>JAEAOA010000568.1:3792500-4302500 GCA_016746295.1 Potamilus streckersoni
CAGAGGCATTATATACCAAGGTTAAAACATTTGTTCTACAGGTAATAAACCTCTTTGTAGATAATAACTATTGAATGTGGGTGCTAAATGATTGGTACATGCGTGATCTTTTAATGAAATCCAGAGGGATACCTTTGATTTCCGAACAAACATGTCAATGAAATCCCACAATTTATATTATGAACAATCATCACCTAGACACTTTGAAATCTTCGTAATGCCTTAAAGTAATCTTTGCTCGTTTTTCTAGTCGACTAGCTCTGTGAATTTCGAAAGTTAGCCATCATACATATACCGATATTTCTATTTTTGATACTACTACGTTTTTACCATAACTATCTTAAGAATTATAATTCCAAATTAATAACACTTATGTGATTGCGTGTTCACGTGGTATAACAGGGGCATGCAAACATGGGTAATTCAAATCTGTGGTCAAAAGCAGATGAATAAACGTGTTCTGTTCTAATAAGGACTTATACTTTAAAAAATGCGAGTGTTCTAAAGCTTTGAACACGGCTGATCAGTGATCATTAAAAGTTGGATTATTGGATTATACCTACCATCTGTATAAAAAGGTCATTCTAAATAAATTTATTAATTAACAAGGTGCGGTCAGACAATTCGCAGCTACGTCGGTGTGGACGAATCAGACTGAATAATACACGGTTAGCCTCTATTGCCATACAAAAAATATTAAAGAAATGGAGATAACAATTAGTTGGTCTACGGTTGTACATGTCATTCATGTGCTAATGGGTACCCGTTAAAATTTGCAACAGTTACCCGGGTTGGTTTTTTTCGTGATTTTTGACAGCTCTAGTTCCTAGTACATGATCAGTATTCAGATGTCTGATGGGTATTTTAATATACTGATTCCTACAACCTAGTCTAAAACCTTTGGCCTTCACTAAATGTTCAGGATTTCTTTTGCAAACACAGCTATGTTCCTGCATAACACAACAACAATAACTAAGTTTAAATTTCCATTCAAAACATAAACAACCTTACTTATCTCCTTTTGTGGTGGTAAATCAATGTTGAGGAGTCAGATGTTATATTTTCTCATCTCAACATTATGGTCCATCTAGGTATAGAACCATAAACACTTGACACCTTTCTCCCAAATGCATCAAAAGAAGCATTCATGCATCAGAGAGACATGAACCAAGACATTGAAAGCTGACCTTCATTGAGACATTAGACCAAGTCATATCCTAGTTCAGGATGTCCTCCACAGAGAAGACAGCATTCCTGTATGACACACTTCAAAACCATAAGTATGGTGTTTGCTTCATGACATGAACAACCTTAACTTCCCCCATTCACAGTTTAGGCAGGATAATCAATGTCAGACCTTTCTCAACATTTAGCTATTGTAGATAACATGCAATAACTTGATATCTTTCTTCTAAACAAATCCTAAGTATAACTTGTGTCTTGGAAAAAACATTAAACAAGAATTGTTTATGCAAGAAAGTTCTTACAGCCTTTTGGTCTCCTGTGGAGGTGGACAATGTCATTTTACTACTGGACCTTGTTACAATGCCATTTTACTATTGGACCTGTTACAATGCCATTTTACTTTTTGACCATTAATAGTCAGTGGCATAGATTCCTTAAAGAAAGCTCTTCATGTCAAAGCCTTGGAAATTAAATCCATTCTCAGTGCCTTCTACATTACATGAACCATATCCATGAAACACAATCCCAGTAATGTTAAGCAATTCATTGTGGCAACATACAGCTGAAATAGGTGAATCACCCACCATACCTTGACCTTAAAATAACAATGTTGATAACAGAGTATGATGATTTGGCTAATACACTCAATTTTGTATTGACTGTTGCACTTTACCAAATGGTAATTCATGTCTTGATCAAAGTGATTTCAAAGTTAATAAAAGATACTTTCTGTCATCGTTTAGTCTTTTTTTTTGTTGTGAATCTACATGTGTCACAAGGCACTGGTTGATGAGTGATATTATTAATGTAGCTTTCTGCTTTGAATCAACAAAAATCAGTCAGGACAGTTCCTGTCAGCAACTGTTCAATGTTTTGATGTTTTAAAATGCACATGAAATGTTGAATAAAAATGTCACAAAATGACACACCTTCAAAAATAGACTTAACAAAAAAACAAATTTGGGCTGAGAAAAACATCTGATGATAAAGTCTCATATTACCACATGAAACTAGTCTTGATTGTTATATGAAAAATTAAATATTATCTTTCCAACCAATTGAAGACTGGCCATTAAGCTTTGATTTCTGATGGGGATCCTCATTCAAATCTAAAAATGTTTAATATCTGAATTAATCTAAATTTATTAATATCTGAATTTCTAAAAATTACAGATGTATGTTTTTTTAAAAGTTAAATCCTATCATACACTCACCTATCATTAGGACATAGGGTAGAAGAGAAATTACATAAATCATAATTCAAGCATGTCATAGGGATTGCTATGAAAACATAGAGAGCTTCTGTTTAATGAAGCCACTTCAGCTGGGATAACATCCTGTAATGCATGGACCCAAAAGGCTTAAATGAAAATACCTCTGATAACAATGGCCAGCTAGGAAGGTGTGAGCTTAGATTTTATTTTATTTTAAGGGGCCAATGTTTCAAAAGAAATAATAACTTCTATCATAAAAAGCTTCCATCGTTTGTGAAAAAATGGATCTTGGATTGTAATATCGACTGAGAAACGCAATGATATTAAATTCTGACATTTTCACACAAACAAAATTGGAAATATGAAAGCCATATCTTGAGAGCAATCAATCAATGCAGTTAGAGCTACATTTTTATAGCCTTGCAAACACATGGCTTAACAACATTTGGTGATATACAAGGCATTATTGATATGCGAAATACATGTAATCATCTAGTTTGATAATTCTAGAATGAATAGATCTTAAGGAAAAAACTTGCAACATTTAACCAGTCAGCAAAGCATGAAATATAGGTCACTGTGACCAACTTTTGTGATAAATGCCTAGTACTCATCAAAATACATTTCCTCTTGAAGCTTCATAATTCCATGTTAAACAGCATGTATACAGATTAGAAAAACCTGAGCTAAGTGCAAAAACTTAACACAGAATGTACAAAGAGTATTTCAAATGTTCTAAATATTAGTGCAGTGTAATAAAGTACTCCCCATACACATTAACACACTGTCTCAGTCTGACTATCCAACTACTGAATACCATTTTGTGTCCATGTTTTGGAATAATGTTCATTAACTGGAAAACTGCACTTCCAACTGTAAGTTGCCATTCATATAGCTTTAAGATGACCATCATGTGCAGATCACAATAAAGAACATTATTTTGTCTACTGATACAAATTAATTAACATGTAGAGACATATATAACACACTGTCTTGCACTTGTTTTTTTATTAACTGCTGATAACCACATTCAATGCTAATTGTCTACTCCTTGTCAGAATTAGCAATGTAATTTTACTCGGCCATATAAAGTACTCAGCTGTTAGACTGAGCTTTTACTCTGGACAGGCAAGCACATGCAACAAAATAGGAGTTAAGATGTATACAAAAGATTGTCCCCAGAAATATGATTGTACTGCCACTAGTACAGTCACACTGCAGAAAATCTCTTAGTTCTGACTAATCAAATTAGGTGGTACCTGGGTATATAAACTTCAGTATTACATCATACTGTGAAATGCATTTTGTTTTCCTCATGGTTTTGTAGTTTTGCAAGAAAATGATTTTGTTGGTGGCTATATTTGTGAATATGGACTGATGGGGATGGAAATTCCATTGTTTTCACATATCAACCATGGTTCATTATGTCTTTCAACAGTAAAATCCTCCCATATGCATACATGGGGTAAACAGGCTTCAGAGTGGAGTATACAACACTACTACACTTACCGTTACACCAATACCTGCTCCCAGAAAGATTAAGCCAAGGATTAGATAGATTACAGCTCTCCGCCTGGCAAATTCAGGACCCACCGAGGACCTGTGACATTGAAAATATTCCATTCACTATATAATTTTTATCAAAATTCAGCAAGCATAAAATTGTTGGAATTTAACAACTTACCCAAATGTTGCTATGATTTCCTTAATAAAATGATACTGAAAGCTGTTTCAGTTAAACATATATGGGACCCTGGGAAGGTTCTTTTAATGTGGGGTATTCACTCATAGATGTAATTTAGAATTTTTTATATATTTTAATATGATCTCTCTGAAATCTAAGTACCAAGGCATATATTTGTTAAAATCTGCCTTCCCTGGGTATCATGTATGTTTACATGGAACAGCCCTGATATACTAGTGACAAACACCACTCATTTTCTGTTGTGACAATTCCAGAATTGAGAGTAGATAGTAGCTACCATCTTGAATAAGCCATACTAAAATGTGAGCAGATGGACCTGTGGACATGTTGAGGTTGCTTTACTGAAACAAATACTGTTAATTGTGTTTCATCTATAATTTTACTTTATAATCCATCACAGAAGTATGAAATTCATGCTAGTTTCTGTTTCATTTTTTTGTTGGGAAAGATAAACCATTTCCATAATAATTCAAATTCTGGCAAAGTGATATTTCATTAGATTTGACTAATATGCTGACATGACAAAACTTAATGAAATCATGCTGATGTGACAAAACTTAATGAAATCATGCTGACATGACAAAACGTAATGAAATCATGCTGACATGACAAAACTTAATGAAATCATGCTAAATTTTGTCAGTTATAATATTCTGATCCATCACATCAGATGTACGAAAAGAATGACCTAATTTGAAGTCTAATTTGGAAGTAAATCTTTTAAGTAAATCAAAATTTATCCCATTTATCAAACACTACAAGTTTATATAATATATTTTGTGTTTTTTCTTAGCTGCAAAATATGCATTAGATTAACAGGAAAAGACTATATTTCATCACCTTGCTGGTCATATCTGGCAGAAACGTTATCCAGGGTTCATTCTATGCTAAGCCGCCATCTTCGCTAGCCAAGCTTCTGATAACCCTATCTACACCTTGGCAGATCTAGTAGCTATATTGGTGATTTGTCCTAGCAACATCTATTGGATTTTATGTGTTACCTCCCTTAGTATGTAATACCAACTAACCAATAGTGTGGTCCAAGCGACATCTATTGGATTTTATGTGTTACCTCCCTTAGTATGTAATACCAACTAACCAATGGTGTGGTCCAAGCAACATCTATTGGATTTCATGTGTTACCTCCCTTAGTATGTAGTACCAACTAACCAATAGTGTGGTCCAAGCAACATCTATTGGATTTTATGTGTTACCTCCCTTAGTATGTAATACCAACTAACCAATAGTGTGGTCCAAGCAACATCTATTGGATTTTATGTGTTACCTCCCTTAGTATGTAATACCAACTAACCAATGGTGTGGTCCAAGCAATATCTATTGGATTTCATGTGTTACCTCCCTTAGTATGTAGTACCAACTAACCAATAGTGTGGTCCAAGCAACATCTATTGGATTTCATGTGTTACCTCTCTTAGTATGTAGTACCAACTAACCAATAGTGTGGTCCAAGCAACATCTATTGGATTTCATGTGTTATTATTGTATGGTGGTTGCCACTGAACTATAAAGGATATTTTGGAAGCTTAACATCAAAAGTATTACTGTGTACCAAGCCATTACAGGTGTATTTGAGTGACAGGTATTTGTGCAAACATGGACTGACACTGGTAAATTGCTTATGTATCAGTCCATTCAAGTTGTGTGCTCCTTTTGTCTCGATCATGCCACATCCAATGAAATGCACAGACCTGAAGCTCAATTATATCTTTTGGATATGCCAAGGTGTAGACAGGGTTATTAGAACATTGGCTAGTGAAAATGAACAGCTATTATGGTGATTTGTCCTAGCAACAGCTATTGGATTTCATGTGCTACCTCCCTTAGTATGTTATACCAACTAACCAATAACATTGCTAAAAACGGTGGTTGCCATTGAACTATAATGGATTTTTTGGAAGCCTAACATCAAAAGTATTACTGTGTAACAGATGGAAGCCATTACAGGTGTATTTGAGTGACAGGTATTTGTGCAAACATGGACTGACACTGGAAAATTGCTTATGTATCAGTCCATTCAAGTTGTGTACTCCTTTTGTCTCAATCATGCCACATCCAATGAAATGCACAGACCTGAAGCTCAATTATATTTTCTGGATATGCCAAGGTGTAGACAGTGTTATTAGAACATTGGCTAGTGAAAATGCTGTACCCCATACCCTTATTTTTCATATTTAGCAAATGTAGGTTCCTTCCATGGTGCCCATAGAAAATGATAAAGGTATCTGCAACCCCATAAGGGGCTTGTTGGGGGTGGGGTGGAATTCATGATCCTACTAAGTTTTATTTTGATGGGGATAATTGGACCCCCTTTTTCCATTTATGTAATGAACACTGCTTATGCATGGATCTTTTTCCAATGAAATAATTCAGGCATACAATTGAAATTAAGCACAAGATGTTACAATAATCCCATGACAATCCCACCTTCAGCATTCACAAACTTTGGGCACATTTTTATACAAGAAAGTTTGTCCCAATTATTATTCAATCCCAACTACACAATTTTCTGTTATATGAACCATATAATAATAATAATAATAATAATAATAATAATAATAATAATAATAATAATAATAATAATAATAATAATAATAATAATAATGTGATATCAATATTAATTATGGCATAACAACTTACACAGATCAATGGTTGCTTCAAACCTCAGATTTTAAGTCTATTTGAAAGATATTCCATGTAAGAAAACAGAAGACAAAGGCATTTACTCATATTTAAGTAGCCATGAAAACTTTTTTTGTTCAAAAACCACAAATATTGATATCTATGAAAATAAAAAGATTCACAGTAATAAATCTTCACTTACACATGATTACAGTGTGGACATCTTGCCATGCTCCGCTGGTTAACATTAAACTGAAATAAAAAAATAGATGACATATATGCATTGCACTACATGTCCAAAGAAAGACAAAATTACCAAAGGTTAATTAAATCAGCACAGTTAAGTCAAAGGTATAAAAACACTGATAATAGTTGTTTCAATGTCTTTGTTACTTTTCTATCAGTGGATTTAAGATATCAATGAAAATAATGAATGAAATTATCAATGACACATATTAACCTCACTGCTGTTGTTCTGGGGTATAACGCCATTATTCAGCACACGATAGGCTATACATGGCAGCCAGTATTAATGGTGGAGGAAGAAACCGGGAAATCCTCGGAAAAACCACCGACCCACGAGAAGCTACTGCCGAGCTTTTTCACATATCCACATTCTCGGAATCTTAGACTCGAACCCACGCAGATAGAGGTGAGATGGCAGTGATCTGTAACGGAGAGCACTTTAGACCACTCTGCCACTCAGGGCCCCCACACCTCACTGCTGAAGAGTTACATTGTTAACACAATCACTTTGCTATCAACATTTAGCAGTTATTAGTAGCTGATATAAAATTAATAATTGCAGATCTAGAGATATAAAATATAAGGTGATAAATTTGGACAGGATTTATTTTCAAAAATAATAAAAATTAATCCGCTGCTAAAAAGTCCCTACTGATGGTATTCAATAACTATCATATGAAACATTTACATACATTTTGACATAAAATAGTTGTGAAGATTGTTTAACACGAGAGAATGGATACAATACACAAACTATAGTAAAACACAACACTAATGAAACATGATATATCAATGGATGAAACCTCAAAGAACATTTACAATGTCACATGATACAGTTCTGCCATCACCAAAAGATGAACTGTGGAAATAAGACCTACCCACATTTCCAATAAGTACTGATAGAAAAATGTCTAGCTATGACATGAGTCACACAATCAATAATTACAAATGAATTATTTTCAGTAATACATCAAGAAAAATAAGGTAAGAAACTTTCCAGTAAATTAAGTATATAAAAGTGACTCATCTGAAGTTGACATACTCCACCAGTCCATTACTAATGTGAGAATTCTTGAGATAAATACACTATGGTCCAGCACTCTAAAAATTATATACTACTTATATAACACTTTGTTTCCATGGTAACAGAAAAAATAATGAATGTGGAAAATTCAAAATATCAACAATCTTCACAAGTGACCACATTTTGTTAAATACCTTGAACAAAAGAGAAAATGTTTATGGACAAAATGAAACAGCTTTCTCACCATGTGACAAAGAAATCAAGCTGATTTTCTAACTTTACTTTTTTTATCATTCTTATCATAGTCTGGTTGTCCCAGCCAGATTGTTTCAATCCATTCATTAGCCACAGTGCTTGTAGGAACTACTTTTTTAAAAGTTACAAGTTACCCTTATAAACTGCTTTCTAAGATGCTATGTTATCCTTATAAAGAAAAATATTTGTTGCTGGTTTCATATATTCATTGAATACATGTGATAATACCACAAAACCATCAAATGTGTTTTGTTGCTATTTTCTCACATGTGCAACTTGTGTACTTTGGATTGAAAGGATACAACACTGCCTTCATTGACATATTTGAATTAATGCACTGTGATTATAACATTTATATTACCATAATGCAGTGTATTTATAAACAATAACACATGACTCAGCCTTTTAATTCTCCAAGTACCATTTTTTTTTAAAAATCTACATATGTTTACTCAGATATTTGTGAAAAATAATCAGCCACATGTACATCTTGTGCAATAGGAAAATCCTACAAAAAGGCCTATAATTCATTATGCATGTACAATATATCAATATGTATATCACGATACACTGGGTATGATATAAAGAGGCAACTGACTAATGCTTTAATGGAACCAGTTATTCATAGACACTGAAGATTAAAATCAATTATATGGGATAGGTGTTATTTTGATTTGACTCTCCACCTTGTATCATTGTTTGTATTAATAATTAAAACAGCAAAATTACTGATGAATCAAAAAATCATTTCAACCATAATAATTTGTGGGCTTTGCTTTTTTCACCCCATGAATTATAATCCATTCAGGTGGGATTTCCTACACATCAATGTATCAAAGAATAAATCTATTTTGCTTCTCTCATATATATACACCACCCTCAGTAGTAAATCTTTGGTATTAATTGTAGTGCAGGTTGCAAATGAAATTCAAAAAGTAAATTTTGATTCTTGATTCTCCTGATTTCTAATCTTGCTAAGCCAAGAAAAACATATAACTGAACATGAATAGAATCATGCACTGCCCATTTTTCTTCAAAATCATAAAAATAGTATACTGTATGTAAGTTTGTATCCAATTTATAACTTTTTGTACAAAAATTCTGTAAAATGTGGAGGGGGTTGGAATAAACGATGATTCCATGGAGATAACATTTCATGAAATTGTACTTTTTATCTTAAAATCCATTCAAACACAACCTTTTATGGTAACAACTAATTCTGTAAATATGTTACACACAATGAAAATACATCATTATCAAATATTGATAATTTAACAGGTATAGAAAAAAAATCATTATTATAAGTATTTTTAAGTATAAAAAATTTACACACTTTTAACACAGAAAATGTTTTCTCTACAAGAAACTAGATAACAGAAAGTAACTATGGCATACTAAAACCTGGAGGGTAAGAAGAATCAAAAACAATATGGAACCTACCAGAAACACCTGTGAACATTGTACACAGTGAACCCTACAATTTGTTCCTGGAGACTGAACAGTGATGGTGGTAACTGTCCCTCCAATACTGATTATTCTTCGGCTGTAAATAGACAATACATAGCAATAAGCTCAATGAATCATCAAAACTGGTGCTCCAAAACCCCTGACCTGACCTTTTGACCCTTCAATCAAAAAGATTTTAATGTCCCTTAATGAGCCAATATACAAACTTCCACTTAGTTGGATCATGTATGAAATCTCTACTAGAAAACTAAAGCTCCAAGATCCAAGAACAGCTAGCTCTACAGGTTCATGAGAAATTAAGGGAAGTAATATATTTTATTCTGGAGTCACAGCAGTTGTTTCATGTTTATACCATTCTCATCTACAAGAGTTTCATTTATAAGTTGGCATCACAATGTCAAAAAAGACAGTTTTAATATTTCTTACACAAAATCCCATCAATGTAAATTTAATATATTTTAAAGATTAAGACAGCTTATTATTTATCAGGGCTTCCGATAACATATAAATGTGCATCCCTGAGGTAATAAAATTAAAAATCATGTCTTAAAACCCCATCCTAAAGTCATGTTGGACATATTATAAATTGCTGGCTAAAGTAGATTTCCAGGTTACAGAAAAGGTCAAAGCTTCTCAAACAAGAAGTGTCTTGCGTCTTCAAATGTAATAAAGTTCTCTACTTCATCTTCTTCCTGCTCTGCACTCCACTATAGGTATAATGGAGTGAATAGCACAGAGCATACCAGACATGGAAGCAAACTGCTTAAAATGTTGCTAGATTCTTTGATCAGAGAGTCATTAATGACAAGAAATCTGATGTTCTGCCATCAGCAAAGCCATTCAAGAAAACACATGAACTTAATGTAAAGTGGGAAAAAAATTCTGATGGTTGTACTTTAAAAGTGGAACAGCATCTATAAAATGCCATATCCACATTGCAGTCAACGTTCGACAAAATTGCAATGCACATGTTAACAATGCATTTGTGAAAGGCTCCACAAATTTCCAGACGTCAACATTTGTTTGTCATGATCAATTCGACTATCATCAACGTGCAACAAAAAAGAGAGCAGAAAAAGATACATCTGAAAACTGCAGTTAAAATGCACAGGATAAAATTACATCATTTTTATATTCACAAATGGAAGCCCCACTCATTTTGACCCATGCTGACCTTCGAGACTCCAAGTTCTCAATTCTACTTTGCACTCAGATACAAATTTATGAGCTTATAGTAAGCATGTACAGGGATTTTGATTTTGCATGTCACACACAGGGGCTTGTATTGTCGATTACAATTTACCTATGAATCATACATGTACTATAAGCTTCATGGGAGGATACTTCTGCCTTCTTGTGTGACCTATATTAGAATTAATGTCGATATTTCAAGCTACACTTCACAGAGTGTAATAAATTTGATACTTATGTTTAAATAAGGTAATGCTTTTTTATCCCATATCCAAAATTTGGCTTATTATCAGACCTTTAAGAAATGCCAGACCATTTTCCAATGCTACCACTCAACAATCAATGATTGCACCTGCTTGATATGTATGTACAACTCACTGAACAGAATACTAACCCCTCTGTGTAAACTGAAAATGACATCAACTGATAACCTCATTTTCAGTCAACCTATAAGAAGTAGTATTCCATTCTGTGCATTGTACTTGCAGATATTGAATTTTGCCGAGTCAGCTAAGACATTTATCTCTATTGAACAGTTTGAGTAGCTGTAACTTTAGTTGACTGATTTCATTTAAATACTTTGAAAGTCAAATAATACTTGGTGAGTTTATTAAACCGATTCTATTTTGACTCCTGAGATCAGGAAGTTTCAACACCCTTAAAAAGATATATAGCAAGATGCATGCACACATGCACTGACATGTAAACCAGCTTTTTGCTAGACCACTCCAGTGGTTTAAGTGGCTAGAGTGTCTGCCTTGGATGTGAGTGGTCCTGGGTTCGAACCCCTGCTATGTCATACCAAAGGCTTATAAAATTGGTACTTTGGAATGTCTGCTATGTCATATCAAAGGCTTATAAAAATGGTACTTGGGAATGTCTCTGCCTTGCACAGGAAAATGAAGCAGTGCAAAAGATGGAGCTGCAAATGCAAGGGGCATGCTCAAGATTGTGAAGAGGTATGATAGGAATCTTCTTATTGATCACTTAGCACAAGATTGTGAAGAGGTATTATGGGAATCTTCTTATTGGTCACTTGGCACAAGATTGTGAAGAGGTATTATGGGAATCTTCTTATTGGTCACTTGGCACAAGATTGTGAAGAGGTATGATAGGAATCTTCTTATTGGTCACTTGGCACAAGATTGTGAAGAGATATGATAGGAATCTTCTTATTGGTCACTTGGCACAAGATTGTGAAGAGGTATGATAGGAATCTTCTTATTGGTCACTTGGCATGCATTGGTCACTTATTGGTCACTTGGCATGCATCTCTGGCAGCTTTCTGAATGTGCTGACATGAGCCAGTAAGGTGGTCCTAAAAGACAGCACTGACTACTGCCAAATACATGCTAAATAACCCATAGATCATACTGATGCCTCTGGAGAGTTTCAAGGTAATACATACAAATAGCATACAAATACATACAAATAGCATACAAATACATACAAAAAGCATACAAATACATACAAATAGCATACAAATACATACAAATACATACAAATAGCATGGGACCCTGCATAAGCAACAATGGTTGCAAGTGCATTTGTGAGGAGCATCAAAACTCAAGTTCAAAGACTATTTCCTGATGATGACAGGCAAGTTTTAAAAGATATTGCCAACATTTGTTACCCAAGTCACTTGCCAGCAGCACAAGATATGATTAGGCAGCATGGTTGTGATGCTCTGGAAAGACTTATTGCAAGATATGACGACCAAATTATTGCTGCAACTGCTAGGTAACCCATTCACCAGTTCAAGGCCATGCTATCAAATCACAAGACACGTCTTTTGCAAGACAGGAATCAACAAATCATTAAAAGAGATGTTTCCAGAGTTTTGTACTCTTGCTGAAATCTTGATCACAAGTCCACTCTCTTCTGTGCCCTGAGCAACAGGGTTTCCTCCCAAAATACAGTTTACTTTGACCAGCAGATCACAGATAACAGTATTTTAACCCATGCACACAAAGGAGAATTTGAACTCAGTTACTGCAAGCATGATGATGAAAGAACTCATTCGTTTCTATTACACCCTGATTTGCATTTATATCATACCAAAATGCTCTCTCTCTCTCTCTCTCTCTCTCTCTCTCTCTCTCTCTCTCTCTCTCTCTCTCTCTCTCTCTCTCTCTTTCTCTCTCTTTCTCTCTCTCTCTCTCTCTTTCTCTCTCTCTCTTTCTCTCTCTCTCTCTCTCTTTCTCTCTCTCTCTCTCTCTCTCTCTCTCTCTCTCTCTCTCTCTCTCTCTCTCTCTCTCTCTCTCTCTCTCTCTCTCTTATAGACACACAAAGACACAGTCTACTCTAGAAACTTTAAAATGGAATCTTCTTAACATCTTGTAAGGATCCTATAGAATTCAAGTTATATGATGCTTGCTTGAAATCACACCTACAACTAAGCTGATGAATCAATCAACAAAACTGTACCTGTACAAAATATGGCATTGATTTATTTGCCTAACCTAGAACAACAATCATTGTTGATCCTGATCAGCCCATGCATTATGTGATGGCAGATCTAAATTCACTGATAAGGGCAGTAACTCCATTGGTCGAGCATCAAACTAATAATACAGATGGATTTTATACCTGTGTGGGTCACCAATGGTTGGCTGCCACATTGCATTTTTGAAAAAATCACTAGGCTGCCCTTTCTTCTGCATAATATAGACAATAGTGTATTAAAAGTGTTGTTAAAACATACATGTTAACCACTGGCGAGGAAAAAGTGTAATCCAAGTGGACAAAAGGAGTAATCTGAGCAGAAAAACCATAATCCATGTATAATATAATAAAATTCAATGCACATATTTTACAAAACACACTTCTATTTTCCACAATTTTGGTGTCTGGAAGCATCTGTTTGAACAAAGGACCAAAGTTGTTTTCTACCACTAGTTGTAGTCAGTGTTCTATTTAGAGCTCGGTAAATAACGCTCATGCATTTATATAAAATTCATTTCCACAATATAGTTCTGCTGTAAAAAAAGAAGTTACCTTAGTATTGGAGTTAGTAAAATGAGCTAATTCAAGGCGTCTTTGTTATACACTATGACCAATATTAAAATCCTTTTCACACTACCTGCAATGGGTGTGAAGCTATCCTAGAATGGCACTGTATTATTATTCATGTATTCATCGTTTTTTCTAAAAAAAATTCCTAATCTATGTGAAAAACATGTGAGAAACATTTTTGCGGTAACATATGCATCGACTACTATAAATACGACGATTTTTAACACCAAATCCTACAGAATGGCTCTGTACCTCACATTAATTTTTCACATTATTTTTAACAAAAAAAAATATGTAAGAAATGATTAAAAATTAGAAAACCAGTCTGTTCTGTCCTAAGCTAGACAGCTGCTATAAACAGAAACAGAGATCTTCTTGAAAATAGGGCAGCTGCTATAAATAGAACATAACATTTGGGAAGGTCACCACTAATCTACAGACATATACTTTTATGTCATAGTTACACGGAAACCATCTGTTTTAGAAATGTTCTGTGCGATTAGTGGGATGTTAATAAAAATGAGAAAACAAATTATTAATCTTTTGGGAGGTGGGATATATTGAAAAAGCGTAATCCAGACACATTTACATGTAAGGCGTAATTTAGTGAAAAAAGCGTAATGATTACACCAAAAGTGTAATGGTTGGCATGTATGTTAAAACAATCTAACAAACCAACTAACCAACAGTGGCATGTTTTATGTTTGTAGAACATAACATGATGGAAATTGGAAGAAAATATTTCATTTTGAATAACTGCTGAAGATACCTTTCTCATAACATTCTCAAACAAGTTAATTCAATATTATTAAGTATTCTTGTGAAAAATGTATTGCTTCAAGCAATCTGAATCCTTTTGAGGGATGATATTAGAATAACTTTCAGTCACTTATATGTTTAGAATCATTCCATGCTATTTTCACCAAGTTTACAAATCATAATGGTGCACTGCAAATTGTTTTGTGGTGTAGATACTGAAAATGTGTACTAGATAAACTTGCTTTTAAAACATGTCTAACTGCAAACTGCACAAACCCATGTCAGCTATCGCATAATGTGTCAGCAGATCTGGATCTGTGAAGTTTGTTAGAAGTAATCTGTATAGAAAAATAAAAAAATCCCACTCTGCAGGGAAATGCATTATGCTATGGCAGATCAGGCTCTTTGTTGCAGTTGGACTCAACTTATAAGTACGTACAGTAAATGAAATGGTTGTACCATCAGCATAATTACAACTTATTGCCAGGTAATCTGACAAAGAAAGAAGCACATAATAATCTATGTCTGGATGGTGCATAACACTGCACTGAACAAGTTCATCATTTTGAGAGAACTCCATGAGTTTTCAGTACCTCTGTGAGAAAGGATGAATATGACTTAGAGAAAGAGGAGACTATCTTGTACTGAATGATGTGGAGCACCATTTTGTACCAGCTGGTCATCTAAGAAAAAATAATTTTAGGCAGTACCTACCTGGCTGTGAGTCAATTGTCTGCTAATGATATTAAAGCAGTTGACATGACTGACTTGAATCATGACTAATTTGAATCATGACTGACTTGAATCATGATTAATTTGAATCATGACTGACTTGAATCATGACTAATTTGAATCATGACTGACTTGAATCATGATTAATTTTAATCATGACTGACTTGAATCATGACTAATTTGAATCATGACTGACTTGAATCATGACTGATTTGAATCATGACTAACTTGAATCATAACTGATTTGGTGGAAAAGGTATTTTTTAATAAATCAAACAGTTATGCATTTTTTCAATTACTTTGGAAAGGGTGTGTAGAAGTGAAATGTGTCTAAAATTATGAACCTCATTCACAACAGAATCTATTTTAGTTAACTGGAAGTGGCTTTAATAATCTTCCAATCATTATGGCTGGGCAGGTGCCCAGTTGAAATACTTTGACAAGATATATAATGCTATCTGATATGACAGGAGAGGCTTACTTCACAAGTCTTAGGCTAATCGGACTCAATATAGCTGCCTCTGACAAATCAAGTCCAGAAATAGAGTTGTAATTCATGAATTTCAAACTTTGCATAAGGAGGTAGATTATATCTATTCCCTCAGTGCAACATAGTTTGTATCGGTTGTTGGCTCTTTTAATTATTAGGTATATTGCAAAAACACTCATCATACTTCTATTTGATTTGGATACATTTATCCTGTCCTTAATTTATAACAGTTTTAATATCAGTTTAGCAAATTTAGTATATTTAATTGACCCTAACTTTTTAAACATTTTACAAAAAGCAATAGGATTTCTCATCACTATATATAATCCTCTGGTAGTAATTATTTTATGGTTTTCTATGTTGACTCCTATCTTCACATCTTGCACTACCTTTATATTTGCCCACTTCCTGGCTATGCCTCTCATGGGATTAAGAATTTTAGACATCATTCATTCTGGTTGGTGTGTAGACCCTACCCTTTGAGTTTTGATATTTAACAAGTTGATGGCAGATAAATGATGGCAGAAAAATGACAAAAAAATATAGAGTGGATAAAACTGCAATGTTTCATATTTTCCAATAGTGACTGCTGATGAGAGGATAAAAAGTCAAACTTTCTTATAATAACCACTGAGATGATCATCAGGAAGTTGTTTTTATGAGTATATGATCTTGATTTACATGTTAATATGTGTATAAATGAGTTGAGGGACTCATGGGACCAGATGGTTTCTTTATACATGTGGTCACTATAGCAGATTTTATTGGTCGCTGCTTCGCATACCAGTTTTGCCGTGGACATGATATTTTTTGAGCGCCAGCCCTGCAGATCAGTAGACAGTTGCAGGGGCAACGGACATATTTCTTCCCTGGGGGTGGATCTTTGATTGGCTGAAATGAAATGGAATGAAAACTGATCAGTATTGAAATAATCAAATGTTTCAGGCGTGGAATAAGTTTCCAAAATTTTGATCAAAAAGTATAATTCTCACACGACTGGACCAATTCAAGGTGTTTTGATGTCATGCTCTTTTGTGGTATCAGGTGTACTCAAAACACTAGAATTTCACATGCTGCTTTAGCACAAGTTTTCTGTATTTTCAAAAACTCCTTTCAAATATAATTTATGTACCTAAGAAGTGATTATATATGACAACATGGTTTGCTGTGTGAAAACATTTTGCAAGAGTACTTGGTAAAGTCAATTAACCCCATGCTCTTGTTCCAAAAAACTATGTGTATCAAAACATACTTTACTCTATGTTACTTCCCAAGAATATTATAAGAAATATGAAATAAGAGACTCAAGTGCGTTTGAGATTGCTCACATGGTGAATCATTATTCCTTTGGCTCAAACTCGTTATGTCTTATCATATGCTTATACCCTGCAAACTATATATAATCTGAGGCCTATAAAAAGAAACCTGCCAAGAATATTATATGAAAAATGAAGAAAAAAGAGGTTCAACTAGTTTTGATATTATTCACATGTCTAACATAATAAATGAACATTTCACTAGCAGGCTTATGTAGTATTACAATAACACATCAATAAGAATACCTTTTCAATGATGCACTGATAATGTTATTTCCAAAATAATCGGGGGAATTATTTTTTCAATATGAATGATCTTTCTATCCTAACTAGAATAAACAAGGTATGGAAGCCATGTGTCAAGCTAAGGCATGACTGCATTTCCATTTCCATAATAAAATTATCACATTCCACTCTGTTATTAATCTGTCATCATTAACATATATTTATGATATCTTACATGCAATATACAAGTATGCTTCGTTATGATGACAATGTGAATTTTATTGTAAATTAACCTTTTTTAGTACTAGCAGCATTTGATAGCTGTAAAATTTTCAACCGGAAAACATCTGGCTATTTTCAGTTGCATATTTTTTCATATTTTAAAATAAAAAATTATACACACTTCCAGCTAGCAATATATCAAATTCCTTTTGATATGCATTTTCACTTGACCTACATTGTTATAGAATATGAAGATTTCCAATGAAGAACCTTGACTAACTATAAACAAAACTGGGCTTGAACTCTTGCTATGTAAACATTTTGTTTACAATGTACAATCATGAATAAAAAAGTAAACCACTTATTTACTAAAAACAGCAGTCTGATCAAAATCTGGCCTCCAAAGCAGTCAAAAGCTCCATCAATCATATCAATATTACTTTAATAACATGCAAAACTCTTATTCATAATTGAACTCAACCTACATCTTGACAATAAAAGCTTATTTACCTATTTTGATCAAGTCTGACCAGTAAATAGATTTCCGAAAGTCAGTGTTACCTCATAATTTAAAATGTCCAACCTGCTTAACCCAACAGTTCTGTACATCTGGCCACTTGCTGAATAAATGATCCTCTAATTAACAGAACTCACTCCTCAATTCCAACCAATCTGCATAAAATGGCTGATGCAAGGTACCAATTTTTGGTGCAGATCTTCATTTCTGATAAGAATATTACATCTATCATTCAGGGTAGAGAACTGGGCTCATAATCCAATGGTCATGGTTACAATACCTGCCCAGGACATCACAGTTTGACTGCCTCCCTGTGTGTCACTGTCATTAAGTCCCATTTCCTCAACATGATACAGCCAATAATGTGTTAAATGAACCAAACAACCATCTAGCAAGTGATCATTAAATACAGCATCTTTATTTTACTTGTTAACAGTTCATTACAATAACCAACTCATGAGCCTGACCTCTTTCATCATTCAATACATGAATATAGTATAGCAAAGAATTCTTAAATACTTCAGTAAGAGAGTTGAGAAGCTTAAAAATTAAAAATTTAAAAGAACTCTGCATCCTTGGAGAAATTTTTTTTTTACCAATAAATCAATACCATACCTTAACTTTAACCCATATTTTTCTAGAATTTTCCATAGAAACCACCAAAATCATAAACACCTCTGATTTGCATGAACCTTGCTAATAATAAAAATTATCCAACAGCTTGACGAAATATGAATTTTTTACCAAGTTTGACGAAATTTGATCAGAAATATTTTCTCTTGAATTGTCAGATCTTAGTACTTCCATATCCAGTATTCTGCATTTTGATTGGCTGAACAGGTCACATGTGCACAAAAGTAATATAACTATTAGTTCTTAACAATGTTGTAAGCTCTGTAAAACAATGTAATTATTGTGCTCACACTGGGAAAATTTATTTATCACAATTTGAAAATAATAAAATAATGACTGGCTTTAGTTTTCCTCAGTATAATACTTTAATGAGCTCTGAAATATAGATACATGTACTGTCCAAAGTTGCTCAATGAAACAATACACTGAACATAAACAAAAGCCAATAACTGTACAATATTTCAAGTCAGGTAAAAATCAAATGAAAAATAGGCCTCCAAAGTGGCAACAAGCAAAGAGATTGTGCTCAAGATCAAGCTTTTCCAAATTCCTAAAGACCTACACCGATATTCCAAGTCTGATCAAAATTTCAAACAGAAATATGGCCTATAGCATGGTAATCTTGATAGTTTCCATGTTATGAACCAGTGTGTAAGTCCCAGTGGTAAGAATGGACTCTGGAGTCAATATTTGCTTCATGTATAAATTTGTCTTTTCATGTCTAGTATGTGTATATGTAGTTACAAGGTAGAGATCTTAGTAGTTTCTATGCTATGACTCAAGGGGGTTGTGTTCAACAGTGTAGGGAAAGACAATCCAAAACTTGACACTTGGGTCACTGATTACACAGGCTTATTCTCAGACATAATGCTTTTGTGTGTGTGTGTGTGTGTGTGTCTGTGTGTGTGTGTGCGTGCATGTGTACGTGATTTGGATTTTTAATATAGCTTTAATAATCTTTCAGTCATATCACTACGATGTTTGTAGTGTGGCAGTTTATAGTGATGTCTAGCACTGAGGCATCATGCCGCCGCAGACATGTAGCATTAAGTCCCACCCAGTCACATTATCCTGACACTAGGCTGACCAGTTCTAACCCTAACCTCTTAATGCTGGGTGCCTAGCAACATAGCTGTTAATACCATTTTTATTAGTCTTTAGTATGACCTGGCTGGGGTTTTTGAACCGACAACCTCTCCAAGGCAGACACTCTAATAACTAGACCACCAAAGTGGTTAACTTGAGGGGTCTTTTAAATTCATGTCAAATCATCTTTACCACCCACATCCCCACCCATTGGAGCATGATCAAAATTCCTAAAATTTCAGTGCAACTAACACCCATAGTACTATCACTAACCAAATTTATTGAACTTTAATAGTGCAGGAGTTCAAGGACATTATACACATACATACAGCTGTGCTCACAGTTTTATTTCACCATGCACTGCAGAGGTACTGGCAATTTATTTAGTGTTTATCGAGAATTTTAAATCCAAGTCTAGATCATTAAAATGTATACATTAATAAAAAAGTTGCTTAAATCTTTTAATGTAAAAGTAGATGAAACACACTTATGCAGCAGACAGAAAAACTTGACTGCAGAATGACACAAGTCTGATGGAAATATAGTACAGAAAAACTTGACTGCAGAATGACACAAGTCTGATGGAAATATAGTAAACATATTTGGTAAGGAATGTATGGATTTTATGCTAGATAAAAAAAATGGGGGGAGATAGAAAGGAGATCATGAGAGGTTTCGGAGAACTGAGCTGCACTGAGTTACATTCCGATAATGCTAAATGTCAAATTAAAACACAATAACAAATTCAAAAAAATGTCAAATGAAAAATCAATATACCAAATTACTGAATTCCTTAAAGTGAGAGAGACAGAGGGCTAGTTGGTAGTAGGAGTCAAACAATGCATCCATGCCATGTAACAATACACAACCCATTGTTGAGAATAAGGATGAAAATGACTACTAAATCTAGACCTTGAGAATTAATGTCTGTATCAATCTGACAAAATTATCAATGTAACATTAAACAATACCAGATAAGATCAATCAAATATATCGACCACTTATTTTTTTTAAAAAATGTACAATATATTTTCTTAGCAAAAGCTTGATTTCTTTCTTTTTCTTGGCTATTTCATGCAAATTTTGCAACAAGCTGAAATTCAGTTTTTAGCAAGGGGCCCCGAGTGGCTGATTGGTCTAAAGCGCTGTCCGTTATGGATCACTGCCATCTCACCCCTGTCCCCCTGTCTGCATGGGTTCGAATCTAAGATTCGGCGAATGTGGATATGTGAGAAAGCTTGCCAGTAGCTTCTCGTGGGTCGGTGGTTCTTTCCGGTGATTTGCCGGTTTCTTCCTCCACCATTAATACTGGCCGTCATGAATAGCCTATCGTGTGCTGAAAAATAGCGTTAAGCCCAACTACAACAACAATTTTTAGCAAACAATGGCAGGCAATAAGATGACTGCCAAAACAGATAAAGCTGCATAAAACATACCCAAATGTCAGACATGAAATCACACCAATATGCATTACTGCTATCTCTTTCTTTTTTTTAGCAACATCACTAGCATTACTTTCATTTTTAGATATCTTTTGAAAATTAAACCTCACTCCAATTTCTCTGGATGCTGTTTATCAACCACATACTCACTTTCTTTTCTTGACATCTGCAACTGCCACACCATTGAAAAAAAGATGTGTGTTTGACTGCCTACCAAATCATCTGTATGATCCTTAATATGCTGCACTCTCTCATCATCTGTGCCATCAAACTCACCACAAAATTCGTACAAGGCAGCCCACTTGACCCTACAACATAGCATTTAAATTTTTTATCTGGCTCCAGTCTAATTGGTCACCATTGACACTCATGTCTACTGTATGAACAGAATGTCTGGTGCCAGCAACTGAGTATATTTTAGCCTGGTCTAAATTGCTTCTAGCACAATGCTTTACTTAATAAGCTCAACAGCTACAGCCATATTCAGCTTTTCATTGTGCAGTTCTTGTCGGCCAATAGGTGCTTTGAGAGTGACTTTGCTAATTTTTCCTGATGTTAGACCATGGTATCTTTATGCAAAAGCTAAATGTATTTATTCAAAATAGATTTGGAACAAAGCAATACATTTGAAGCAGTATAAAATTTGTAAACCTTTTAAAAAGGCCTCTTTGACAACATATTATTTTGTTTGTCTGTTATTCAAAAGTTGCACTGAATGCTGTGGCTGTGTGGGAATAGGCCTCAAGTCTGAAAGCTGTGTTTGAATGAGACTGATGTTTTGTGTTTTGTCTTTGTGAGATATGTCATATAACCTAGGGGTCCCGAGTGGCAGAGTGGTCTAAAGCGCTGTCCATTACCGATCACTGCCATCTCACCTCTGTCTGCGTGGGTTCGAGTCTAAGATTCGGTGAATGTGGATATGTGAGAAAGTTTGCCAGTAGCTTCTCGTGGGTCGGTGGTTCTTTCTGGGGATTTCCCAGTTTCTTCCTCTAGCATTAATACTGGCCGCCATGCTGAAATATAGCATTAAACCCCAAAACAACATCATACGACCTGACGAATTGTCATGCTCTCACAAGTTTGGGGTCTTCCATGAGTTATAATTTTTTTGTCTATTTACATTTTGTCTTTAGGCTTTACAGCCCATCATGTTTAAAGCTGTGAAACTGCTCCTGTCCTTAGTTGTAAAGAGCACTTTCTCCATGCTAATTGTAAATGTCATTGATGTCAAAGCTGCTGTCCTATTCAACATGCACTATTTCAGCAAGCACCTGCTTTTGAGCTACCTTGACTTTGCATACTGATGTCATTGTACATTGTAATTTTGGCAGCAATCTGGCAATTGTCCTGTGTATTTGCATGAGTGTTTTCAATGCAATGTATACATCAGTCCTTGCCTTGTTGCTCTGGGCAGGCAGCATATTTGTAGCCCTCAGCAATGGCCTTCTGACTGTCAACTGTTGAAATTGATGTATTGTGTTCCCATTGACTACTCTCTCATTGCTTCCACTTGCAGTCTCTACTTTAGTAAGGACAAACAGCTGTCATTGATTTTGTGCCCCTGGCTCAGTTTCTCTATGGTCCAACATGAGAGGTGCAAGCGGTCACTCTGACTGGCTAGTATGACATCTAGGGTACAGCACCAGGTAATTGTGGTGCAAATCCATTGGGCTATGGCCAGGATGCTGTTAGGATTGTGGATATAGACTTTGTTGCAAATGGTCTGCCCTGCACAGCATTATCTGTGTGACACCACAGCCTCTGAAGTGACTTGGGGCAAAGTTTTGTGTTAATTCACCCCATCATACAGTGGGTGCAAGCCATACTTTTTGTTAACGTTTCGTGGAAAAGTAGAGTGCTGAATAAGAACAGCCACTGTGTATGAAAAAAGCTCTGTGATCAGAAGACATTATCAAGCCATGTCAATAATCTGTAATGCCTTGTTGTCCATACTATTTTAATAAGTATACAGCTATGAAACTAATTTTTAAATGAATTTTTTAAAGCATATAATTAATTTTTGCCAATACAATTGTACCACAGCATCATTAAATTCATTAATTTCTTCATTTTTATGCATTGTCAAAGCAATCTCATTGGAACATAATAAAAGGTGGCCTCACATACAATGCATGTCACTCGTAGGGTTTCATTGGCTAGTGTTAAAAAGAGGAATTACTGTTAATGCCTATTGATTCTTATCAAAGATTAATATTTTCATGCATTGGATTTTCTGATCAAGCAAATTTACCGTTGCTTCCTGACAGACTGTACACTTAACAACATGCTGGTTGGACCTTCCTTCGACATTTATGAGAGCCTGACAGACTTTGCAGTTGATCATGGGTATTCCTCCCTGAACTGTGGGAGTATAAGGGGGAGGCAACTCATCTGGTCCGATAGGTGGCACCCCAAACATAAATCCTTGTGTTGCACCTGTAGGTAGTGGTGGTGATACCACATTCTGTGCTAAAATGAAATAAAAAAGCAGTGATGCAATAAATGTTCTCAATGCTTATAATAAATTCTGGTATTATGTGATATTTCTGTATGAAGCCTCACTGGAGTGAAATCATTATAATTAACAATATTCTGAAGCAGTTTAAATGAATAAATTTTATAATACCAAAAATAAAACAAAATTTTGCAAGTCTTGCATATTTCTGTTTACTGTAAAATGAGTCCAAATTCTTGCATACTATTTAATATTTTTATCCCTTCTAATCAACAATCCAATAAGTATTCTGGATTGTTTTCCATAAAGTCTTCTGACCAACTAAAATGGGATGTAACCCTTACAGTGTAAGTACTTTATTAAATGAGGGAAACTCAAAACATCATTCTTCCCTAAGGCCCTCAGTATAAACAAACTAATTTAAAGAAAAGAAAAACAAAAAAAGAGAAAAACAAAAATAATAATGCAAGCATAGAATATATATGGTATAAAAGCACAAAGTGTATCTGATGTTCATTAACAAAACAAAACATTAACAAAATTAATAAACTAGAGTGCATATGTTTCAATATTTACAACAAAAACTGCCTTTTGAGAGCATTTTCATTTATTGTTTATTTTGAACACACTTAGATTTGTTTCTGATCAATTGCTTTGGGGAGTTCATTCCATAGATTAGCACCAGAGTAAGCAAATGATTTTTTAAAGGTATTTAGTTTTAGGAATAGTTTACTGCAATGATCATTTGAAACTGATCTCAGTTTAGGTCCTTGTTAGTGTTTTTCTGACTCAAAATAAAACATACTAAAATATTGTTGAAGAAGTTATAATAATTCTTTACTTTGAACATTAATATGGGCTTTTGTTAGAGTAATCTGTAGTCAAATTTCAGCTATTCAATTTTGAGAATAGAATTCTGGATAATGTATCAAGTGTCAAATTTAAGCCAATTCTTGCTGCCCTTTTCGGAAGCTGTAGTTTTAATATTACCATCAGTTGGAAGTTCATTTCCTTAAATTGTGCATCAGTTGTCCAAAGCAGGAAGAATGAATGCATTGTAAAATAATTTCTGATAGCTAAGTGGTAAATAACATTTTATCCTCTGTACAAGTTAAATTTGAGCTTACTAAAAAAGAACTATGTTACACTAGTTTAAATTCCAGGAAGGTTGTTTTGACAAATCTAGGTAAACAGGTCAGCATCATGACAAGTCTGGTTAACTGGGTCAGTTGTAATGCTGTTTCAGCACATTTTAGTTATGGTATGATCTGGGAAGGGGGCTGTTTTCAGATTGTTCAGTTAGTACAGTATTGATGTCATGATTTCACTGGAAGTAATAATGAAACTTCTTATCATACTTGAGGATATCTCTAAATGCCAGTTCAAGAAGTCTCCAAAACTTGCTTGCCCACAATTGTCGCTTAAGAGCTTGCTTAAGCATGGTTTATACACAGCAATATGTAACTGATTTGCTACCATTCCTGCAAATAGTCTGCATTATTATGTATGAGATTAATACATCTGTTGCCAGCCAATCAAAACAGTCCCAGCTGTCATGTGCAGCGTCTTTGTTCAGTTATTCTCAGCTTGAAGCTGAGAGCAACAGCAAGCATAATTCTGTCGAATACCGCCGCCATTCCCCACCTCAACGCCTACAGTGTTCAATGGACATGGGAGTGTCTGTTCTACTGCATGATACTTAACTTAATAAAGTAATCCCCTAAGTGCATTCACTTCATTCAAGTTCAGTTTATTCACCCAAGAATCTAATGTCAGCAATATATGGCTTATTCAAACTAAACCCTTTGAGTGAAGTCCACACAGCTGCCGCTGTCATCCCAACCTTCGTTGGACAACCCAGTCATCGCTAGGCTCCTTCAGTTTCTGCTAAAGAAACTTTACTCAAGGGTTATCCATAACATTCTGTCAGGGAGTTTCACAGACCATCTGTGACCTCTGTACAACCATATTGTGCCATTCAGTAGCCACTGAATCACTCACTGACAGAATGAAACAAAACAGTTTCATCAGTAGCAGCAGACAGTACCCCAAGGCAAACTGATAATTTTAAATAAAAACTTAACTGGATCTGTGTTTTTGTTGTGTATAAATTGTCTATATTTGTGACACCAAGCTCCTTTTTATGAAGTATTAATTTTGCTTGCTTGTCTTGCTATCTCTGATCACAGATACCAATGAGTCAGTTAATTTAAGATAGTTTATGTTACATACACAACATTTATAACAGTGATTGATCAAATGAAGTTGAGTTCACCCGACATACGACTGGGGCCACTAGATTTTGAGTTTGTAGGAATTTCATGCCTTTTACCTTTTTCTTTTAACTCCAGCTCCTTTTTTTGATTCAAAAGACATAATGAACATGATAATACAAAGGAGGACAGCTTCTAATGCAGTGCAACAATACAACAAATACTGCCACAAGTTGGTTATCAATACACTGTCAACACCTAATTTGGTTCCCAAAGAAACACTCATGGACATAGTGGTTACAGTAGATTGACACATTTTACATTTAATTACAAGAGGAGACATTGCATATATGATTACACTTAAAAGTGAACTAAAAGATAGAACTAGATCATAAATTTTGATGGATAAAAAAGATTATTTATTCTGTATTTATTTATTAAAGTACTGCCTCCACTCGGTGTGACATTTTCATTGATCGAAATTTCCTTACATAATGTTAATTGAGGTGTACAAACATTTGGAAAGAAAATGTAAAAAATTGTATGACTTATTTTTAAATTTGATATTTCATAATGTTGATTAAAATTTCAGGTCCTATCTACTGTTTTCAACAATAAAATGATCAATATATCAAAGTTTCCATTACTAATTTTGATCACGATTTTCTTTAAGTTCAATAAATAGGGATCAATTTTGGGGTATTTTGGGGTTTAAAAAATGAGATTCACATCTGACCCCACATTATAAGCAGGTTCATGAGTTATAAGGGCATGAGTTATCGAGGGAGTGGTGTATTATCACGGTATGTACATAACTTACATATGGTAACATGCACACATTATAACATAAATTTCAACTTAGTGATAAGATGGAACGTCTATGCTTGCACTGGCTGAATATTTTCACCAAAATAAAGAATGCAATTACTCAACTGAATACACTGATGTCAGTTAAGTTGACATCCACTATAATAACAACAGAAATTACAAATGAAATAATATATATCAGTCAGTCTGAATTTGAAGTGCAATGTGGGAAGAGAAATCTATATATACAAATGCATCTATTAATAATATAGAAATATTATCGATTTTAAAAATAGTCATTGCTTTAATATTTGTGTTGGAAAAGTAGGATCATAAGGATGAGTTTGTAAATTTCAGTCCTTATTGGCTACCATGAAATGAAATTGCAACCTCAACCTTGCAAGGACATGTATGTCACAATTAAGATATCACTATAGACCTATTATCAAACATCAGACATACATTGAATATATTTCGTAATCAAAGCCAATGCAAGTTTAGTAAGTTCAAACTGGAGTTTTTTATATGATGATTAACGTAATTGTATGCACTTTACAAAAAAAGTGATGTTCATTCTTTTTCCCTGTATACTTATTTTTTTAAAAAATTGACATTTTTGATGAAATTGCGCAACAAAATATTTGTATCCTTACTAGCAAAAACTTTACATCTGTAAACAAGAGATAGACGGCGCGTATCCAAAATTAATCGGAAAACCTGTTTGCCAGAGAATAAAGGTCCGCAATAATACACCGTTGGAGTATACTTCTCAAATAGCAAAACTTAAAATACTGTATCTACCTACCTTAACATTAATATTAAAGTATTGCACAAATTCTTGAAATCTACTCATACAAATAGATTGAATGAAAACAAGACAAATATATGAACCTCCATTTTGACTTAGATACGATGGCGATGTTTCTGTGTTTATGCTTTCATTCTCCAGCAAAGGCCTTCGTTCCTCTTTCTGGTCCGCCATTTTAGAAAACAATTTATCATGTGACCTTAAATATCACGTGACCTGCCAAACCGACATACTTTATCCCGTTTATCTACAAAGAGCGATAATACTCAACGTAGGCTGTAAACTTACGATACGTTCCGATATATAAATAGTCAAGTGCAAAATCACAACAACAAAAAAATCATTTAATACACCATCCGCCCAATTTGCAGGAGAGGGAGAGAGACAAAAATACAATTTTGATACTACACTGTCAGGCGAATGAACAAAACGGGGAAAAAATAAAACACAACATATAGAAACTATAATAGGAAAATTCGATGACAACCATTATACTTTGATGGAATAACAGTCAAATATTTAACTAAGGAATTAATAGATTACAACATAATAAACCAACGAAGAAAAAACACCTGGATAATTAAACTAACACCAACATGAAACCAATCTTAAAAAATCTGCTCTGCCTAGCCATAAAATAGAAATAATGCGCCTTATAGAAGATGAAATTAAAATAACACTCCCGCCAGCACGAACGCAGAACTAATTAAAACTTCATCCAGGCCCAACCACACTGCATAGTAGACCTCCACACACACGTTTCTCCATACTACAAATCATGCTTTATTCTTATAAATGAGAATACATATGGATATGAATGAAATACCTCTCCGTGACAGACATCACTATAAACATCACCCACCCTACCCCACCCCTCAATCTCTACCTAAACCCCTTTTTTACATTTCTTATATATAAACCAGCAGTGAAAATTCTCCAAAATAAAAATCGAACAGCAAGTTAAGAGACTTTTTAAACCTAGAAAAAATAATTAATGTGAAGAAAAAAAGACTCCATAGTAAAAGCTTATATATAGCGGATGAAAATTTAAAAAACAGACCCAATGCAAGTGCAAACATAGGAGAGTGAGCAAACTTAATCAAAACTAATGGAATAAACAAACTCAAAAGTACAACGAGCACTAAAAAAGAAACCCTGCAAAAGTTTTAAATAAAATACTAATAACACTTATAGGGTGGACAAAAACCCCACACAAAGTTACATTTTGGAACACAGGGTGACACTTCCAAGTCAAAACCAGCCATATATGCTGGGATAAGACGAAGAGGTGTCAACAAAAGTAAACACAACATAAGATCATCATCATCATCATCATCATCATCATCATCATCATCATCATCATCATCATCATCATCATCATCATTATCATTATCACATACGCCTGATTTGTCTGGGATCCATTAACAGCCAAATTGGTGCATCAGCTCAATGGGTACAAATAAAATGCACGGACTGCAAGTGTAATTAAAAGAAACGCAGGATGCATTTGCGATGTTAGGTGTGTATAGCTAATAAACATATGTGTCTTACCATTTCATTTCTTTTGTCTGTTTATGATCGTTTGTGGGGATCGGTATTATAAAAGCTTTATACTTATCTCTTTGCAGCGCACTTTGCACAACTATCTGTTTCTACTTTTATAGGAGAATGCAATTGCAACGACAATCAGGGTGACTACACATGTTGAATTTTAGTATTATTTTATCAATATTTTGTTAGCCATCATTTGCGGATGCAGATTAGACAATATTGCGGCATTTGTTAGTCATTTTGAAAATGTTAAAATTTCTGATTACTTTATAAAATTTTCTAAGTGTTTTTGTTCGAATATGAGAATGTCAGATCTTGGTAGACAGACGTGACATAATATACGAGATTATTAAAGTACACATGTATATATCTTCAATAGCCAATAGTGATGATATGTTAACCCTATCTAACTGGATATCTTTAAATAAGGTTTGCATCTCGAACCTTGGCTAGGAACAATGAAGCTAAATTTATTGGGAGAAAACATGAAATTGCTTTGAGATTATATCCTTAAATATGGGTTAAGCTATATGCGTTTGGCCCATTCCTTGAGAAATTTGGCTAATCAATATGGAGAATCAATTTGTATAAGAAAAAAAAAATGCTCTATGCCAATTAAGTGTATGGGGTATCGCATTTAAAAGTATTTATGCCAAGAAAAGAACGTTTATTCCGTGAAAGTTTACAGCCATTGATCTCACTCCGGAGTAAAAAAAAAAGTTATGTCATAAAATCCTGATAGAGGCCTTTCAGGGTTATGCTCGCGAAGGACAAATAATGCAGCAAGACTTTACCAAGTGTTCTAGCTGAATGCTTAGTCCTTTCCACCAAACAGACGTTTGACTATTTCTCAGCATCTGCTGTACATTTACCTCTATCTTACCTGTATTATTCACGTTTTCTATTGACAGCCGATCATATTTCACAGAATTGTATACTTGGTTTGCAAATCTGTTATTCAGACTTCATTTGTTCGAGTTAAATATTTGATACGGGCAGATTACTCACTACAAAATCAATGTAGGCATTACTCACAATCTGCTTTTCCCTTTCCCTCTGTTATAATATAAAGATGCTCTGGATAAAGAACAACAGCAGTTATTAGGTGTTTGCTAACAACATGAATGTTAGAAAAGCTGAATCTCACCAAACGCATTCTATAGCGTTGAATTCTAGAGGGTAATTCTCCCAAGATTGCTTTTGCTTTTTATTGGTACTAATTGCTTAAGTTATGGTCAGTTTCAAGTTTTAATTTTGTAAATAGCTACTGAAGTGTTCGCATGCTTAGGTGATTGAAAGAGCCACTTGTTATGTCTGAGCGTGGCGTTGCTTGGTTTTTTACATGCCTCGCGATGCGAACCACCTGTCTCAGAGCGCCATAGCACAACGCATAGTCCAAACGAAGATGTATCCGCACATGTAACCATTTCTCTCTTTAGACCATAATGTTCTAAAGATGATGAAAGTATAATTTCTTGCTTGGTATCCGTAAAAGCTTGTTATTGACCTGAATATCAAGTCCGTAAGTTTTTACCTTTCAATTGATCGTATGACGATTTTGATCTTTCCGCCAAAATTTGGACTGTGTTTGCCCAGTTGATTAGCGATATGGAGAAATCCTCCCATATTTGCTTTACATTTCGGAGTTTCTAAGTTATGGCTTTGATTTTATCAGGATCATGTTGGCGACCATTTTCGTCAGAAACAAAAGCCCAAGAGACCTAATGGATGATCATAAAAATTCACACTTTCAGTATGCAAATTGACGCCAGTGTTTTCAGCTGATTTCATAACATTTTATAGTCGTTCGTCATGTTTTTGTTTTTCACACAAACAAAACTATCATCTATGTGACAGAGTGTCCCCCCCCCCGACGTCACTCATAATTTTCCGAGATCCTCTTCTGCAAAAGTATCGGGCGCAAAACTGATTCCGAATGAAAGGTGATTAAAATATAATCTACCAAAGAGAGTCATGAAAGTTTAAGGCCTCCTGAATCTTCCGACAGGTTTATCTGCCAAAGGCCTGAGTTTGCATCGAGTTTGGTAAAAAAAAAAAAAATGTTGCACTTACTAGCTTTGCAAGGGACTCTGCGGCTGATGGAAGCGGGTTGTTATTTCTTTTAACTGATTCATTAAGTTTAGTTAGATCTATACAAATTCTTACTGTACCGTTTGATTTTGGCTTGACAGCCATTCTAGCACACCCCTCAGTGGGCCCGTCTACCGTTGAAATATCACTCATTTATTTCAACTCTAACCAATTCCTCTTGAATTTGATTCAATAAATGAATATATAAAGGCCCGGCCCTAGGCAAGGCGAACGAGGCAACCACCTTTGGCTCAGCGTTTCTCCACAATACAATTTGTTTTGGCTTGGGGCTCCGCGCTCATCGCTTACTGTCTTGGGCCCCGCATATCCTATGGTCTGGCCTGTGTAAATAGAAGGCATTTTTGTCCAGAGTTATAGAACCAATTTGTTTCCTTATGTCTTCAAACAAATATGGGAATTTTTCGCGATAATCTGTATCTAATGTAATAGATTTCTCGTGAACGTTGCTTGCATTTTAAGTGTTTAATCCGAATCATTTACTGAGGATCCATATATCTCCATTTACTGCGGATATAATTTACTGAGGATCCATATATCTCCATTTACTGCGGATATCTTTACCGGTTCAGTAACCCTAATAATCGTATCATGCATCTGTCCGTGAGTGCCTGGTTCAATGCATTTACCACAAATATGTCTTGCACACTAAAAACACTTTTCGATTCCATATTACAATCAAATTTTCCTAGCACTTAAGTTTAGAGTTTCCAAGACAGTACACTTATCAATCAGACCTTAGTATCTTTTGGTCTCCCATCTTTCTCAAATCTCTCTCAGAAATTACAATCATGTCAGCTCCATTATCAATTTGAATAAAACTGAAGTGCTCTTTATTCTGACAGTTATCTACGTTACTATTTTGATTATGTTGTGCCAACTGCAGATTTGGACAAGCAGCATTTTGCAGTGTCCTCTTTTCTTACAATTGTGGCTGTCTGCTTCTTTTGTTGGACATTGATCCATATAATGATTTCCTGTATTTGTACATCTCATGCATCCTTTTCTGCTTGCATTATTCTCTTGACATTTTCGGATTTTATGTTTCTGATTCCCATATATCAGTGAAGACGATACTACGGTATCCATCACAGCCATTCGTTCACCAGTTGCTCGTAGTTTCTCTACAGCCTCGTTTTGTCGAGCTTGACTAACGGCAGTCTCGAGAGTTAGATTTGCATCTAACTGCAACTTTTTCTGAAAGTTTTGGATCTTTCAGTCAAACAACAAGTCAATCTCTGATCATTCCATCTTGAAGTAATGTGAAATCGCAGTTATTTGCTGACATAACTAACCGTAACAAAACATCCCGCTGTTTCTCTCTCGTCCTGTTTCCTCTGATTAAATTCTACGCTTTCAAAAACTGCATTCAACTTCACACGAATCTATCTGTCACGATCTTCCATTTCAGTTAATCTTCCTCTGCCAGGTTGAACGAAATCAATTTGCCATGAGCTCTACTTCCCATGAATCAAGTCAAGATATTCGCTTTAATTTATTTCTCTTTTTTTACCATGTCGAGACGCTTGACGATAACGTTCAAATCGCTAAAACCACTTTTCCCAGATGTGAGCTCTCGAAAAGTCAGATTTGTCTTGATTTGTACATTGAAATGAAATTCAACTCTGATAATTTCCGCTTTGTACCGCTGCCAGCATGTAAATATGTTTGCCATGGAAGAATAACTCCAGTAGACGGTCAACACCATTTATTAATTACACTATTTAGTTAGAAGACATGAATACAGTTGCGAATAGGAGACAAGACTGCCCGGGGATTATTTATCTTATTTAACTTAAACCCTAGTGAAAGCTTAACATGATCCGGCTGTTGGTGTTATCAGTTCTAATCCAGTGGCGGATGTCTGTATCACCTCTACTACCAAGAACAGTGGAGTGGTATTTTAAAGTTAATTAGATTAAGGCTAATATTGAAACATCTTCGTTCCGATAACCATATCTACACCTTTGCATATCGAGCAGATATTTCTGAGCTTCAGGTCTGTGAATTTCATTGGATGCGGAGATAAGCCACTCCATCCTATCAAAATTAAGTTGTTCAGATTTGAATAATATTCCTACGTGATTGAGACGTGGGGAACACGCTACTTGAATGTACTGATAAATGAGACTTTCCAGTGTCGGTCCATGTTTGCACAAATACCTTTCACGCAAACACACTTGTAATGACTTCCCTCTCTTGCACAGTCTTACCTTAGATGTTCATTTTCCAAAGTATCCTTTATAGGTCAATTGCAACCACCATTTTCAGCGGATGTACAATAAACCATGCTATTGGTTAGTTAGCATTACATTCTAAGGGAGATAAGATATGAAATCCAATAGATGTTAATAAGACAAATCACAAATATAGCTGTTAAATTCACCATGGTGTAGATAGGGTTATCGGAACCTTGGCTAACGAAGATGACATTGCAAGTGCATGGTTCAAATAAAACTGACTATTCGCATGTTATATATCGGGTTTTAAATCTCTAAGAATGTGAAAATGCCGTGAATTACCTTTGTTTCTCTATCTAAAAAAGAAAACAAATAAAATTCAACGTATGCGATTAGTCTCTTAAAATTAAACGATAGTATAGATAATATGCTTAAATAACACGTCAGCTGTAATGCGCATTACAGATGTCAGGTATGTATAGCACATCAACTGCAATATGCCTGACAGGCGTCAGCTGTATACTGCATCTGAACTCTAATATGCATGACAGGCTTCAGGTGTATACATCATCTGAACTCTAATATGTATGACAGGCGTCAGGTGTGTACAGCAACTCAACTCTAATATGTATATTTGATTTCTGGTAATATTAGCACTTCAACTCAAATATGCATGGCCGATGTCAGGTGTGTATTACACCTCAACTTTAATATGCATGACAGATATCAAGTGTGTATTATACCTTAACTCCGATATATTAAACAGATGTGAGTTATATAAAGCACCTCAAATTTAATATGCATCGTTAATGTCTGGTGTGAATAGCACTTTAACTTGAATATACAAGACCGATGCCAGGTATGTATAGCACCTCAACTCTAATATGCCTAACAGATGTCAGCTATGTGCAGTACCTCAAGTCTAATATGCATGTCAAATGTCACGTATGTGTGGCATCTCAATTCTAATATGCATGTCAAATGTCACGTATGTGTGGCATCTCAACTCTAATATGCATGGGATATGCCATGTATGTGTAGCGCTTTGTGTCTAATATGCATGGAATATGTCACGTGTGTGTAGCGCCTCAAGTCTAACGTGCATACGCATAATGCAGATCAGATCTGTACAGCACCTCAGCGTTGGCTACTTCGTCTGATCTTTCATTACCCGAATGCCATGGAGATTAGCCGGCCAACAGCACGGCATGCTTCTTCCGTACTTTATGAGTACATTATATTTCTGTAAAATCTTGGTTACGAGGAATAGTAAAATTAAGAATTCATGCAAGATTTTCAGTGCGGAAAGAGTTTCGGGAAAGATGGTGCAATTAGAGTTGATTGTTTTGTTCAGATGTTTCAGAGTAGTTCAGAGCTTTGATTACGGCTTTAATTTTTAGTAAAAACGATGTTTACCAAGGTTCATAGGTAGATGTGTAAGTTGGTAGATAAGCCTTAATAACCATGTTAAGCATTCCGAATTTAATTACCAATTATGAAATTGTACAGCTGACATTCCTTGACCTTGATTTTGATTAGGTATGTGTTATTTCATAATAAAATTTTTTGTTCCGCGCAGTGCAAACCATTAGAAGGAGAACTATTTAAAATAAAATGCATCTGTACTAATTTAGGAAATCTTCAATTTTGGTACTTGCAGGATTAGGCAGCTCTGATATTTGTGGTTACGATTCCAGTCTTTGGTTATTTTGGAGAAAAAGCCGAATTTGTGTATCAGATAAGTATTTTCATGTTGATTTCTACTATGAAATTTTCAGTTTGATTGAATTTTGACGGGGTATTTTTGCGTTGCTTTGTTTTTCGTTAAACCTTTTTCAATCTATGTTTTTTAATTGCTTCAAAAACAACTTCTTAAATAATGACGTCATGTTTTCTTGGGTATAGTTACACGTGAATGTAACAAACCTTGCTATTCGTTTGGAAATTGTCAATGCTCGTCTTCTAACAACAAGGAATGGGTCCATGACTTTACAAACACAATTTTAAAATTGGGGAAATGAAAACCCTGAACGCCAATTCCTTATCATTTTCCGGGCCAGTTGAGAAGTTACGTCTTGATAAGTCCAAATTACATTTTGCATTGGAACACATTGGATGTTCCATTTCAGATAACCTGTGATTGAGCTCCTAAATATTTTAACACATTGAGGGTTTCTAAAGTAATGCCTTCCAAATAATAAGACATAGTAGTTTTATACCATTTCTTTCTTGCCATTTGTATGGTGTTGCATATATTTTTAGGTTGGAATGGCATTATTTCTTTTACGCTCAATGTTCTAGTTTATTAAATCATATTAAAATCCCTTGGTATCTAGCTGGGTTTTGATTGATATGTAGCATAGACAGTCGTCTACGTCAGTTTTAATCAAGATGTCGTTGATTCGCAATGCAAAACCACTGGTCCAAGTATTGTGCTTTGAGGTACTCTTTAAATTACGTTCTCCTTAAATTACTTAGGACTAACCAGATTTACAGCCATATATCACCATACAGTTTTCTCGAAAACACGGAGTCTACCCAGCAAAGCTTATTGTGTGCAATTCCACAATAAATAATCTGCTCTTTAATAGTTTAGAGGAGACAATCTCAAACGCCTTTTTTTAAAAAATCTAATAAAAAATGTCTTCTAGGTCTGCCAATCATCAATAACACAGCACAGTATTTCCAGAAAGTTTTCGTCTCTGAAGTTAGGTTTCCAATCATGTTGATGTATTGATGTAGTAGTTATGTGAATATCTAATATTTTTCTTCAGTTTCTACTCTTATCTGTTTCCATTGTGTTCTTAATTTTTCATGTTAAACGCTTAGCTTTAGCACGATTTTTTTTTCCTTCTACGAATTAGTTTCATAATGTTATCTGTAATCCATGGCAACGACAAATTGATTAGCTCAATTTTGACAAACTTGATATTATGGACCCTCTAAATCAACTACACGTACCTATAGAGTGGGATTGTCCAGTCACTACGGTTTTTGACACACACACACACACACACACACACACACACACACACACACCGCCCTTCCCATTTCGGGTCCATTATTCTATACGGCCAGCGACATCCCCGTAAGATAGGTATGTACTCCGTGGTAGAGTTTATAGATAACTTGTTTGAATGTTGGTCATTTATCTGTCAGTTACTAGCTTATAGTCATACCCGAATGTAATGGGACTGGAGATCACGAGACATGTTAACGTAAGTTCGTTGACCATGACTTAAATGTTGGCACATACTATACGGTTGTCTAACTTTATCTGACCCCATCAACTGCCACTATCGGGTGATAATAAGTTTCTGTGTAAAGAACATCGTGTAGCGGTCTGCACGGCCGATATTAATAATTTTATCATCGACGACAAACCCGTGTTCTCATAATATAATGAAATTACACACAATTTTAATGTAACCAAAGTTTTAAAAGAGTACATATCGTTCATTTTAAAGCGATCCAAATCTAAATATCGGTACTTGGGTACAGGAGTAGTGTACATATTTTTACTTGCACATTAATTACATACTTAATATATATATATATATATATATATATATATATATATATATATATATATATATATATATATATATATATATATATATATACATACATACATACATACATACATACATACATACATACATACATACATATTGTAGGGCAAATGTCTAGTACAATCCAATTAGTATTGGTAGTTTAAGTTTCATTTTCCATTTAATTTGTGCTTTAGTTTTTAACATTTATGTGTCTTTTACAAGATATTAAGATGTTTCTGCAACCTTTCTTATTTAAAGAAGTAATGTTTTCTGGTTGTGATTCGATAGACAATCTGTTCATATATAACTTTACGGCAATAAGGACTTCTGCATATTATAAAAAAGCTATTGCCAACATTATATAGATCATTACGGTTTGTAATGAAAGAAATTGTAAATTACCCTGGGCAATATCATATATCAGTAGTATACCTGTTTCAAACCATATTGCTAATTTTAAAAAGGCCCTCAGACCTTAATATTTTCGTTATAAATTAGTACTTTCGTAAAAAAAATCTGAAAAGCCTTTGAATAAAAGTTTTAGAGTACATGCTATAAGAAATTAAAACATCCATCCAAAATATATTATGAACATCTTCTATGTTCTTTTTTTATATAATTTATACAAAGCTTGTTTGTGTCCTTGAAAAATTAAGCAGTTGAAACATTAATTTACTCCATTTTTTTTACTTCTGTTAAGCATTCTTTTGACCCAGGATATCTTGAGGAAACAAATGAAGTTTTAAGTCGGTCATTGCAAGTCCACCTTCATTAAATCTTTTATTTAATACTTTTGCTTTTATTATATCAAATAACCCTTTCCATATGTATTTGTAGATGAAACTATTCAATGTTTTTAATAAAATATTCTGGAGGAATTGGTAAACCTATTATGTGATTTGATTTTGTTAAAGCAAGTTATTTTATCATAATAATTTTCCCATGGGTGTAAGAATTCTCTTGTACCTCTGAGTCAGTAGTATTTTAATGTCATTTAATGTACTACCATAAGTAAGATTTATCATGAGTCTTAAATCTGTAGATAAGATAATCCTTAATATTGTGAAACTATCATCTATCCGGACACCTATTCCAGAAATCATCATCGTCGTCGGACAAAATAGAGCTTGGTAAAGAAAAGCCCACTTACCAATAATACAACAAATTTAAGTAGATTTTTTTCACAGAAAATTTTATTATACCTAACTTTCATATAATTTACTATAAAAACCAGTCTAAAAATTCCACTTGCTAAAGCAAACCTCAGATATTGTATATCCTATTTCGAATGTATTGATCCCACCAGAGCAGTATCTTTTGTCATCAAAATTACAAAGACCAGATTTTATAATATCAGTCTCAGTCTTATGACAATTTAATCTTATTGCCATTATCTCAACTAGAAAATCCGTCTGATGCAGCCTTATAATTATTGAATCCTATCATCTTTACCAATTATATTTATTTATAATCCCTTAGAGTCTTTCCTAACTTTACATTTTAGGAATCAATCCGATGAACTCAACGATAGGAACAAAATTTGTATCATCCTGACATTTTCTTGTAACTTTTAATTAACATCAAAGTAAAATTCGCTGTTTATTGAATAATCTGAAACATCACATGATTTTCTGTTATAATTAAAATTCTTGATAAATATCATCAGATTTTACATAAGCTAGTCATTGTCAATTAATAACGCTCTGCATCAGGCCATTTAAACTTAACAAAATCATAATGAAATTGGTACATTAGCCACTTTGATATATCAAGTACTGCCATATTGACATAAACTATCTTGTTCAACTTCAAGTTTGTCTTTCTATGACAAGTCCGTGATCAACTGCTTCTTTCAGGTTTTTTTAGTGTAAAACGTATCTCCATTTGTCAAGCAAATTATGAACTAATATTTTTTTTTACAAATGACTTACCTAGTCAATCATTTATCCGTTCATCAGATAATAAACTGTAATCGATCAGCATTGAAAAAGCCCAGCATGAAGCTCAACAGGATAGTCAAGATCAATAAAATAATTACCATAAGGATTCTCGTATCCCGCTGTTAAGATTTTATCAGTTCTCTGAAAACTGTTATTTACTGACCGACTTAAACCCACCATGCTGCATAGACTCCGACATGGTATAACCATACAGGTTATTGGTATTTAGATAGATTATAAAACTTTATGGTGATGTCTTATCATAATCGGATAGATATTTATTATTAGCTTGGTATATTTTTTTGTTATGACGCTTGTTCCGCCTCATATTCCACATTTTATAAATTTGAACACATCTGGGTCTGTTAACAACTCCAGTTTTATTTTTCTGTGTTACATTAATGTATCACAACTTAGTCCGGGCGCTGAGGTGGGTCGAGTCCGTAATTATCAGAGCTGACATATCTGAAATTTTCAAATATACCTGCGAGCAACAGAACATCTGTGATACGATACAAATTATGATAATCACCGAAGTTTTCGCAGCCGAATGAGTCCCGTGTCGATTTAGCATAATCATAATCATCATCACTGTCACTCTCAAGAATTTAACCGAGAATAAAATTAATATTTGACAGGAAAACACGTTTCAATCATCAAGATATTCATAGAGAAAAAATACGTGTCAATAACCAGCCAGCTGTTTCGACGAAATGTTCAGTCAATTTATTAAACTTACCCTAGCCTTTTACTAGCTCATCTTGCGATGCTGCCGTAAACTGCAGAATATCAATAATTCTTATCTTGTTCAATGTCACTGACATGTACTTTTCAGAGATATTTAGGATGCACTTTATATTATCGATCGTGGTTATTAATTTTTATGCGGTTTATTATATTTTTATTACCGAACGTTTTAACTATAATATGAGCGTTATAACCTCTGGAATTGTGAAAGACAACATAAACGAAACTAGTGCTGTATATTTTAAATTACGTTGTTAATATGCTGGACCACGATACCTTCCGTTATACGACACTGATCTTTTTTTTTTTACACAGTCAGATCCATGAGCCTTCTCACAAAAATGGCATATTTCTGAAGAAACAAATTCTGCTTCTTGTTTTATTGTTAGTGGTTTCTTAGCGAGTAACATCAAGATAAATCAATTCCACTGATAAGGTTTCTCGGAAGCCAGACAGCACAATCCGTTCCACGATAAATCTATATTGATTTTGACAGACATTTATCAGCAGCATAGACATCTTTATACGCTACTCATCAAGGAATATGTCTTTGCATTTTTCTTGTTGAAGATTTGTCAGGGTTATTTTCTGTTCCTAGTACTGGAAGCAAAATAGATTCGAAACCTCTATACATCATAAAAGGCACTTTCATCTTGTATCTGTAATATATTTTTTCATCTTAGACAAGCATAGATATCCGCTGTACCTTAAAGCACTACTCGAGATGTCAATCAAATACCTGTGGAGACTTAGCCAAGCATAGATATCCGCTGTATCTTAAAGCACTACTCGAGATGTCAATCAAGTACATGTTGAGACTTAGCCCAGCATAGATATCAGCAGTACCTTAAAGCGCTACTCGAGATGTCAATCAAGTACCTGTTGAGACTTACAGCCGTGCAAACATTTGAAACAGAAATGTTTCTTTCCTGATGCTTGTTATATTTCCCTCCGACTAGCCAGTTGAAGTTCTTGATCCACGCGTAGTGATTTTCATAAAACAATAAATATACTGTTTTTTGTGATGGTCAATCGCTAATGTATTTGGATATAACGTTTGTTTATCAGCCACTCCGAGGAAGTTAACACCGCTCGGTAACAGCTATTTATTTTGCTTTCCGAATTTGAAATTTGATATTCAGAAACAGGAAAGACAGTCCCGCTAAAGTTTTAATTGTTAACATGACTAATATAATTCGATACTCGACATGGATGGTTTCGCGCAGGAAATGACGCTGACAATACTGCTCAAAAGTCACATTTTTACAATAATTTTTTACAATAATACAAAATTTTGAGGTTTTTTTTATCTTAGTTGGCAGCTTGACATACGAGCTAATTCTGCAGTGAATTACATTTCTTAGTGTATAACAGTATTTCTGTTGTTCTTTTCAAATTTCCAGCCCGATCTTGATGCTTTGTTCTCCTCGATCTTCTTCTGTGTCACTTGAAATATATTATCTGACTACGACACTAAATCTATCCCAATTAATATTTGATGTGATAAGGATCAGCAATTCCTCACGTTGCTGAGCAGCAAGATGTTCTGACGTAGGCAAGCCTATTCTCAGCTTGTTGCCGAGATACGAAATATATATTTAGCTTAGAAAGTTGATCAAAAACTTGTACTAGTATTTTTTTAGACCATTATGCGTGTCAAGCTCAGAATTAATTGTCGGCAGAAGCAGATGATACAAATTTTTGGCAGAGAAATTTTATATCAAACGTTTATTATCAAATCCTCAGCTGCTACTGAACCCAGCAAATGCAGTTGCAGATTTTTAGGTTGATATCCTTCCGTCGAGAATAAACTTATTTTTGTGATATCGTTTAATTACAGCATCCCATATCAACTGTTTAATATTTCTCTAATAGTGCGATACGAACATTAAAGAAACAAATTTGCTATTATTATAACATGCACAGAATTATGCTTAGTGGATTTAAACCAACGGCTAGTGAGCAGGATATATTCAACGTTTATAAGAAGTACAACTTCAATCAAAAATGCTTGGAATGGTGATTAATCTAAAAACTAAGGCTTTGTTTGATATTAGAGCTCCGGTGGTTATAAGACAAAAGGGAACGGTGCTGATATACCGAGTATACTGCAATGTTTATTAAGGATTTGTTTATACGTTGTTTGGTGATGATAACGGGGATCAGGTCTCTCAGGTAAATGGGAATATAAGAAACAATACCATCGCCAACTAATTATTGTAATACGAGTTTCAACGTCATCCTGTCTAAGATCTATACATTGTGAACGACAGCAGCATTATCACAAATGTCAAAACAAGAAAAGTGTTTGGAAGCATCGATAATGTTGGATACTTGAATGTCATGATTCGAGGAACTATTACTAGTTTATTACAAATCTTATATAATTATTTTCGAATTGTTTCATGTTTTGACTCTTATTGTTTTAGTTTTAGTTTTAGATCATAGAAACGTAATTAAGACTGATAACCAATTTCAGAATCCTGATATTGTTTCACAGACAGAAAACGTATGACTAGGTAAGGACAGTAAGATTAATTTTGACCCAGCTTTTCCATTGATATCAAATAAATCGAAGACAGAAGAAGATCAAATATTTTTGTTCTATTTCAGCAACGGAAAAATATTTGGATCTTTGTACGCATCCGTCAGAAGTGTCATTAATGATATTACAAAATCCACCTTCTCAAAAAGATTTAATGTGAGAATCCGCAGCTCGTGTTTGTAAAAACTTCCAGTAATTTCTTCTACGGGGTTGTTATTCCGGGATAAATCTTTCAGCTTATACGCTACAAGTATTGTTGTTAAAATGTTATCCACAACGAATACCTCCTAGGACCGATTAGGAGTGAATCCTTTTTCAAACGTTTTTTCACTGACGAAATTTGAACTCTTTCACCGACTTTAAATGTGTGTGTTCACTACATAGTCTCGTTTACTAGTACTGGAGTAATAATTGCTTCGTTGGTCGATATTCCAAGTGTTTTGTGTTTTGTGTTATTGTAATGATACACGAGTTTTGGCTAATCATTGACATATCGGTTAGTGTTTGGGCTGTAAGATGCTTGCAGATCTTTCTTTTTCCTTTCATTTCCGGTGATATATTTGATGATGTTAATTTATTCCAGAAACTGCTCGAAGTGCCTATTAAAAACTCAGTTCTGTGATCGCTCCATACTTTATTAGGCTTTCTTTCTGTGTTGATTATAATATATCGCATCGCTTTATTTATAGTTTTTCCTGTTTTATCTGCAACAGGTACACTAAAAACGTAATTACTCAAAATATCAACAACGTACATACTGTGTATTTAGTTGACAATGTGCCGTGAAATATTTGACATATCATCTAGATATATTGCCCATGTGACATCATCTGAATGTGACAACCCTTGGTCTTGAAACCTTTTTATGTTTGTGCAGCTGAGATGCGAGCGTCTCCAGTGCTAGAGTAATATGAACTCCATTGTCATAAGGTACAGTTTTACCAAGTTGGGGTTTTCCAAGCCCAAGTTTATATATCACTTCAACGTTACCCTGTACTAGCTTACAATCAGTTCGTTCCCTTATTCCTTTTCATTTCATATTACTCATCAAGCACAATAGTTCCAAAACCAGATTTATCATTTTCGTTGTCACGGTAACATGTCATGACGCGATTGAATCGACCTAGTTATACGGTTCCTGACCTGGGATTGGATTGTCATTTTCATGAAGTTTTTTTATCGAGCGGATGATGATGTATGGTCCATCAGTTGCTTGGTTTGGGTAACTTAACAATTATATATATAAACCTGATTCGAGTACAGCTCACTGATTACAAGACTGACTATAAGTTTCTATTTTATTATATTCTACACATAGATCGTGGTCAGCTTCATTCACACAATTTCCTTGTAAATTTGCTTTGCATTGTGTTATATTTGAATCGTCGACTACAATAGGATTATGAATTCTTTGCATCCTCCAATGTCCAAATGATAGTGAATCACGTTTAATAAACATACTATTTTTTCTGCCACAGGTAGCACATATACTTTCAACATTAGTCTGTTTTCTGCCCGTAGTTTCTTTTGTATTTCCAAATTATTTCTGCTTTTCAGGCAATACATACTTTTTAATATTTGCTTGTTGGATAAAATTACATATTGATCTTTATGCGAACTTGGTTTATGTGTAAATTGTAATATAAATTTCAGAAAATCACCAGAGGACTCAGCCATCTGCTTGATAAATATAACGTAGCAATATCCTCAAGCTGCAGTTCCAACTGGCTAAAGTTGACTAGAAGAATACTTGTTGTTTTTTTTGTACTTGGACGATAGCACTTACTGTTTCATAAAATCAATTGTTGGCAACAGAAACGAATCAAAACAGTTCTTTTTTTTTATAAAGAGCTATCCAATGCGTATCAGATCCATCGTTATAATTTTAAAGATTTTTAAACATAATTTTGATTTGTAAGTAAAGAATGTCGCTCTCCAGGTCATGATTTGGCTGCTAACAGCAGGATTCTTTGAATCTTAAGTTCATCTTTTGAAAATTCTCATTGAAATCCGCTGTTTTTTTAATTTATCTAGAATCTCAAGGTTGGTCCACATATATGCTTTCAGCATCTGGTACCAGGTAGCATTATTTCTCTCCCACGTCCTATCCCCAGAAGATTGGAAAGTAGACTTTTCGCCATTCCTGCTAGCAACGGACCTATGAATCCACCTTGGATTGCTCTCCGGTTCGTCTTTGCGGTTCTCTTTTTTTTAGTCATTTTAACGTTTCGTTGCTATTTTTCATTTCCACATGCGTTTCTTAAAAATTAAAATCATTAGACAAAATCACTGGATTACTAAATGTTTGATTCCATTACCAGACACTTTTTTGTCGCCCTGGATATTTCCGTTGAAGCAGCAGCTATCCCCAGCGTGCATATTAATGGTAATAATTTCTGTAGTACCGTGTTTGCAATAATTGCTAGTGTAGATCCCACAAATCCTCTATTTATTTCTTTACTTCTAGACATTGCAGTATCTTACGCTGCTGACAAACTTAAAACAAAAATTTTTTGCAGCCGTATTTTATTGAGTTTCCGCTGTGTTAGCTTTAGTTTTAGTTCTTTTTATCTAAATAAATCTTCAGCGAAACAGATTGTCGTTTAGCGATAGCTTGTGTTACATTTTTTAACTTGTCCCAGCGATAAATTCACTTTGTGTATAATATATTTTATTTTGTATTTACTTTCCTTTCATCACAGAAAATTTAAAACCATCAACCCTATGCTAGTTGTGTGATCAATACATTCCACTGCTCGTTAGGTGACAAATACATTCCACTGTTTGTTAGGGGATCAACACATTCCACTGCTTGTTAGGGGATCAACACATTCCATCGCTGGTTAGGGGATCAACACCTTCCACCGCTTGTTAGGGGATCAACACATTCCACTGCTTGTTAGGGGATCAACACATTCCATCGCTGGTTAGGGGATCAACACCTTCCACTGCTTGTTAGGGGATCAACACATTCCATTGCTTGTTAGGGGATCAACACATTCCATCGCTGGTTAGGGGATCAACACCTTCCACCGCTTGTTAGGGGATCAACACATTCCACTGCTTGTTAGGGGATCAACACATTCCATCGCTGGTTAGGGGATCAACACATTCCACCGCTTGTTAGGGGATCAACACATTCCACCGCTTGCTAGAGGATCGATACGTTCCACCGCTTGGTATAGATCATTTCGATTTTTTATGTGACTGTATTATAAAATGTATATTGATCCTCTATCGATCAGGTTCGCAAAAGAATTTTACAGCGGTATACTAAACCCCAAAATGGAGATCGAAATAGCTGATATTGATCAGCTAAACACAAGAAGTGCTGAGGAAGCAAGAGCAATAAATATAACTGCCCGAATAAAAACATTAACTTAGGTATAGTAAAATATTGTGTGAAATAAATATAATAAAAACCTCAGTATGGTTAAGTGGGCTATTTTGTCTGACGACTATGATGGTACGATAATAGGTCATCACGTGGTTAATCGATAATGAAATCGACGCTGTTGCCTTAACAAAGTAGTTTTCGTATTTTGTTCGGACTAAGGTGGGGTGGGGGTGGGGTGGGGTCAATTATGCTCTCGTCCTAATATAAAGCAGAGTTTAGCTAAGAAATTCCGTATATTAATACTACTTCATGCATTAATAATAATACTCTGTACACAAATGGCTTTTGCTACTATTTCATGCTTCCAATTTATATTATTCTTGCTTTCTTTTTCTTTACATTGACGGTAAACATACAAGCTGTTGGTATGTATATATGCATTTATATATGCATTTATGTATGCATTTAGGTAGGTAGGTAGGTAGGTAGGTAGGTAGGTAGGTAGGTAGGTAGGTAGGTAGGTATGTATGTATGTATGTATGTATGTATGTATGTATGTATGTATGTATGTATGTATGTATGTATGTATGTATGTATGCATGTATGCATGTATGTATGACTTATTTTCAGATTTCATTCAGTTATTTTTCATTATTACACAATAACGATGCCCAGTACTTTTGAGAATAATCAAATAACCTGAAAAGTTTTAACACACGAGGACACAAAATTGACAATACATTAACAGCTGTTGAACAAAATGTCAGAGCTTTAAACCAGATTGTTTTTTAGTTGATTTTACATCCATATTTTGTTACAGAAGCATTACAAACTGTAATGGAGAGAACAGATGAAATACCCAATATAAATCAAAATTTACAGCCAGAAAAAAACAAAAGGATAAACAGTGACATATTAGTTGGAGAGTGCTAGGTCGAAGATAAATAAATAACAAGATGAATATGGCAGTTTAAAATCAGTCAGAACTGTTACAGAACAATTCAAATCTGTAGAAACCAGTTTTAAAGACTAACAGAAGAACACAATTGCCAACGCTAATATTTTCTCAAATGTGTGCGATAACAATGATCCCACACACAACAAAATAAAATAATGACAATAAAAATAAAAAAGTTTTTTTTCTTAAAGATGAATTGAAATTCAAACAACTTAACATTGATATCTTACTAATCCAGCTCGTAAGCTCGGTATAAGATGTCGTACTCGCAGAATTGTACATTTTACATGCTGAGTATGAAATATTAAACAATCATGATTTTATTTTTTTAACATGATTTTAAAAACTTCAATGTGAATCAAAAGCTGGACAATAACATTCCTGAGTGACAGGATAGTATCGACGAATAGACAGAAGGATATTTCAAATTAAAATGATTTCATTGATTTGAAATAAAAATTTCACAACAAATACAGATGCATTCAAAACTGAATGAAATAAAGAAATAATTGCATTGGAAGGTAGCACTGAGACAACTTAAACCTAAGTGAACTAAACCATAGACATTCAAAACTGTCTTAAACCCGAATATTGTCTAAAAGACTCTTTCAATTAGGAGGGGAGGAGAAATGGTCAATTATAATTGCAGCAGGGAGTTTAAAGGTAACACGAAACTTCATAGTTTCGTCTCAAACGTTTGTAATACTAATTTTGATCGAGATGGTATTGATATAGTGGTAATGTTATGATGAAATTATGTTAATGCTGAAAATTGATAGTATAGTCTAAAGACTCATTTCCGTCATTTAGCAAATAATGCATATACATTGCCCCTAACAAATGATCCAGTCGAACGTTAAATGCTAATACAATAAAACATTCTATATACAATTTGATTCAAAATCTTCATTGAAGATAAAGTAGAAATTGAAATATATGCAGAAAATATAGAAAAAGTAATGTTTTTCGTATATCTTAGACTTTAAAAAAGAAACCAAAATCTTACATTAGCATTTAATTATTTGCATATTATATAGAAGAACACAATTTTTTAAATTTTTTTAAAGGGTCGTAACGTTGTATTACCTATTAATAGTCATAATTATTAGTTTAATCAAAGTAACGTACAAATATGTTGCCCCCCAAACAGAATGGCAGTGGCATGCATAGCATAACTGGAGGAGTACAATCTACAGTCCAATCTGGAAGCAAATAGCTGTGTAAAATTATTTCATACAAGTTAATTGTGAGGTATCCACTCGTCCCCATACATCTACACGTCAAGAATATACGAAAAAGAAAATGAATTTAAGGGCAATCTAAACTGAATGATTTACAGCCATAATCATATTAGCAGGCAAATTACGACTACGTTTATTGATGGATAATAGTGTGTGTTTGGTGCAGGTATTTTTGTAAGTATTAGATAGCGAACGTGGTAATTTACGCTAAGTACATAAGCCCTCACCGGTAGGAAGAGATTATAAAGGGAATTAATTGCCTACTCAGTCCACCGAATCATTGTACATACAGCCCCCTTCCAGCAATATTAATCCTGAGTGCAAACTATATAAACAAGAATTCTAAACATATCATAAAGTTTCCGTATGCACTGAATGTTCAAATAAAAGGAAAAGTTTCTTATCAATTTAGATAGAATACTCGTTAAAGATATCAATATATATTCTGAATGTGACAGTCTTTTCTAAATAACTCCAGACAACAAATTCATACCGATATATGGCTACATTATTCAGGCAGAATAAATATGGTTGAACACGGCAGTGTGAACGATAATTTAAAGGAGCTACGATCAGGACACAAAATGCTAGATTTCAGATTTAGTGTCAGATGGTGTAGAATTACGTGTGTGTCCTTGGTGCATTTCAGTTTCCTAGTACTAATCCAACTAGTCAATAATGTCGTCAAAGTGAGGGCTGGTTCATCACACATTTATCCCCATGTGACAAGGAAAAAGTTTCACCTGTGTTCTCTCACTATTAGTGAGTTCAGCGATATTGCATTAAAATATATTAGAGGGTGATCAATGCCATTAACAAAACTGGTGCTTTTTCATGTCTATTTTCATATACCCGGCATTTATATATTAATATATGAATTATTGCAATGACATTGGACTTTTTCATCACGTAAGTAAATGTATCGATATTATTTTAATGCTATAAATAGCTACAAGCAATGAAATTAACTCGTAATGGCATGATAAAAAGCTACAGACCTGTCTCTATTAGCAAATAAGACATATTTGTTATGGACTCTTGTCCATTGTGGAAATCTTAGTAGTCTAGTATTAAATGTGTGTAATAATACAGCAATCTGAATAAAATCAGATCTCCACTGTCATAAATGAAGATCGGACAGTGACCCTACGATGTTATGTTCTGGTGACACATGAATTAACCAATATAAATGCAGCTTTCAGAAATTTGAAAGTGAGTCAAATCAATCGGCTCAAAAAATTGACGCACTTCAGCCACACTGCACTATCTTGCAAACGTGAAAACATAAGACTTCATCTAATTGGCTGATAAAATTAGCGATTGTGGTAACAACATAGATCAATAGAACATGACCCCTAAGCGGTAGCTGTCGAATCTTCACGTAGGATAGTGTAGATATGATTTAAATCAGAAAAAAAATAATACTAACAAGTTTAATCAAGTAGCAATAGTTAGAAGAAAGGCCCAAAAATTATACCTGATTCTGTTTGTAGGGTTTTGCAGTGAGTCATTAAGCTATTATCATTGCAGAGAGTCATTAAGTCATTGTCACACGGTGACAAAATAGAACGCTGCCCCTGTTATAGTGGTGATAAAGATAAGATAGATAAGATAAGAAGATAAGAATTATTTATTTCAGACTGCATGGTCCATACATCTAAATTAAAATACGGATATAGAGTAAAACATTGTAAACATAAAAGAACATATATATATATATATATATATATATATATATATATATATATATATATATATATATATATATATATATATATATATATATATATATATATCATACAGATACATTTACAACAATTGCGCCCTGTATTGTTAAAAAATGAAGTTAAGTGACAAATTTAAAGAGTAATTTGTTCCATCTAATAATATCTACTAATAATATGAGAAAATTTAAATGAATGTCATAGTTCCAAAGTGATTTCAATATACAGTTCTCATTATTAGATAATCTTGTTATCATTGAGAATACATACTTTCTCATTACTTCCTCAAAACTGAATACATTTTAATTTACAAACATGTTGGAGGCACTGTTCCATCTAGGAAGACATAATAGAAAGCGAAGACTATTATTATAACCAATTACTAGTTTTCTTTTCGCATTTTCACTAAAATTTGTCAACAGTGGAGCGCAATACATAGTGCAGCAATAAGATTTGAATAATCTAATTTTGATACTCAATGAACTAAGCTTAAATTTGAGTAGAAGCTGGTTTGTTCGAGTACACAAATATCGATAATGTCTCATCCTATGTTCATTATCTATCTGATTGGATTTCAAAATATGGCCCAAAGACGTATAACTGTAAACATATGTAAGAGCATTGCCGTTAAGATGTACAGAGGGAGGTGATGGTAATTTAAAAGAAAAGGACTGAAAGACCATGCATACAAATTTTTGTGTATTATAGATGATATCATTCTCTAATGCATATTGTTCACATATCTTCAATAATTTTCTTAAACCGGCGACAGACGGACTTATCAGTGACATATCATCAGCAAGGCTAATGCGGTTGATTCAGTAATATACAAAATTGTCTCGAACCACCCGTATTTGCCTGCGGATAATACTCAACACCCTGTGGTACGTGGTATTTATTATAAGGTAAGCAATCGTACCTGTTTCAATTTCTCACAACATGAAATACCCCGCAGCCCCTTCCCCCTACTGTTGTTCTGTGATGTATACTGTCAAGTTTAATCACTTCTTTATGGGCCAAGACATTTTGTGTGATATAGTCCATGTGAAATGTAAAAGCAAATATATTTCAATGTCCTCAAATGATTTATATATTATGTGTAGCATGTTATTAGCGTTGATTACTATGTCATTCACATTATTATTGAATATGAGGCTGTTGTCGAATTACTCCCAAATCTCTTTTTTTTTCTTTTTTTTTTCTTTCATTTTCTTATTTTATGTATGACGCAAGTGGTCCGGTAGTAATAGGCAGGATGCAAGTTAGATACATACGAGAATCTTTAGATGTGAGCCAAGAAGCTTGAAGATACGTGATCAAGTTAAGGATACAGATTCAATTACCAACCTTGAAACTGCGTCGGTGACAGCGTTTGCCCCAAGCTTGAAACTGTAGATATTTCGTTTGCTTTATCAGACATTTTTCTATCGGTTATTAACTTGTAAAGTTAAAAGTTTACTGCCATGACATAGATATCATACAGATCACATATACAACGGAATGTCACGGGACTGACGATCATCACTCACATCATATATGTATATAAACAACGGATTGTCACAAGACTTACGATCATCATTCAAACGGAGTAGAGTTCGCTGATAACACTTGACAAAATGTTAACGTACGCTTATCTAAATTTAGTTGGGCAAATCGATAGTTCACACAGTTAAAAAGCAAATATTATTTATTCATCATGCTTATGTGAAAATTTGAGTACCTGCTACCAAATGCTTATATTTGAAATCTCTTGAACTTGGTGCCTGCAACAGATTATACATGAATGCAACTGAATGACAATGAAGATACATATTAATAAATGTTATCACATAGGTTCTAAACGGTATTTTCGATATTACTCTAAATTACAAAAATGTCTGAACCCATACTTTATTTATTTATGTCTTTAGTTATCAAACTGCAAAACATTTTGAAATTAAATTTATAAACTAAGGTTGTGATGCGGCATAAATTATGTCACACCCTTTGCTCGGGTTCAATTTTCAGGCTTCCTTTTTTTTTCGTTCCTTGATTTGTCTTGACGAACATCATCCACATTATCTCAATAAACTATCTAAATTTGGAAAATATGTCTTTTTGTATTTCTGCAGATAGGTAAACTAAAAATCAGCACATTTCCTGAAAAAGTTTAATTATTCTACGAAAAAAAAAATACATGGATCCATATGCTATTTGTTTAAGAAACTGGAGTGCTATTGTTTCTCAATGTTTATAATAATATTGGATTCTAAAAGAATGACAGTGAGCCCTTGATTGTTCTCATAGAGAACCCCACATGTCGTTACTTATGCATCTTGTAAAAATCCGTTACTTGAGCGCAGTAATTAGTCAACTCTTTCTAAAACAATTTGGTTTGACAATTGCCATCTTTGACATATTTTGTGAAAAGATTTATTGAAATTATAAATGTACAAATCCCCCTCACTAACAATACCTTTGTGTCCCGTTAATTTGTTTTTATTTCTTTTTATTAGAGAAGATGCAAACTTCAGTATTACCATTTGAGCTTTTAAAACTCGAACGTGTCAAAAAGTTAGTTTGAAGGAAACATTTTATGACTTGAAACCTTTGACCTCCTCCCACGGGCTTATCCCAATTAATGCATACAAAACCCTTGCTGTTTTAGGCCTGCATCTGCCATATATGTAGTAACTGCTCCTCCCAACGCAATCTCCAAAACACTAACTGCCTCCTCTGCGATGAAATAAAATGTACGGGATTTAATCTATTTAATCTTATTTCTGCTGCTACAATGAGCGAGTCATTAAGGGCATTCTAGATACGTCCTATAAGGCTATAAGGAATTATATTTAAAAATTGTTTACTTAATCAACGGAATAAAAGTCGAATATCTTTTCAACGATTGGTTAGTGTGGAAAAAAAGCAATAAATACAAGAAAATATTTTTTTATATACGAAACCTCGGATCAACTACAATAATATTTTTGGTCGCAATTTCTATTTATCCGAACATATTAGATCCATGATGGCAAAATATAATTTTTTTTAGTAAAGTAATCTCCTGTCTCGCGCTTAATTTAAATGAATTAAAGCACACAGAACAAATTCAGTTTGTTGTATTTATCTAAAAACGTCATGTGGTTTTACAGAGGTATGTGAAATATGATTTAAGAAAATGTGTGCGATACGTTTGGATCGCCATCTAGACGGGTATATCTTTTCAGACGATATGTTCCGTGCAACATTCAACACTTAATGTAAGTTGTAATTTGTGGTTCTTTGAAGAATAAAAATAATTTACGCGTAAATAAAATCCAGTATTGTTTTTTTATCTAAATATTACTTTATGTATTTTCAGCAAAAATTTTAAAAATTTGAAGTGCAACCGTTATATGAGCTCTGAAATTGTTGTAATTTCTTCGAGCAAATTAATGAATTATATTCTTTTTTTAAGGAATTTCATTTCACGTAAACGTAGAATACAAAACACAAATTAGGACGACTGCCGTCAAGTCGTATATGATGAATTCACGCTGGCCAACTGGAACTGCTCCGGTCGCCTAGTGGTTATAGCGTCCGCCTCCAATTCGGGAGGTTGTGGGTTTGATCCCCGGCCGTGTGATGCTAAAGACTTACAAAAATGGTACTAACAGCTGCCTCGTTTGATGCTCAGCATTAAGATGTTGGTGTTATGACTGATCGGCATGGTGTCAGAAAAATGTGACTGGGTGGGACACCATGCTACATGTTAGTGGCATGATTTCTCAGTGCTAGACTACCACACTACAACATAAACTACCACACTGCAGACATTTTTTGCGATATGACTAAAAATTGTCAAAGCTACGTTAAAATCAAAACCACAACAACACTGACCAACTGAAAATAATGTATAAATAAATGCAGGACGTTATTTTCTTTTAACCAGTATTTACATTCAGCGGAATTAGTCGTGTATATTAAGCAAGCGCGATCATGGCCATGTCGAGCAGTAATATTGGAAAGTCGTCTGGCATTCCTTAAAGATAGTATAGTATAAAACGATTACTCACAAATGTTTTACTATCCAAAATTAGATTCAATACCAAACTACAACACTTGATTTACTGAAATATAATCTAACTGATCAGAATCGCCTATATAAGAAGTATAAAACACTACTAATTTAGAATAATACAGAAATGCGTTAAGGTATAAAACCACAAAAAATAAAGAATTAGACCAAAATATGCTAAGGCATATAGAACAACTACAAAACAAAAACAAAAAATACACAACATGCATACATCAAACAAATGCACAACACACTTAGATAAGTTATTCATGTTTACCTTTTGGCATATGAATTAACTATTTCCAAAACTCTTGAATGGGACTATATAAAGACCACAACTCGAACTATTTGAACCAGATAAGCTGTCCTAACATATACATATACATATAACATATACTAAAAACAATTACACTCATTAATATCACAACACAGGTTTTTCTGACTCTAGGCAGAGTCACTTCGTGGAAAACAAAAAACTACTTCTTGGGAAAAGGAGAATAAACCGACCGTAGGGCACATAGTTCTCAGAGAAGGGAGTATGACCATACGTTCAAGTGAGGGATGATAGAGACCAGGTCCACTGCCACCTCAGTCAAAGGGAAGGGAGTATATCCTCACCATGCTTCATGGGATAAATAAAACTCAATGAGAAACACTTGATGAAGCAAAACAAAGATGCAACCCTGCAAAATTAAACACCATTAAACACAAACAAAAATGAAAGGGAACAAGAAAACAAAAAAAAGGAAACTCTTCAGGAAATCAGGGTGTCACTCCTAACCCTTACCAGCTATATACTGGGACGGGTGAAGTAGTGTCAACAAAGTATAGTATAGCAAGCCAAATTTTGGATAGGGATACAAAGTCGAAATCCTACACTAAACATTGGTACCAAAGTTATTACGCTATGTGAAATGTTGCTTGAAATGTCATCATTTATTCTTAAATATTTCGCGAAAAAGGATATTAGTTTCCTCCCTTATATTATATTTTACTATATGTATGACTAATACTGGTAAACAAATTGAAAGCTTGGATGCAAGACCCTGTGACATGAGCCTCTCTATCAACGTGGCAGCCTGTTGTGATTCACCACTTTCACAAATTTAAAACATGGTCGTTATATATACTGAAAGAAATATAAGTCTTCTTACTTAATATAACAATAGCTGAATATCACTGTAAAAAGTACGTGTAAAATTATCGTTTACCTTTATCCTTGATATAGTAGGCTATATTAGATCAGCCTAGTTTAATGGATTTTTTAAAATTTGTTTTTTACAATTTTGTTTTTCGTTTACCATATAAGGACATTGGTCCCTTGTGTGGAAACACAAACAGATAGTAGTAAATATTTTATCCATTGATAACGTATCGATGAATACATCGTATCCATATATGTAAAAACATTCATATACGAAAAACCAGTTACAGACATAATCTTGTGTTATCTGTCATGGTGGACAAAGTACTGTTAGCATAAACATATCAATATAATTTGCCCGATATAGGCATAATAACTTTATTATTAGTCAAGATTTATGAGAAACATAATTCTGCCTTGTTGGCATCGGTTAGTCTCGAGTTTGTAGTTGTGCAGCGTCTTCTGTGGTTATGCAACCCCACCCGGGAGTGGCAATCCTTGCTGCACTTGCAGGTTAAATCAGGTCTGGATTGGAGCTTCTTCCTCTTCCTCTGAGATCTTGTCTCATCAGCGAGCTGTCGTAACTTGTCCTCGCTGGCTTTTAGACCAGTGAACAGAGCATGTCACCAGTTGGACTTGTCAAGGGCAAGCTCTTCACAGGTGTTGACATCGATCCCAAGGACTTTCATGTCATGCTTGCAGACATCCTTGAAGTGGAGATGTGGCCGTCCGATTGATCTCATGCGAGAGGTAAGTTTAGAGTAGAGAATGTCTTTGAGGATCCGTCCGTCATCCATTCTACGTACATGGCCCAGCCATCTGATGCGACGTTGGCGGAAGAGTGTGATCATGCTGAGAATTTTGACATGTTCAAGCACTTCGTTGTTTGTGACACGATCGCTCCAGGTGATTCCGAGTATGCGTCCGAGACAACGCACGTGAAAGGCGCTCAGTCAGTCTTTTCTCCTGAGATACGTACAGGGTCCAGGTTTCGCTAGCGAACAGGAGAGTGCTTAGCACACAGGCACGGTACACAGAGATCTTAGTGTTCAGGGTCAGCATGCTGTTGTTCCACACTCTCTGCGACAAACTAGAGAGAACTGTTGACGCCTTTTCAATCCACTTATTGAGCTCGACGTCGAGTGAGAGCTTCCTGGTGATGGCAGAACCAAGGTAAGTGAATTGACTACTTCTAGTTTGTAGTTGTTGATGATTATACTTGGTGGATCCGCGTCCTGAGCCATAACGTTGGTTTTCTTTAGGCTGATGGTCAACCCGAATTAATCGCATGCTTTAGCAAAACGGTCCATCAGGGGTTGTAGTTCAGCTTCTCTGTGAGAATGACTAGAGCACCATCATCTGCAAAGAGCATGTCCCTAACTGGTTGCTTCCCTTACTTTGCTCATTGCCTTTAGTCGTGCCAGATTGAACAGTTTGCCTTCTGAACGCCTGTGCATGTAGATCCCTTCTGTAGACATCCTGAAGGCGTACTTAAGCAGGACAGCGAAGAAGATGCCGAAGAGCGTGGGGGCAAGGACACCGACTTGTTTCATTCTGCTGTGGATGTTGAATGGGTAGGACGATGAGCCATCACAATGCACTGTGCCTTTTATGTCTTCATTTAAGGACTTGACCATGCTTAACAGCTTATCAGCTTTGGATGGCATCCAATCTTCGTCAGGATTTTGAAGTATCAGTCTCTGCTGACCAGATCGAATGCTTTGGTGATGTCTACAAGAGCCAGGAAGAGCCAGGAAGAAGGGTCTGTATTGTTCTATGCACTTCTTCAGCAGTTGCCTGATGGAAACAATCATGTCGATTGTGGACCTCTCTGCGCAGAACCCACACTGAGACTCTGTATACACTGTCAGCAAGCGTCTGCAGTCTGTTCAGGATGACTCTTGCGAAGACTATACCTACGATGCTGAGAAGTGATATGCCCCTGTAGTTGTTGCAGTCACTTCAGTCGCCCTTGTTCTTGTACAAAGGTTATGATGTTGGCATCTCTCATGTCCTGAGTCACTGCACCTTCATCCTAGCACTGGCAGAGAAGTCCCTAAAGGTGTGTGAACAGCACAGCACACTGCCGCCGCACTTGATGACTTCCTTGGGGCTTTACATGTGGTCAGTTTCTCTAAGGCCATCTTTAGTTCTGTCGCAGTAGGTTTCTCATCCAGTTTGGTCATACAAGTGAGGTTTTCAATGGCGCTGAGGGAATCGTTGGTCACGTGGTTCTCTCTGGAATACAGTTCAGATTAGTACTCCACCCAGCTCTCCATCTGCTTGCCCTTGTCATGGATGGTATCTCCTGCAGAAGACTTCAGCGGAGCTATCACTCTCTTCGTTGTTTCTTTATGCTATTGTACATGCCTCTGATGTTTCCGTTATCTGCTAATAACTGGATGCCCTGACAGAGCTGAAGCTAGTATTCATTGGCGCACTGCTGTGCTAACCTCTGTACTTTGCTTCTGGTAGACCTGATACCTGAAGTGTCCTCTAGCAGTGTGGCTGCTTGTATTCCAGGTGGGCACTGCGACGCTTTTCAATGGCTATCATGAGTGTGGCGGAGTTGGCGTCAAACCAGTCGTTTTTCTTTGTTTGCTTCTTACACGAAAACTAGTTATTCGCAGAAAAACTCCCGAACACCTGCGATCAAATATTAGGCCAACTGTAATACAGACGCAACAACACGAGTGCAATCTTGTGTGTGCGGGATTCCTCCGCGGTGATTGATTCAGAGGTCATATCGAATTCTGGCTTCGTTGATGATATTGTAATCGTCAAGGCAACGCTCGGGGTTGTAGATGCAATGACACGCTGCATCGCGACAAATTCCGTCAATATACAAAGTATTTTTAAGAAAGCGTGTTTCACTAGAATGCGCTTATGAACTCATTATATATGTCTCAATATACAATATTGATGTCTTCAAAGTTTTTGTGAATCATCGTACGATTCGTATCCCGGGTATATGATATTGTTTGTGAGCAACCGCTGAAATATCGACTCGGCAACATTTATAACTTCAGTTGCATTGTTGCTCGCGCAAACTGACCCTACAAGTGTTTCCAGTATAATCATTTATCTGTTGGTCTACAGACATGCATTTTTACCCTGACATGAAACCTTTAGATTTCATGAAACCATATGTGTTGTCCACGTTTGAGTACACGACCAGAGAAACATGTTCTATGTTTGGGTGGTTCCAACACCATTTAGGATAGAACTTCTTCGTCCTCGGAGGCATGTTCATTGGCAGCATCCCCAAAACTAGACCGATGGATGTTTTGCAAACGTATTTTAAATTTCGGGGCAATATTATTTTACTGTTGATTGTTTGGTATTTTCTTCACCTAAGATTGTAAAGATGCTAAAAAACCTCTCAAACTCAAACCACATTGTACCTGACTGTTTTGTTTGCTTCTTTCTAGACCAATTCTTATATACATCGGGCCAAATATTAATGAAGTAAGATGGATTAGTATCTGCGACTACAGCGTACATTGATGGATTAGTATCCGCGACTATAGGGTATTTCTGTAATTCATTTATATTGTGTACTTTAGTAGCAAACCGTAATATATTGTTGAACATCGTATATATATGTTTTATGATTAAATTTTTAAAATAATGTGCTTAGTTTTTATATGTAGTCTGTGGGTTGCTTGTATAGCACACGCAAAAGTGTCTGACATCCTCTTGTGGACTTTCTAACCTTTATTCAATTATGCTAATTGTAATAGTGCACGCCTGATTAGACGAGGTTATTTTTCTGTTCTCATCATTCCTGAAATAGTTTTCGCGTCATTTTGCATTTTTTTTCTACAGCTTCATGTAGCTGTGGTTGAGTTTTCTTCTGTTGACTTGATCAGGGATGTAAACGTTTGTTCAAACCCGGCTGTTAAGTCTTCCACGATTGGTTGGCAACACACGAAGTCCAATGAATTTTTGCGAGACCAAGCAGTGCTATGATATATCACCAAAATGATTCAGTTTTCTTGGATTACTTTAAGCCCGTGTGAGTATGCTCGAGTCTTACACAAACACACATGCATTGCATATCCTCTAATAGAAATAATCATCTATGCTCTCGAGTGGGCACACCTTCAGATGTCTGTTACAGTAATTTCCAAAAACTTGGCGGCAGTAACTTGTAAACAAACCTTTCGACCAGTTAGCAAAAACCGAAGATTTTTGCTTGATCCAACATTGACCAAATCACTGCTTGCTGACCAGTATGAAGTATAACACCAACTCATGTCCACTGCGCATATAATTATGTTAAAACATCTTATGCTTTCAATATATTGAGGCCATATCGTGTATCTTTATATGTGAATCCTTTTCCTAAAACTCCTGACCTTGCGTCCATTGCTTTGACTTTGCTTTTTGCGAATATTTGACATTTTCACGTAATTGTGTCGTTGGTATTGCGTATATTAAGATTCGGATGGCACCTCTTTAACTATTTCAGTGCCATCACTGTATTCACTACCTTTGTTAGATGACTCGGTTAAAGTCTTAAACTTTAAGTTTTCTTGTATTATCTGAAAAAAAATTACTTTTATTATAAGCTTCACCAAGATTTTACGTCGTTGTTCTTCCAATGCAATCCCCATTTCGATTAATCTATCTATCTGGATACATATTTAAAAATCATGCAGCAGATTTTGAGTCTCTTGAACAAATATATGTGACACATTGAAAGCGAAAGAGATATTTAATCTTTTTTTATGTGACCTTACTGTTGTAAACACTTCATTGTGTGGGTAATATGATTTTCGCATTAGATACGTTCATAAATCTTTTCAAGATTATATAAGCATTAATCAATAAAGGTTTCTGCATTTATATAGTATTACAGCGATAATTCTCTAATATATTATATTCTAATGTAAAAGGAACAAACTCATAAATAAATATACTATTTAGAAATATATCCACAATCAACAGACTTATCCTTACAGAAAAGCAAACAATATCAGCAGAATATTTTGTATACAATCTGTAGTAGTATTTTGGTCTCACACAAAAGTCATGTTGGCAAAATACATTATATTATACAAAGTTGAGTCACAATCAATAACAGTACACAGGCCTGATTCGGGTGCCTCACGGTAACTTTGCTTGTACGGCTAAAACGTGTGTGGGGAGGGGGAATACGCTAAAATATTGTTTCGCTTTACGTTTCCGCTGGCAGCATTTCTGTCGATATTGACACATTCGCAATTTAAATATCACAAAGATTAGTAATTGGCTATATCGGTTAGGCTAGACTATATTCCTTCTAAAAATAGATCACTCCAGCTTTCGAAGTACATTTTAGTGCCTAAATTTTAATTCCATGACACTCATTCGCGTGCGAAGTGAGATGCAATATTAGTGAAGTCAAGCGGTATAGAAGGAGTTGACCTATCTTAGGAACTTACATCTTCACCGCCCATTATAATAATACCCCTACTAAAAATATGCCTTTGAATCTGTGAACACTAACATTTCCTTGTTTGCCAAAATTACAAAATAATTTTTATTTGTACGACGGGTCATTATAATGGATTCGTGGTCTGTTTTCTCTTCCTCTGTTTTTCAACAACTCAAATTTATGTCTAAAATGCTAAGATAAACTTATAATTATTCCTATAATGCCAGGCTAAACTATCTATAATTATTCTTGTCATACCAAGCCAGTTTTAATATTTATTTATATCACACAAAAATAATGTAAAAACGGAAAATGTATGGACTGAGTATTAATTACAATTTTAATTTCAATATCAATTAATCCACATATTAAATTTCTTGAAGATAAAATATATTAACTTTCAAGGGCTATAGTGTTACTTTATATCTTAAGCACATGCATAATAAAGCAGAATAGAGAAGTCTCCCACAGATAATAAATATATTAATTAAAACACAAATGTAATTAAATGCTCCAATGGAACATTTTGGAAGCCAAACCTCAACATAGATTCTTAGAACCATATATAATGCATGTATTGTCATCTTTGTGAATGTTTAATTACTTTATTTATCTAAGAAATTAAGTAACTTGAGATTTGTTTCAATTACTAAAAGTTCAATCTTTATTCCAGTTGCTATGTATCATAAAATGAAATTCGATATTCGTATCATGGAACAGTGGTACTAAATGTGTCTTGTTTTGGTAACGAATTTTGTGTACCAGAAAACAAATAATTACAGGCAAAATGTGCAAGAAATAATTTACATTAACAAGTTATATATTTTCTTAAACATTATATATGTACAAAGTAAAATATTATTTTATGATTAATTCCCAGATTTATAAGCTATAATGTGGTTTGGTAGGGAATGTTTTTTTTTATAGGGGTACGGGTATGTGTTACACTCTTTAGTCAAAACTGTGTTTCATATATCAGATATGTTTTACTACCTTAAGTACAAGTCACTAAGAAAGTATGGTCAATTTACTTTTTTCAGAATAAAAGTTATTCTGCAAAACCCCTTTTATAAGGTCAGAACTACCCTGACCTTTTGACAACAAGGTCAATATGCTCTTTTCCATGCTTCAAGTGCAAGCCAACCACAAACATTATTAAAGTTCATAGTCTAGAACAAAATTTATTATGCAATTACTTTTCTTTCTTTTTTCAGTCACTGACCTTGATTTTTGACACCCAAATCTGTAGGATTCTTTTGAACCCAATGTGCAAGTCATCCACAATGCTTGTAAAGCTTAATGATGGAGAACTTGAATAATTTGTATTCAGAAACATTGTTTTAGTCTCATAGACCTTGACTTTTGACCCTTGCCATTCTATAAAAGCTTATAAAATGGTTCAGGTATATGATCTAATTCAATAAAGGGCAAAACAAATTTCAAAGGCATTGTTTATCTGATTCCCTGTCTGATAGACATGTTTTTCATTTTCAAATGACTTTGTACTTAATAGATAAAGGCTGGTATAGGTGAATGGATTTTGTTTAAAACATAGCTCAATATGATAGCCCTTTTTTCCAGAGCTTGAGACCTATGACAATATTGAAAAAAAAATCTTTTAAAAATATTAAACAAAGACTTTTTTTTACATATCCTTCACTGAGCGTAAACCATCCAGAGGTTGGTCCATGTCTGTGATGTTGAACTAAAGCAATTGTGTGGAAGCTATTGTTCTTTTTTCAGTCATAGTGATATTGATGTTTGACCTTCTAACCTTATAATTTACAGGCTTCTTCATTATCTCACATGCAAGTCATAAAGTAATCTACTTTGTGCAGAAACTATTTTACTCACAGTCACTTTGACCTTTGAACACTTAACATAACATTGATAGGATCTTCCCTAAGTCAAGTACAAGCCATCTACAAAATTTAGTCCATGTATGTAATGTAAATCTAATGCTATTTTGCATAAGATATATTTTCTTCTCATCACAGTGATATTAACCTTGACCTTTTGATCCCAAAATAATTAGAATTTTTTCTCAAGCCATGTACTAGGCATCCACAGTCTGATACATGTAGAAAATATAAAACTCAAGTTATTTTTCTGCAGGAACCATTTTTTTCCTTAAGCCAATGACCTTGACCTTATAGGTTTTGACCCCAAAATTGATAAGTTCATCCTTCCAAGAAACTGATAAAGGTCTCTTAATTGAATATAGCAAACAACTGGTTATTGTGTAGAAATGACCTTGGTAACAGCCAAATGGTTAGATAAATGGATGAACATAATATATAAAATAATAGTGTTCCTGTTACCATAGACAACTAAAAAAATTGAAATATTTCATTGGCTTTGACATTTTACAAAAATATTTAATGAATTAACTCACAAATAAAGGTTAATAAGGATGACATAAGGACGTTTGCATTCAGATGTTAAACCAACTAGTCAAAAGAAATTTGATGAAAATCTCAATCTTCATATGTATTGCTGGATAATAAAATATTCTAAAATTTTGACAATGACAAAAAACTGAAACTTCAGAAGTTAGTTTTTTTTATTCATAAAACCTTTTTCATTAATATTTCAGTGTTAAATAAAATTGTCTTACATAGCAAATGTACCACTTTTTAATATATTTTCTCAGAAACAATAAATCATTTGCTGGAATGTAATATGATTAATGTTATAGAATGCTTTGCCCAACTGAATTCAGAATAACGTAAGTATTGATGCTACACCCAGTATTAAAATGATTTCATTTAGAGATTCATATATAAAGATGATAAAGAAAAAAACTTAACAAGAAATCCAAGTGGGCCTGAGATTGCTGATGTGATTTGCATCTGCCTAATAATTAAATGCAACTACAGCTGGCCAAGAAATGTGGGTTAGTAGGACACTCAAAATGTGCTAATATTTTGTTCATTGCTTAGGAAAACAGTTTAAATATTTCTGAAGTTTTGTGTCATCATCTATATTTGATATATATCAGCATCATATGTAAACAAATGAAAAGCCTTTATGCTAGGAATTTTTTTGGTTAAAAGTTGGCTAAATTCAACAGAAGTTTTTTGAGAAATCATGTAAGGGTTTTTCTATTGTTAGTAATGGTAGCAATTTGGAATGGCAGATCAGTACCATTTGAATAAATATATACATGTATGAGTTCTTGATGAGTATTGATGAGAATAAACCATAAACAGGATTTTCTATTTTTAGTAATGGTGGCCATACTGGATCACAGAGTAGCACCATTTGTATGAACTTAAAAATCTTTGATTCAAAAATGATATCAGATAAAATCTTTGAAATTCTATTTAGCATTTTTTTAAAAAAGCGTTTAATAGATTTTTAATAAAATATTGACAGAAAGATGACCTGTCAACATTATTTGTGAAAAAAAATGCATTTGCAAAACACTATATTTATGTATGCAAAATGAAAAGGGATACACAAGATTAGATGACATGAAAAAATCTTAACAAATTTTATTCATATTCTTCTTATCATATTCTTATAGTTCACACACAATAAATCATGTATTTTCAATTTTCTCATAAAATCAATTACTAAGCACATAAATTATACACTTTTTAAACACACACACACCTGTGCTTGATCAGCAAATAAAATTATGATGGCTGAATGCAAATGATGTCACAAACAGATTGAAACCAGCATAGGCAAAAAAAAATTATTATCTAAACACATAAAAATGAGTTATTAGAGAACAATACATCTTCATTGTGAATAGCATTAAAACTGAGCTATTTGTTTTACATGCCTAACAGAATGCATGCTTGTCAAGATACTGAACTTCAGCATACAGACATTCTGTATCTAAATTTGAACTGAACATAGCAACTTATGTAGAAGCAATATGACATTTTAAAAATCTAATACATACTATTCAAAATCTAATACATGCTACTAAACATCTAATACATACTATTCAAAACCTAGTACCTACTATTCAAAATGTAATATCTACTATTCAAAATCTAATACCTACTATTCAAAATCTAATGCATACGATTAAAAATCTAATACCTACTATTCAAAATCTAATGCATACTATTCAAAATCTAATACATACTATTCAAAACCTAGTACCTACTATTCAAAATGTAATATCTACTATTCAAAATCTAATACCTACTATTCAAAATCTAATGCATACTATTCAAAATCTAATACATACTATTCAAAATCTAATACCTACTATTCAAAATCTAATGCATACTATTCAAAATCTAATACCTACTATTCAAAATCTAATACATACTATTCAAAATCTAATACATACTATTCAAATCTAATGCATACTATTCAAAATCTAATACCTACTATTCAAAATCTAATACCTACTATTCAAAATCTAATGCATACTATTCAAAATCTAATACATGCTACTAAACATCTAATACATACTATTCAAAATCTAATACCTACTATTCAAAATCTAATACATACTATTCAAAATCTAATGCATACTATTCAAAATCTAATACCTACTATTCAAAATCTAATACCAACTATTCAAAATCTAATGCATACTATTCAAAATCTAATACATGCTACTAAACATCTAATACATACTATTCAAAATCTAATACCTACTATTCAAAATTTAATACATACTATTCAAAATCTAATGCATACTATTCAAAATCTAATACATACTGTTAAAAATTGAATACATGCTATTATCTTTCATAATGACAACTAGAGGTTGAAAAGTGTCCAAGTCCAAGAGCTCTGAACCACAGAACTGCCATCAGACTTGCTTATGTTCAAAGACTTATAAAATATCTGTATCAGACAATAATTTGGTATATAATTGAAATTGGAATTTTTGCAAAGTCAGCACAAGTAGTTCATACATGTACATGGTCTGAATGAACACCAGAGAATCAGTGCTGATACATCACTCTCAATTACTAGTCAAATTGATAAGACCACAAAAATATTTAGTTTCCTGTCACTGGGAATTTATAGAACTAGTAACATTGACATTGTATTTAATTAAAGGGCCAATCATTTATTTTTGTTATTTCCAATTATTTTTTTTGTTAAGAACTGGTTATTTCAACAACAAAAAGTGAAAAGGAAGGAAATATATGGTCTTGAAAACTTTTTGCCATATAAAACAAATTGTATTTTCAACTTTCCTCAAAATTAAAGTTTACTGTATTCCAATCCACCAAGGGACTACAAATGATGCAATTCATCAATATGTAAATGAATTATAATCAGGAAAACACATTTTAAATTAATAAATCATTTTTAGGACACATATGGCAAAATAGTTCTTTTCTAGATCATCTATAATATATAGCAAAGTAAAAAAAGAAAATGCATTAAATATGTTCCATTGGATTGGATATTCTGACAATTCGTGTTTGCCTAGATAGTAACTTTAAATTAATTCCAATTTAGAATATTTACCAAATCTGCATTATGCAGCTATTTTAATATTAACACGCTGAACTGAGTTTTTAAAATTTAGTTTATTTATTAAATTTGAAAAGAGAACATACCTATGGACACATTGCAATTGAAAGTTTACTGAACTCTCAACTAAGCTACTTTTTTGTGTGGACATTATCTCTGTTTATTTAGAGTTTTTGGCCTATAGACAGGGGCACTGGACTTTGGGAGTGGCTGATTCCCAAGAATAATATCAGCAGCTTTTTCGGCCATCATGATGACAGGTCCATTCAAGTTGCCACTGATCATGCTTGGCATGATAGAAGCATCCACTACTCGTAGCCCTTCTAGCCCAATCACTCTGGTCTGTGGATCTACCACAGCCATTGGATCATTTATACTACCCATTTTGCATGTGCATGATGGGTGATATGCACTGTCAGCCATAGTCCTATTAAAGTTCTCAATTTCTGCATCTGTTTTTACATTTGGTCCAGGGGCCAACTCTTCACCACGAAAAGGATCAAAGGCTTTCTGTGCAAAAATCTCCCTGGACAATTTAATTGAATCCCTCATTTCATGAATGTCATTTTCTGTTGTTAGATAATTTGCAACAATTTTGGGGTGGTCTCTTGGATTTCTGGATTTTAACTTTAGATATCCCTTGCTTGTAGGCCTCATTGGCCCCACATGTACCTGATAAGCATGACATTCCCCTATCTTCCTCCCATGATCTTTCACAACTGATGGCAGAAAATGAAACTGAATATTAGGATGTTCAATGCCAGGGCAACTCCGAATGAATCCACCTGCTTCCAAATGAGCAGTAGCCCCATCTCCAGTCTGTCTTAAGAACCATTCAAGACCAATACGAATCATATTATGTGGAAACTTCCACTGTGCTGAGTACAGTGTTATTGGTTGAGTACATTTTTGTTGTATATACACCTCAAGATGATCTTGTAGATTCTCTCCAACTCCTTTAAGATTGAGCACAACTGGGATCTCCAATTTTTTCAACTCATCGGCATTTCCAATTCCAGATAGCATCAAGATCTGTGGAGTATTGATGGCACCACCACTCAGTATCACTTCTCTCTTAGTGTAAACTTGTTTTGTAATGCCTTTTTGTTGATACTCAAGTCCAATAACTTTGGTTTTGTCAGCAAGCAATCTGGTCACAAGAGCACCTGTCTCAGCTTTCAAATTATTTCTTTTGAGTGCTGGCCAAAGATATGACACAGAAGCACTCCATCTGCGTCCTTTATGAATCGTCATGTCCATCCATCCTACTCCTTCTTGCTGATAGCCATTCATGTCATCTGTGAAAGGATAACCAGTCTGTATACCAGCTTCAATGAATGCCTTGAAGAGGGGGTTGTTACTCTTTCCTCGGGACACATGCAATGGACCATCTCCCCCACGATAATCATTTGGCCCTAACTCATGAGTTTGTGCCTTACGGAAATATGGCAAGCAATCTGCATAAGACCAACCAATAGCTCCTTCCTTTTCCCAGCGGTCATAGTCATATGCATGTCCTCGAATGTAAACCATAGCATTTAGAGATGATGACCCTCCCCATACCCGCCCACGAGGCCAGTACATGACACGATTGTTCATCCCTTGTTCTGGCTCAGTATGGTAGTACCAGTTGTATTTCTCATCACACAGGTTATACATCAATGCAGCAGGCATGTGAATTTTCCATGTATAGTCCTTGGGGCCAGCTTCCAAAAGAAGAACTTTGTTGTCTGGATTTGAACTAAGTCGATTAGCCAAAACACATCCTGCAGATCCAGCTCCGACAATAACATAATCATAGTTAGGAATATTTTTGGTAACATGAGCACTTTTGGATGATGTACAGAAGTATCTCATGGAAATTTTGAATGGCAAGGGTCTGGCATATGTGGAGTAATGTCGAACACCCATCTTTCGTTGTTCACCAGAACCACCATCATCTAACAAAGGCTTGTTCCCACCACAATCTTCACCATCATCAAGGATGTAGGTGACTGCTTCACGAACATTGTTCACAATGTGGTCTGCATATGTATCTAGTTCTCCTTTTTTACCAACACCTGTTAGGACAGCAATTTTTTTCTTGACCATGGCATTACTAGCCATCTTCAGGTCATCCAGTGAGTCACCTACAACCACAACTTGAGAGGGGCTAACACTAAGTTCTTCACAAATAAGATGGATATTGTGAGGTGATGGTTTAGCTTCAAAAAGAGGGTCATCACAACAAACCATAATGTCTATATAGTTGAGAACACCAAGAGTTTTAAGGTCTTTAACTGCCAGCTGTCTGACTTCCCCAGTGCATATTGCTATTTTTACTCCAGCTTTCTTCAGTGTCTTGAACATGTTTATAATGTCAGAATCAAGGGCTTTTGTTATTTTTTCAGTTCTGGCATCCAGCTGTGTCCAAATCTGATTCACAATTATCACAGCTTCTTCATAATTGATACCTTCCTTCCTTAAAATTTTGACTAAAGCACCTTTGACCTTGCTTGGGCTACCATCCGCCAATATTCCATTCTGGAGTTCTCTCTTCTGTAAGCAAAAGCCAAGTTCTTTAAACATCTTGTCCCTAATTTGCAGGCCTGTTACTTCTTCTAGTCTATAAAAATAGAAATAATGAATAGATCTTAGATAAAAACATAATAACATTTCTGTCTACAATCTACAATAATATTTTTGTGACCTTAAACAAACATTGTTTTTTCATGCTATAGTTAAAATAAATTGGCTGAATATGATATAAATCCACTGTGACAACTGGGACTTACCAGACATTCTTAAACTCAGCAATAAAAATGTGGACATTTTGTAAATTAAAGTACAAGAATACAACTCGAATCACAAAACTAAATGGATTATTATGACCAGAGTTCTTCAACTAGCATACCAAATTTCAGCATAAATCTACTGTCACTGTCATACCCAATTCAGAGTTTTTCAAACTGAGCTTAAGTTTTATGATTGAAACTTTGCACAGTATATACCATGTGTATACTCACTTCTCTGTCAAGCCCAGCTGCAAGCAACACCATAATTTGTGATTTGTTGAAATAATATCTTAAACTCAAACTTAAGCCCAACCTTTTTAATATTTGCAGGAATACAGTTTATGAAATTTTTTAACTTCAGTCTGAGCTTGTTTCAGCAAATTCAAATTAAGTCACTTATGATTGGTTACACACAAATCACATGCTCAAATCAATAGTTTTTTAATTCAGCCATTTCTTAAATCTCCAATAAAATAAATTGTGAAACCAATAGGGAATATCTGAGAGCAAATTCAAGATTCAAAACTTATCCCTGAAGTCCATAGTATCACAAATTTTTATTCGATTTTGACAGGGTGAAAACCATATTTGACCTTGGACTGATGTCCAGCCACCACAGTGCCTGAAAAATGACCTAAGCAAAACTTAACTCAGGACAGATAAACTTCTGAATGAAGAGATAGGGACTACACTATAAACCCATCAATTGTTCTGGTGGAGTGAAAAAAGTATCATTCCTATGGCTTCATCTCTAAATTTAAACACTTCCTTTATCATCTTTTTCTCATCTTTTTTCTTAATTTGTCTTTTGGTTTATTTTGTGTATGTTGGGGGGGTTCCTTACCTCTTACACAAATGATCCATCCAATCTGAAAACCTTGAATGGGTGCAAAGTAAAGTTCCGTGGAGGTCAAAAATAGCAAGCTGTGTTGGCAATTTCTTGGCTGAATTTTTTGTAGTAGACTGTGCACTTTCTGTCCTGACATCAAATGGTTCAATAAGAAAACGCTCTTCGGGTAGGTACTTATAGTACTGGACCCAGTCCCTTTCTGGAAGAATGAGGGGAAGTAAATCAGTCACACTCTGAATCACATGATCTGCATCAGGAAGAAGATCATTAGAGTTTCCAACACCACTCAGAACACCAATATTCCAGCCAAGTTTTGCAGCTTTTCCCATTCCAATATCTGCCTTTGTGTCCCCAACCATAACAGCATTGCTGGGATCAACTCCAAGTTTCTCACATATTTTTAATGCTGAAAAAGGGGATGGTTTTGGTTCGATATTAGGATCATCTCCACACATTATACAGTCAACATAATGCTCTAAATTTAGTACCTTTAATGCATTTGTGGTTCCTTCTCTCGAGTCTGAAGTTGAAAGTGCAATTTTTATGCCATTTGCTTTAAGAATCTTGAAGAGTATTTCCAGATCTGTTATAGATTTCAAAGTTTTTGAAGAATTTGTGTTTCCTTCTTCCCAGCACTCACTTAAGATTTCATTAGCTCTTTCTTCATTGTATCCTGCCTCCTGCTTAAGAAAGGATATGAGTTCTCTTATGATTATTGATTTAGTGGACTCTGCCAGAAGGCCAGGAAGAAACTTCTCACTATCAGAGGAATACCCTAGCAGGGAGTTAATCTTGTCCTCCAGCATCAATCCAGTCTTGCTTTCCAGTCTGAGCAATTAAAAGAAATTAAAAGAGCACCATCAGATAAATAATATCCTTAAATAAACTTAGCTGAATCTTTAATGTGAAAATCATTCAAGCACAGGGAAAAAGTGTTCATTATAATATATGCAGTCAAAAGAAAAAAACATTTAAAAATTCAACTTTGCCAAAATTCTCTTCAAAGAAATTTCAATTACAAGCACCAAGGCTTATTGATTGGCAGTGTCATGGACTGAGACTACGAATCCAAGATTCACTATATTGGCTTATTTTGCATATGAACAAGACATAATCCTCCACCACCCCATTTACCAGGCTGTAAACTGACCATGTTTGGGGAGTTAAACTTACTGAAATCTATGATAAAAAAAGTCTTTTAAATCAACCAAATCATTCAACTTTGGTTTCTCCAGGCCATGACAATTTGGATAAACTGTGGGATTGAGAGACAATGGCATTCACAAGAAAAATTTAAGCTTTTTTTAATTAGAGCTACTACCAATGCTCAACAAGGATAAATGCTGATTCTGTATATTAAATATTCCACACTATAGAACCCTGACTCTGGTATTGTAACCTAAAATATATTGTATGTGTCTTCCACTATAACTGTAGAAACAAAGTTTTAAAAAAAATAACAAAATTCACCCTACTGTCTGAAAAGGAATTCCAGGAATTCAAGGTAAAGGCTATAATTTTTTAACAGATGAGTGTTGAAACCATCTTTGATAATCTTAGTGTGAATATTTTTAAATTAGCCACTGTGGCAGTTGCTTCAACTGAATGTTAAGACTGGTACCATTTTCATCTAGAATATATAGATACAGTTGATACTTTTGATGAAAACCTCATCTTGATATGACCATCAATTCAGGAGAATTTGTGACAAAATTTTCATTATGTTTATTGTGGCAGCCGTACTGGAGGTCAGATCAGCACCATTTTTATTCAGAACTAACTAAATATCATCATTAATCTTCTGGTGAAAACCCCATGTCAAGATTTTCAAAATAGCTGCCATGATGGTCATATTGGATATCAAATCAGTGCCATATAATGCCAAAGCAACATCTTAAGATGCCTTGTGGTGAAAACCCTATGCTGATATGACTGGCCATTTAGGAGTAGCAATGACAAGATTTTCAAGATGGCTGCCATGATGGCCATACTGGATTTCAAATCGGAACAGTACCACTTTTTTCTAATGCCAACTCAACATCTTAAGAAGCCTTGTGGTGCATGCTGATATGACTATCAAGATTACTGCCATGGTAGCTACATTAAACATCACATCAGCACCATTTTCATTTTGAACCAAGTAGACATGATCTTTTAGCGAAAACCCCATTTTGATATGACAACATATCCAACCAGAGCAGTGATAACAAAAATTTTCATTACCACAACAGCTATATTGGAAAACAGATGGCACCATTTTCATTTGGAATCAAGTACACTAAAAAAGTGCTTTAGTGAAACCTCCATGTTGACGCAACCTACCATTTAGGAGAAGTGATTAAAAGATGTCCAAAATGGTAGCTCTGGCAATATTTTCATTTAGGGCCAAGATGGATGTCATGCTAGCCATATTTGATGTCAGATCAATATCATTTTCACTTAGGACCAACAAGACATCATTAAAAGTCTTTAAGTTGTCAAGTCATGCTGATATCACTATTCCACTCAGGAGGAGTAGCTATAACATTTTAAAGATGGCTACCATGGCAGCCATATTAGACATCAGACCAGCACCATTGTCATTTAGGAACAAGTGGACATCAAAAGAAAATCTTTCATTGAAAATCTAGTGTAGATATGACCATCCATTCTGGAGGAATAGGACAAGGTTTACCAGATGGCTGCAGTGAAAATCTAGTGTAGATATGACCATCCATTCTGGAGGAATAGGACAGCAAGGTTTACCAGATGGCTGCAGTGAAAATCTAGTGTAGATATGACCATCCATTCTGGAGGAATAGGACAAGGTTTACCAGATGGCTGCTGTGAAAGCCAAACATACTGAAAATTTGAGCAGCACTATTTTTTGTTAATGATCAGCAATATCTTGAGATGAATGTATTTATAAAATTCTTTCGCAGTCCTCCAAGTAATTTAGAATAAGTAGTAGTAGAAAACTTGTTATAGCAGACAAATCAATTTTGGATGACAGGTGACAGATACATGTAACAGGTCATCCCACAGGCACTCTTGGTCAATGACCCATATAAACTAAACTATAAAAATTAAAAATGTCTGTAAAAATTGTATATTTGTCCCTAAGATGATATCCTCTTGCAGATGGTATAGATAAACATTTACCAAGTTTGGTAATTTATCATCCAGTGTTGTGGAAGACAGTGTTACAGATAGTTAAATGGTTAAATAGAGAGATAGAGTGACAGAGTGTATGATTAGGACAAGAAACCAACTGTCTGATCTATGCTGTGGTTTGTAGTGGTGAGGAATAGTCAGCTGTAAAGATTCTCTTACACTACAGAGGAAGAACTTTAGTGTTGCTGTATATTACTCCTAAAACATGGCTACAATAAAATTATTTTTATAGCATTCCTCTCATTTTAAAACAAAACATTTATACCCATTGACAGCTCTGTAATTAGCTTTAAGTGTACTTGTATAGCAACAAATATTAAACTAAACATGATTTTACGTAATTGTGAACTATAAGTAAATGATAATAATTTTTGTCATTTTTAGTTTAAATATTATTTAAATTAGGCTGAAGAATCAAGCTCTTGGACTCTGCCCTATAGAGAATGTTTACTTAAAATCTGTGAAAACTGTGGAAGCTTTAAAAACAACTGGTTTTGGAATATGAATATATTCTAAATTTTGTCACATTACAAATTATATGAGTCATACAAATTCTTGTCATACTACAATCTGTAAATGACTCAAAAATTTTCTTGTCATCCTCTTTCAAATAAGTCATGAATGTTTTTGTCATGGTATAATTTTCAAGATAATTTATAAAAGTTCTTCTTACATTACAGTCTTCCAATTAGTCTTGCAAGTTTTTGTCACATTACAACCTTATAAACGAATCATAAAACTTACTGCACTCTATCTCTTCTAAATAAAGTCAAAAAAGTTCTTTTCATATTACAATCTTCTAAATGAAGTCATAAATATTCTTGTCACATTATAATTTTAAAAAATTACCTTGAGTACAGATGATTTAATCTTTCTGATAACTGTGAAAATTAAAATAATACTATCTAGAATGAGTCTGAGCAAATTTGCACAGAACAGTATTAAGAGAACAAAGTTGTATTATAGTAGTACACTTCATGTCAGGCCCTTCTCAAGTGATGTCACCTCTTGTATAAGCCCAACATCAGAATAATATGTTTTAGCCATTTGGTTTCCTCAAGAGATGTTAATCATTCTATAAAGTCATGATATTTAATGCAGAATGGTTGATCTCTTAAAATGGGGAAACATGAGCTTCCAAAAATGAGGCAGATTTTAACACATAAATAATAACTGATGGTTCAATATGTAACACTGGAATACTGAATATACCCTTTACAAGTTTGATGTTATTACAGGTATTTACCCTTTGGAACCAAAGGAAACGAATTCTGCAATATGTGGGATTTATTGCTTACTTTTTTGCTAGCCGTCTTATCCATGGCTTCCACATGGAATGAAAGCAAATTAATGTCCCATCCTTGTCGAATATCACAAGCTCTGCCTTTTTATTCTTCCATGTCTCCTTGGTTCTGACACTCTTAACTGTATCTGACTTGGGTCTGGATAAAACCCAATTCTTGCTCTCTTTTCTTAAGCCTGACTTTGAATGGAAAGCTTGGTACACTACAAATAAAATAGACAAAACAAAATGAGTGACATTGAATGGGTCCCCTGCCAACTATGTGAGGTCATCAAAAATATACAATCATGATGAAATCTGTCCATGACCTTTGTAACAAAGTTATCAAGTTAGAATGCTGACTTCTAAAGTATCCATGTTTTATGCTTTATCTCTTGTGACAGGGGAGTAAAAATGAACAAAAGAAAAGAAGGAATCTGTGACTTTAATCCTGAAACAAATTCACCTTCTAAGGTACAAGAGAGTCAATCAGCTGAGAAAAAGAGCTGCACCCCATTGTTCGTCTATGTACCTCATACAGCTTTCAGAACAAAATAAGTCAAAGAATCCCTAAAATATTTACCTATTGCCATGATTTTTAAGATAGGATGCAAGACATCATCTAGTGACAAAAATATAAGAACATAATAAATGTCATCTATTGGCCTTAAACAGTTCTCAAACCATGGGCTGTTGGGAAACTCAATACAAACTTAAAAACCATGGGCTGATGGGAAACTCTCAATACAATCTTAAAAACCATGGGCTGATGGGAAACTCTCAATACAATCTTAAAAACCATGGGCTGATGGGAAACTCTCAATACAATCTTAAAAACCATGGGCTGATGGGAAACTCAATACAATCTTAAAAACTATGGGCTGATGGGAAACTCAATACAATCTTAAAAACCATGGGCTGATGGGAAACTCTCAATACAATCTTAAAAACCATGGGCTGATGGGAAACTCTCAATACAATCTTAAAAACCATGGGCTGATGGGAAACTCAATACAATCTTAAAAACCATGGGCTGATGGGAAACTCTCAATACAATCTTAAAAACCATGGGCTGATGGGAAACTCTCAATACAATCTTAAAAACCATGGGCTGATGGGAAACTCAATACAATCTTAAAAACCATGGGCTGATGGGAAACTCAATACAATGGGCTGATGGGAAACTCAATACAATCTTAAAAACCACGGGCTGATGGGAAACTCAATACAATCTTAAAAACCATGGGCTGATGGGAAACTCAATACAATCTTAAAAACCATGGGCTGATGGGAAACTCAATACAATCTTAAAAACCATGGGCTGATGGGAAACTCAATACAATCTTAAAAACCATGGGCTGATGGGAAACTCTCAATACAATCTTAAAAACCATGGGCTGATGGGAAACTCTCAATACAATCTTAAAAACCATGGGCTAATGGGAAACTCTCAATACAATCTTAAAAACCATGGGCTGATGGGAAACTCTCAATACAATCTTAAAAACCATGGGCTGATGGGACACTCCCAATACAATCTTAAAAACCATGGGCTGATGGGAAACTATCAATACAATCTTAAAAACCATGGGCTGATGGGAAACTCTCAATACAATCTTAAAAACCATGGGCTGATGGGAAACTCAATACAATCTTAAAAACCATGGGCTGATGGGAAACTCTCAATACAATCTTAAAAACCATGGGCTGATGGGAAACTCAATACAATCTTAAAAACCATGGGCTGATGGGAAACTCAATACAATGGGCTGATGGGAAACTCAATACAATCTTAAAAACCACGGGCTGATGGGAAACTCAATACAATCTTAAAAACCATGGGCTGATGGGAAACTCAATACAATCTTAAAAACCATGGGCTGATGGGAAACTCAATACAATCTTAAAAACCATGGGCTGATGGGAAACTCAATACAATCTTAAAAACCATGGGCTGATGGGAAACTCTCAATACAATCTTAAAAACCATGGGCTGATGGGAAACTCTCAATACAATCTTAAAAACCATGGGCTGATGGGAAACTCTCAATACAATCTTAAAAACCATGGGCTGATGGGACACTCCCAATACAATCTTAAAAACCATGGGCTGATGGGAAACTCTCAATACAATCTTAAAAACCATGGGCTGATGGGAAACTCTCAATACAATCTTAAAAACCATGGGCTGATGGGAAACTCAATACAATCTTAAAAACCATGGGCTGATGGGAAACTCTCAATACAATCTTAAAAACCATGGGCTGATGGGAAACTCAATACAATCTTAAAAACCATGGGCTGATGGGAAACTCAATACAATGGGCTGATGGGAAACTCAATACAATCTTAAAAACCACGGGCTGATGGGAAACTCAATACAATCTTAAAAACCATGGGCTGATGGGAAACTCAATACAATCTTAAAAACCATGGGCTGATGGGAAACTCAATACAATCTTAAAAACCATGGGCTGATGGGAAACTCAATACAATCTTAAAAACCATGGGCTGATGGGAAACTCTCAATACAATCTTAAAAACCATGGGCTGATGGGAAACTCTCAATACAATCTTAAAAACCATGGGCTGATGGGAAACTCTCAATACAATCTTAAAAACCATGGGCTGATGGGACACTCCCAATACAATCTTAAAAACCATGGGCTGATGGGAAACTCTCAATACAATCTTTAAAAACCATGGGCTGATGGGAAACTCTCAATACAATCTTAAAAACCATGGGCTGATGGGAAACTCAATACAATCTTAAAAACCATGGGCTGATGGGAAACTCTCAATACAATCTTAAAAACCATGGGCTGATGGGAAACTCTCAATACAATCTTAAAAACCATGGGCTGATGGGAAACTCTCAATACAATCTTAAAAACCATGGGCTGATGGGACACTCCCAATACAATCTTAAAAACCATGGGCTGATGGGAAACTCTCAATACAATCTTAAAAACCATGGGCTGATGGGAAACTCTCAATACAATCTTAAAAACCATGGGCTGATGGGAAACTCTCAATACAATCTTAAAAACCATGGGCTGATGGGAAACTCTCAATACAATCTTAAAAACCATGGGCTGATGGGAAACTCTCATTACAATCTTAAAAACCATGGGCTGATGGGACACTCCCAATACAATCTTAAAAACCATGGGCTGATGGGAAACTCTCAATACAATCTTATGTACCATGGGCTGATGGGAAACTCTCAATACAATCTTAAAAACCATGGGCTGATGGGAAACTCTCAATACAATCTTAAAAACCATGGGCTGATGGGAAACTCAATACAATGGGCTGATGGGAAACTCAATACAATCTTAAAAACCACGGGCTGATGGGAAACTCAATACAATCTTAAAAACCATGGGCTGATGGGAAACTCAATACAATCTTAAAAACCATGGGCTGATGGGAAACTCAATACAATCTTAAAAACCATGGGCTGATGGGAAACTCAATACAATCTTAAAAACCATGGGCTGATGGGAAACTCTCAATACAATCTTAAAAACCATGGGCTGATGGGAAACTCTCAATACAATCTTAAAAACCATGGGCTGATGGGAAACTCAATACAATCTTAAAAACCATGGGCTGATGGGACACTCCCAATACAATCTTAAAAACCATGGGCTGATGGGAAACTCTCAATACAATCTTAAAAACCATGGGCTGATGGGAAACTCTCAATACAATCTTAAAAACCATGGGCTGATGGGAAACTCAATACAATCTTAAAAACCATGGGCTGATGGGAAACTCTCAATACAATCTTAAAAACCATGGGCTGATGGGAAACTCTCAATACAATCTTAAAAACCATGGGCTGATGGGAAACTCTCAATACAATCTTAAAAACCATGGGCTGATGGGACACTCCCAATACAATCTTAAAAACCATGGGCTGATGGGAAACTCTCAATACAATCTTAAAAACCATGGGCTGATGGGAAACTCTCAATACAATCTTAAAAACCATGGGCTGATGGGAAACTCTCAATACAATCTTAAAAACCATGGGCTGATGGGAAACTCTCAATACAATCTTAAAAACCATGGGCTGATGGGAAACTCTCATTACAATCTTAAAAACCATGGGCTGATGGGACACTCCCAATACAATCTTAAAAACCATGGGCTGATGGGAAACTCTCAATACAATCTTATGTACCATGGGCTGATGGGAAACTCAATACAATCTTAAAAACCATGGGCTGATGGGAAACTCTCAATACAATCTTAAAAACCATGGGCTGATGGGAAACTCTCAATACAATCTTAAAAACCATGGGCTGATGGGAAACTCAATACAATGGGCTGATGGGAAACTCTCAATACAATCTTAAAAACCATGGGCTGATGGGAAACTATCAATACAATCTTAAATACTATGAGCTGGCAATTGTTTTCAATATTGAGCTTGTTCCCAATCTTCAATTAAAAAAAAGTAAAAATCATTAACATTGAAGCTGATCAAGGATGAGGACAGACATACAGATGGACATTCACATGGATGCCAAAGTGTTTGATATGCTGAGCTTCTGCTATCATTACAAGCCATTACTGCTTTATTGCCTGTGAATGCATGTACTGAGATTTCCTCATTTTTCATGAACATGCATAACATGTCTCATCAACAACACATTATGTAACAATATCCACCACATCAATGAAAGCATACATTTTATTATTTGATAAGTTATTGGACTTGAAGGTGAAAGTGATAAAGAAGCAAAGTGCATTATTGCCCATGGCTTGAGACAATGACATTCTGCAAAATTAGTTTCAACAAAAGTCCTATGACATTAACCTTGAAGATGAACCCCAATTGTGGTTTGCAAGATGGTAAAGATGTACAAATATGCTAAGTTTACACCTTAATCTTGATCCATGACTTTGACCTTGAAAATATCACCCACTTATGAAGTATTAGCATACTCTTTAGACATGATGTACAGCTATACCCAGCATCATCACTTATTCTCTTAGAATTGAAAAGAACTTAATCTGAGTCAGATTCCTTAGTCACACTCAACATACAGAATACTTTTGACTTGGACCAAAGTACTGGACATCCTAAACTGGGTGGGAGGCTGGAATGTTTGGAATAATAGCATGTATTACACAATTAAAATTAGTTTAACCCTCCCCCCAAATTAAAAAACATTCATTTTAATAGCAGCTGAATTTATCATTTATGAGGTAGCTGGTCGTCTAAACAAAAACTGGTACAAAAATCCAATGCATTTAACCTTACCATTGGAGAGTTCACTAGTCTATGACTTGACCACATTGTAAGCCACATTTTGACTTGGCCACATTTTGGGCTATCACAATTTAACCCAACAAGTAAATCCCTTCACTCTGGTGCATCAAAAATCAAAGGTAAATGTATAACAAGGAAGTGTGAGACTGCTAGCAGACTCTCTCATAACATAATCCAAAACGTGGAAATTCAATATGCAGCAATAGCCATAACAAGACAGGTTTATATTCTCATGAAAGAAAAGTGGAGAATCAGAAGTTTGTTTTGAAGAAACACCCCCAAGCATGTGACAGCAAAAATCCCTCCTCTATGGTAATTTCCTTGAATCATTTAACAATATGCTAAGTAGATAGTTATATCATCATGGCTTGGGGGAGGGGGTGCTGAACGAAAATCTGTTGAATCATTGAGAAAAAGTGGGAAGGTGTAAGCAGGCTGATGACCCAACTTTGATTAAAAGTCCACTACCAAGACTCTGATCTGGCACTGGAAAATCGGAGCCTGTTTAGTTTTGTAGTCCGCTAATGGTTCCCACAGTTTCAAAAGCACCATATGCCATGAACTGGTGCAGGGCCCATTCAGTGAAGTTGACATAGTGCCAACTAGACAGGCTACTCACAATTTTTTTTAGAGTGATCTCTTCCATGACTGCCCACTTCCAGACTTCCATACAAAGACAAGGAACATACCATGAAAGTCTTCTTAGAGGCAACCATAACACTATGAAGACTTGTGTGGCTGAACTAGATATTATGAAAGGTCCTTTGATGAAACCCCCCATGTTGATACAACTTTCTGTTACGTATCAAAAGCAAGATGGTGGTTGATGTTACATCATGACCGTCTTCATTCAGGATTCACTAGACATTCAGATGAATCAACCATACATACTTGCTTATAAGTTGAGTCAAACTGCAAAAGAATAAAGATCCTCATGCTCATCATTTGCTGCCTTGGGCCCCGCACATCCTAGGGCTGGGCCTGATCAGTTGATTATTGTTTATTCAACAGTCCAAAAGACTTTTGCCCAAACTGAAGCTCAGAGTGATTTGTAATGTCATAATATCTTGTGTGTATAAGAATATTGTGGTATACCAAAGGTCTCACAAAATGGCCAGATTATATGCATATCATGTACAGATTAAACTTTTGTAATATCTCCATCAGCCCAATATGCATGAAATTTTCAGTCTGAAACAAACACTGCTCTCCCTTTGAAAAGTAATAAAATTTTCAAAATAAATTACATGATTTTGTGAAAAGCACCATGTATATCAAGGGCTATAACTCATGTTAACAATTATGCAGAAAGCTGATATAAAACCCATTTTAGTTCTAATCAAATCAATGTTTCATACCATATTTGTTAAAAATCCACTAATTTCTAGGGAAGTTATTTTATGAAAACCAAAATGTTTATGAGCAGACAGACGGAAAATTAACATGACAGACCAACATGATTCTCATAAGACTCTGCCCACATATGTGAATGGTCAAGTTCACCAAACCTGAAGGTATATAAATATGCAGACATTAAACAGCAAATACTATGGCCCTGATGGCAGACTAGATTATCGTAACAAAAGCTATAATAGTATGTCTCTCTTCTTGGAGGGGTCATATATAACGCAGCATTTCTTATTCAGTTTCCAAGAATATCTAGTGTACTAGTATCCTCTAAAGTCAAGCACAAATTACTATCGTATCAGTTTCTATCTTCAAAAAGGAAAGTTATGTTCCTATGGGTAGTTTATTGAACAGACACTACTATACTACTCTAATATTTCTTGGTTTGCAATACCTGTTGGGAGAAACCTCGTTTCCTGTCTCTTGATCAAGCTTCTTGCTAATACAAACTGCCTAAACAAGGAGGGAAAACTCTTCAAAACTCCATTTGAAACACTTGCCATCTCAGATTTTTACCTTTTAAATAGATCTTCAATAGTTATTACCTACAGAAAAAACAAATTAATCATCAGAATAGCTAAACATGGAAAATAATTTACTGCAAGGATATATATATATATATGATAGTATTGTTTGTATTAAACTATATATATATATATATATATATATATATATATATATATATATATATATATATATATATATATATATATATATATATATATATATATATATATATATACACATACATACATACACACAAAAGGAATACAAATCAAATGGTGCACTGGATCCAGCAATGGATCACATGTCTAAGGGATTGATTAAGATAAATGCAAAAAAAAAAATGACAATGAACATTGTAAAACTAGAACATGTATGTAACTACCTTTATATATATATATATATATATATATATATATATATATATATATATATATATATATATATATATATATATATATATATATATATATATATATATATAATATATATATATATATATAATAAAACAATCTTGGCTGTCATGGTGACACAAATACAAATCTGCATTTTCAATCTGACAATGGCCAAATATTTTGTAGTGCACTGAATACAACCAGTGATATTTGTCATTTGATAAAGAAGATATTACAGTGGTGTTCATATTAATGTATAGCTGAGAACTGGCATACACTGAATCATTCTCTCACAATGTACTGCAAAATATTTAAAATTTTACTTCTCTAATAAATTTCCACAAGAAATGAACATCTTCAGATGTTTTTTATTTTTATTTTCATGAAACCAGAAATCAACAATCCAATTTTTTGCAATGTCCTGAAAACTTCTCATCACATCCCTAGTTATTTAGTTTTATATTTGAGCATTAACTTTCATGTGATAAAAATAAGAAACATGAAATATATTTTATTCCTTGAAATACCTTTATTGTTGGAATATTTTTGTACATTATTAGCCCCCAAAAATTGTAATCTTGTATTTGAATTTGAATTTTCCACACTAAATTTTCTGCAAAATATAACATTCAAATTTTGCTATTTACATGTAAAAAAAATGAACAAAATGGTATCACTAATATTTATCATCTGATATGCATAATAAAAAGATAATTACATAAGCTCACTACAATGCACTTCACTGATTATTAAACTGAATTGGTGCTGGTAATGTCAAGAGATGTGAATGGGCCATAACTCTTCCAAAATTATAATGTTGCATTATTTGAATACTGGAAATTAAGTCCATTCAAATCCCATTGACATAATTGTAACTGATAAACTTGGTGCAAAACCAGCATAAGTCAACTCAAACTTTTCTAACTTGTCATGTAGAATTCTGGAAATCAAATTACTTCAAAGTCTCAATATTATACAACTGCATTCCATTTAGATTAAAATCCAATAATCTTTTAGCAAAGTAAAGCTGCAGTGTGTGTGGATGGATACATACATACATACATACATACATACATACATACATACATACATACATACATACATACATACATACATACATACATACATACATACATACATACATACATACATGCCTGTATGTATGTATGTATGTATGTATGTATGTATGTATGTATGTATGTATGTATGTATGTATGTGTGTGTGTGTGTGTGTGTGTGTGTATGTATGTATGTATGTATGTATGTATGTATGTATGTATGTATGTATGTATGTATGTATGTATGTATGTATGTATGTATGTATGTATGTATGTATGTATGTATGTATGTATGTATGTAATAACTTTTGTTCCAGGAATACAAAGTGAAATATGTAAAAAGAACTCATGGTATTGCAAAAAATCTCGTAAATGCTAGAATTTCTAACACAAGTCCTTATAATTAAAGTTCTGAATAAAATTTATTGGTGTTTAAAATAAAATCAATACTGGATGTGTAAATGTGTCTGTAGTGGTCCATTATACTGTACTGATGTGCCATGTCTTTTGTTTGATCACAATAATACAATCAAACAAAATATCATTTTTTGAATTTCACTATATCCAAATCTCTATTGCTAAGAATGTTATTTTGAGCACTATGTGACCTCAGGTTACAATCAGCATTCTCTAAAAAGCACTATTACCTAATGAAAATTTAATTCAGGAAAGTTCCAAATGTTTACAAGATAAAATCTTAGTTATTATCTGATAGTTTGTTACTAAGATTATTATATGAGATAAACAGACTGTTTACAAAACCAAAATCAATGATTTGTTTCAGGTATAAAATGGACTTGAATTTGGAAATGGTAAAGTCTGATATACATTATCCTAAGAATATAATGAATAAAAGAAAACCATTACAATCAATGCAAATTAAATATACATAACAATTCCTCTCATAAAGAAAGATTATGTTATGAAGTTTTCTTTTCACTGTTAGAGAAATATACATGTGGTAAAAATTGACATAATATGAAATCTTACAAAAGGCACAAAGTATACATAATACAACATAATATTTCTATAATAATATTGATATATAACTGCATTCCAATTAGATTCAAATCCAATAAGCTTTAGCAAAGTAAAGCTGCAGTGTGTGTGGATACATGCATACATGCATGCATGCACGCACGCATGCACGCTCATACGTACGTACGTATGTATGTAATAATTTTTTTCCAGGAATACAAAGTAAAAGAACTCATGGTATTGCAAAAGAAATCTCCCCAAATCCTAGAAATTCTTACACAAGTCCTAATAATTAAAGTTCTGAATAAATTTTATTGGTATTTAAAATAAAATCAACACTGGAAGGGTAAATGTGTCTGTAGTGGTCCATTATACTGTACTGATGTGCCATGTCTTTTGTTTGATCACAATATTTTAGAGAAATATGCATGTGGTAAAAATTGACATAATATGAAACCTTATGAATGGCACAAAGTATACATAATACAACAAAATATTTCTATAATAAAATTGCCTTGACGTGGCGGATATCAATATTGTATTTCTGCAACATCAAACTTATTAATCTTGGATTTGTATTATTCATCTTGCCAATGAAAGCATGAGTACTGTGATCATTAAACATAATAATCTGAGAAGGAACCGAGCTAATATACACTTCAAAGTGTTGTAAAAGCAACATTGAAGCCAAACATTCCTACTCAGTTGTAGAATAATGTATATGTTGATTGTTTAATTTCTAAGCAAAATTACACACTGGATTGACTGCTCCATTTTTTGTCCTCTTAAAACAATACTACTCCACCCCAACATCACATCAAATGCATCTTGACATTTTTCTTTTTCAGACCAATTAAATTTTCTACAGTTACTCAATAAATTTGTCAGGAGTTCAGCAATTATGAAACATTTGGAGAAACATTTCCGATAGTATCCAGCCAAACGCCAAAAAATCGCATAAGTTACAATTACTCAGAGACAGAGTGAATTCAGTTATGGCCTTGATCTTGGCATCTATAAGGTTAACGTGTCCGTTTCCAACGATAAGTCCTATAAATGTAGCACAAGTAAGGTACAACTCACTTTTGGATAAATTAATTGTTAAATTTGCATTAGTGATTATGTCAAGGAATTTCTGAAGTGTCTCTAATCGATCTTTCCAGTTGTTGTAGATGATGACATAATCGATGTAAGCATCGCAATTATCTAGGCCAGATGTTATCGACTTCATTAAATGTTGAAAAGTACATGTCGTATTTTTCATACCAAATGGCAACAATTTGTCTTAATAAAATCTATCTAGAGTTACGAGTGCCAAAATTCCAGTTGTCTTTTCCGTCTGTGGAATTTGCCAGAATCCTTTCAAAAGGTCTAATGTTGTGGCATATTTTGTATTTCAATACTATCAATTCTTAGCAATGGAAATAATTCGGGTTTTATATACCCTTCTGTAACCAAGGGATCCCATGTCCTGAACACTTTCAACTTGGCGTTTCGAATCAAATGGGGATTTCTTTAGTAAAACGGTCGCCATATTTGCATGGGCGAATCTATGATTTTAAGTTACAGATGTGATTAAAACGTTGACAGTGTTTGGAACGCCCTGGCGACAATCATGTCAAAAATTATAAATTAATTAATGAACTCACTACTGCTTGTGCGTCATTTTGATTCGTGATACTTTTCGTTTTTTTTTTTATGAAAGTAAAAGAAAACGGGAAGGAATGTGCCGGCAATTTCCATCATGTACTCTTTGTCCAAGTGAAGATCAATCTATTTTTTTTTCGAACAGAGATAATGGTATGAATACTTAATATTGAAGCAAGGCTTGACAAAATGGGAATAAATATTTATCCTTTAAAATATTATTATTTTATCAATTTATTCTTACTATGTTGCTTGTATATTCCTCTGAGTAATTCCTAGCATTTATGGCTGGTTAGAGCTTTTAGAGGAATCCCATTGCATACATGCCAACCACTGGCGAGGAAAAAGCGTAATCCAAGTGAACAAAAGGAGTAATCTGAGCATAAAAAGCGTAATCCACATATAACATAATACAATTCAGTGCGCATATGTACAAAACAGAAGCATATTTCCTCAATTTTGGCGTCATATTTCCGTTTGAACAAAGGACCAAAACTGTATTAGTCCACTAGTTTTAATTGGTATTCTATTAAGAGGTCGGTAAATAACGCCGCTACATTTATAAAATTTGTTTCCAAAATCTAGTTCTGTTGTAAGAAGAAGAAGAAGAAGAAGAAGAAGAAGAAGAAGAAGAAGAAGAAGAAGAAGAAGAAGAAGAAGAAGAAGTTACCTTAGTATTGGAGTTAGCAATACGTGCTAATTCAAGGCGTCTCTATTTTACACTATGACCATTATTAAAAATACTTTCCACACAGCCTGCGATGGGCGTGAAGCTACCCTAGAATGGCACTGTATTGTTAGTCATATAATCATCGTTTTATCCGTTGTTTTGTTTTCTAATCCATCTGTGAAATCATTTGAGAAACATTTTTGCTGGAACATTCACATCAACTAGAATAAAGAGAACTTTTTTTACCGCCAAATTACCACAGATTGGTTCTGTACCTCACATTATTTATTTAATGAAGAATATGTGAGCAAAGATTAAAAATTAGAAACCAGTCTGTTATGTTCTAAGCCAGACAGCTGCTATAATAGAAACAGGGGTCTTCTTGGAAAAAGGGCAGTTGCCATAAATAGCACATAACGCTAAGGAAAGTCAGCGCTAGTCTACAGACAAGTATACTTTTATGTCCTAGTTACTCAGAAGCTGTCTTTTCTAGAATACATTTTGTGCGATTAGTTGAATGTTAATAAAAATGAGAATACAAATTATTAATTTTTTGGTGACAATGATATACCGAAAAAGCGTAATCCAAATACATGTACGCGTAAGGCGTAATTTAGTGAAAAATGCGTAATGATTACGCCAAAAGCGTAATGGTTGGCATGAATGCCATTGTAACATTCAAGATACATGTAGGTTTAAAACTATAAAACTGCACAAGTTCCGAGGTTGTTCTAAAATTCTTAAATATGCCAAGTTGTCATGGATGAGGGGATTTCGTTTCTGTACTCACTTCCCTTCAGGTGTTATACCTGCTTATCAGCTATCTTTCCTGATCGTCCCCGTAAATTTTAAAACGTTGTGACCTTTGCTCAGTAGATCTTTCTGAGTTTCGTTTTTTAATTTTGCTTTCAAACATTAACTTATTTTAACTTTTTTTAAGTATTATTCTGGGCTACTTAGTGAAATCTGTTTCCGATTTGTCATTATTTATTGTTACCTAAAATATTTTAAATTGAGAGCAAAATTACGCCGTGGAAACCAGAGTGAGAAAGTTGGCCAGACAAAGGCAATAAGTTATAAACTTGGTATTACAAAACGTTGGAAATGAAAACCTTTTAAAACTGGCAAAGTTTTGCTATGGAAGCTAAATTAAAAAGGGCAGAAAAGCAGACGACTGAATTTAGGTAAATGTTGTGGAATACTTAAAATGGATGTCATTCAAGATAAAGCTGCATGCTAAATTTGGTGAAAATTTAGGAAATTCTGCAAGGTTATACTGTTGAAACCAATGGCAGGAGGACGGTTTTGTTTTTGCTATTGTTGTTCTTTTTCTTGATTTCAATGGCACCTTTATGATATTATTAACTAGATAATCCCGAAGTAATGGGATCAAAGAGCCTTTCTGAATGATATAGCAAGCCAGCTGACTCAGCCTGACCAGGACAGGCAATGAACCCTTGACCCTTAGTAAACAAGAACAACTGAGCTACCGTGAACGACCTGACAGGCGGATATGATTATTATGGGTCTCCATAAGTTAAATTACGAAAATAGTCAGTAAATGAAACCTTATGTGCAACAAAAATTCAAGGACTCTAATTTTGACAGTAATTCAAAAGGGGTTAAGAAAACAAATTCTGAAGCAAATGAGAGAAATGTGTTTACAGCTAAAAGGACAGTTTCCCAAAAATAACATGCCCCTGTATTAACAAAACACATTTACATGAACGTTCACTCAAACTAAGTCTTTTATTTGTTATTACAGCATTTTATTGACTTCCCTAAACAGCGTTATAGTGAGGTGTTAAGATTGTAGGTCTTAAACTATGTAACATAAACATGCAAAACCAACAAGTTTAGTAACATCCAATAATTTATTTCTCTGACCTACAATAGGAACTTACAGTATTGGTAATTAAATCCCAAATAATTTATCACAAGACGAAAATGTTCCGAATGAACTCCAAAAGTTTTAAATCTGCTGATGTACCAATAGTCTTAAATATGTTGATGTATGTACCAATAGTCTTGAATTTGCTGATGTATCGCAACGACACAATCCTTTTTGTCCCTAAATAAACTCTCAATAACCCCAAAGTAGTGTTTTAGTCATAACGGCCAATGGTCACTTTGTAATGTCAAAGACCTTATATATATATATATATATATATATATATATATATATATATATATATATATATATATATATATATATATATATATATATATATATATATATATATATAAAAGCCATTTATACATACATACGAGGTTTTAAAAATAAGACATTTAAAAGTAGGTATTTAAGGAGCTTTTGATAATTCTTCTTGATATTATCAGTATCGACCTCAATTGTACTTTGAATATGGTAAGTGTGATAGTTATCGGGTTACAGGTTCGGTTCGCGTGCAATATGATTGTCAGTCAAGGGACCGGGTTGATTGGAAGAAGAAGAATATGGCAGCCCCCATTACCTGGCATCGTGATGTTGTCCAATTGCATTGTATGCAAGGCCCGATTGTATATGAAAAAAAGTGAAAGCTCGATGCATCTTGATTAGTCTCCATGTAAGAGGATAATTAAAATACAATAGCTCAACATCACAGTGCCGTGATCTGTTGCGCGCAATATACAATATTAAATTGCATATTTTAGTTCAATAAATACTTGTTTTCCGTAAAAACGACTGCTTATCAAAATATAAATGACACTTTTTAAAGTTTATATTATAAAACTTTAAATGCATTGCGTACTATACGTGATATTTGACTATATCACACCCACCCATCCATTATGCCAATTCGTATTACCAATAGCCCTTAATGCATCTATGGCTACTTCTATTAAGGTTACCCTAGAGGCTTGATCAGACTGGCCTTTCCCATTGTATAGACCAGCTCAACTGCTATAAGAATAACGAGTACGTGACCACTATATATGTACAATAAAAACTCTCTATAAAAGATATTCCATTGTCTCTGAAATTTCTTCTCTATTGGCAGATTTCCTTTATATATTTTAAAATGTTCCAAAGTAAACAATGGACCAGCCAATCCTGAAGATGCAACTATTATGACAAAAACATTTTAGAAATTAAAATAGATCCCATAGCAGATAAAAAAATGAATTAACAACTTAAAATGCCTCACTTTTCGTCTCTATTACATATGTATGTACTTGGTTTCAAGGGAACATCGGCATAATAATGGCTATATCGATCCGATTAAAGATTAAGTTCCACAAACACTAGTATTTACGGCTTACAGCAAATTCGAACTAAAAAAGAAATGCGCAAATACATTAAGAGCATAAGCTTTACATTATATACAAATACAAAATACTACAAAAAAGTCTTTAACTTACTTGAAAGGAACATAAAATGATAAATAAGTTTTTTAAAAAAATGTTCAACAAACCTGACACATTCAAATCTCCACTGCTGAGCCTAAAACGTTCCTGGTATAATCGGTTTTAAACAGCATAAATATAAATGCATGTTTGAAGATTACTGAGAGTACCACATGGATCTGGTCTGCGTAAATATCATGGTTTGCTGATGTCCACAAGAGTTAGGTCAAGTGCATCAAGTACAAAACAAAAACAAAAACAACCCGTATTTCAAGGTAGGTCCTGTCCCAAATCTAGCTTTGCTAATATAGCGGTGCGTACGTGGTAGCACAAATGCAATCGTGAAGTAAACGAAAGAAACCTAGAATTGTTTTGACAAAAATTAGTAATCTTAGCCGGTTGCCGTAAGGATGTGACCCTTATACATGACGTCATCATAAACAATATGCAGGTAAGCCTTTCCAATAAATCGGATAATCCTCTGCTTTTTCGTTAAGTTGAGAAAAACCCCTAATGTAATTGGTTTTCATTGACACCTGTATTCTGAACTAATTTTGTTCATATGTATAATATGAACTAAAAATACAATTACTTTCCACATACAGTACCGGATTTAAACAAGCTACAGCTTAGGTCCCCAAAGTCTGAACTCAGTCTGAAGGGGCCCCTCAAAGTTACTTTATACCAAATATGGCCTCTATAGCTTCCCTTAGCTTAGGGCCTCCCATTGTCTAAATCCGGCACTCTCCACATATATTCCCTACACTTGTTGCTTAGTACTGAAATTTATACTATGCCCAAATCCTAATAAATCGTATGTTAAACTAAACCATCTTTAACAGTGAACTTAGGAGCCATCCACAAATAACGTGACGCGATTTTGGCCGATTTTTACACCCCACCCCCGATACATTCGTCACAAAAAAAGTCAGACACCTCAAGTATGATGTCACAAAGCACACACCCCCCCGGCGTATTTCCTATTTGAAAATTAACGTTTTCAAATCACTTTATTGTCATTGCAGTTTTTATTTATTGCATTGTAGGAGAAAACGTGTATTAAAAAGGAGATACTGGAAAGCTGAAATTTACATAAAATTCTTTTGAAAATATTCGTCGCCTAGCTAAAACTGCAGAAGTAAGTTTGGACTGAACAAGATTATTTCAACCTTGCTTGGACGATACCAGCGGACCGGAAACGGAAAATGCCATTGGAAAAAGCCACTGTTGGGGCTAGTTCGAAGACAGTCCATTTTAATTTGAGCTCATGCACGACACTCTTGATGCTACTTTAAACGTAATTAAATAAATTGTAAATAATCAAAAAAATTAAGAATGAAAATTAAGTTGAACTTTTATTTACAGTTGCGCATTCTGATGTGACGTCGCATTTCTTAAACACCCTCTCCTCGTCGTTACACAGCGCCACAAAGGTGTCATTTATGGACGGCCCCTTACGGTCAAATATCAATAGACGATATTATTATTATTATTATTATTATTATTATTATTATTATTATTATTATTATTATTATTATTATTATTATTAAGCAGTGACTGCATTATTAAAATATTTCTTTGTTGCAAACATTAAAAAGTGATGAAGCACACAAGAATACGGTTTGTGTTATTTCCATTTAGTGTACTGTCATTTGTATTTCTTTTTATTAACTATATAACGATGAACAAATAATATTTTATTCCGACTGTCATTATTAAAAGTAAAATATAGTATTATATATATATATATATATATATATATATATATATATATATATATATATATATATATATATATATAATACTATATTTTACTTTATATATATAATAGGACAAATGAGGATCTTATTTATATCAATGATTATAATAACGATGGTAAAACCGTTTATAGCCATTAGAGGATAAAAATAAGGTACTTTTGTTTAAAATCTCTGATACTGGTCTTGAGTTACATTCATGTAATCTGATAACTGACCACTGCATCAGGTTCACTTAAACATAACCATCAAGAATATATTCAGTTAAAAATATTTATTGTACTTGAAGTAATTATTGAGGAAGAATCAAGTAGACATCAATACAAATGGAGTCTTTAATTCGATTTATTTTTGTCATTAATCATAATATTTGCGGGATAATATTTTATTTATATTTGTTAATTTTTTTTAACCAGTGTTTGTGGCCAAGCTGCAAGACTTTACCTTCTTTTTAAAGTGCTTTTCCGATTGGCGAAGCTTTGATAACTCTCTAATATGGGACTATCTACACACGTCGTGTCACTTGTCAGGACAGCTATAATGACGAGCCTCTAAGTTTTCCGGTATTGGCCTTCATGTCATTGACCTGATTCTTGTTTCTAATAGCAAACCATCCTAGTGAGCAGATCAGAGCAGATTGAGCCGGTTCGGCTATTAATCTCCAAACAACCCTCCGTATCTATGCTACTAGAAACCCAAGTGTGGTTATCATCATTATTACGTCATATTTTATCTGATCTCGACCAGCAAATAGTCTAAACCGTGTTTCTTTCTTTCTTTACTTCTTTCTGTGTTTCTTCTCTGGAAAATGTGAAAATGAATCAAAATATATGTAACTGACATTGACAATGGTCAGCAGGTGAGCCTCAGTACTTTGTCAGTAGATTTTGTACTGGTCAGCAAAATACAAATTTGTCTCCGTTTTAAATCGATACTTCATTGAAAACTTTGTTTGCATTCCTTTATTTGCTGGTACTAGGCCTATGATGTTAACAACTAGTACATTTGTGTCTCCAAATTGGTTTTTGTCAGTGCGGTCGTCTGCAAGTTTGGAAACTCTCCACGCCATTGAGCTACAGCGATTGGCTGATAGCTTCAAATTAGCGCGGTGCATCATAGGAGAAAGGTACAGTGAATCCGTGCTTTTATTAAAGACGAAGAATAATAGTGCATCATAGGAGAAAGGTACAGTGAATCCGTGCTTTTACTAAAGACGAATAATAATAGTTATCCATGGTCTCAGAAGCACCATCAGTCTGACTCAGCTGTGACCAAATTAAACCTGATGAACTTGACCTTACCAATGTTCATGTAATAGCACAAAAAGAGCCCCAGTTAAGCGTTGCAGCACTCATCCCCTTACCCCACCCCACCCACCCGTGCCAAAGTTACCGAAACCCTAAAATGAGCGAAATTTTCATCTGACTGATTGCTGGCATTGAAATTCGAAATGGTGACTTGGTGTGGTTGAGTTATTCCACGTGGATTTACAAACTGTCAAAGATAGGATTTGAAACAGAAATGTTTTGTGCTTTCGCCTAACGGCATTCATTAACCGACCGCAACTCAAGAGACTCAAGAAATACTGGTAAGTGTTTAAAATATACACTGACGAATTGAGGACGAACCTGTTCCTGTCCCTTGAATGATTTTACGAAGAGGTGAAATTAGATCTGGAACCGCCCATCCGTGTCAGATCGGGTACATGGGTCGATTGATCAAACTACTTCACGATTGACTATGGATATTTACATTTGGGTATTTTGCTCTGTTCTTTCATTTAATTCATATATAAACCCGATACTCATCCTTGCGGCTAAAGTCAGGTTTATTACTTTAATATGTGGTAATCATTATATCATATCCCTGAATAGTGTTTTGAACGATACTAATATAGCGGTTTCTTTACAAATATCAAACATAATTGTTTATTTAATTCAGAGAAGTTCAAGATCTCTATTAAGCAAAATGACTTGGTGTTACATGTCTAGGTTCATACAAAAGTAACAAGAATAGAGTGAAGACAACACGCTTTGTCAAATTTAACAAATAATTTATTTCGCTAGAACAAAGAAGGTAAAAATGAGGAAAGGTACTTTTGGTTTACGAATCAAATCCAAAATTAATCCAAGTCCTATCGCTGAAAAGTCCTAAGTGAATCACAGTTCGAATCCCGATGAAAATCAAGATGGAAGGCGAAGACATCTTCGATAGTCAGCATTGTATTTATTTGTCAACAGTTCTTTGTTAAATAACAAATAATATTCCAGTTTTGAATTCTGAATAATTTTCAATAAAGGTCTTTGTCCAAGAATTTTGTAAGTTGCTCTTAGATATATATATTTCCAGGGAAATTAATTCCTTTTTCACAAAATAAAAAAATTCAGTTCAAACTGGTCACAACAAACACCTTTGAGCTTCAAAGGTGTAAAGTACAATTAGCTATTTGTTATTATAACACTGAGTTATAAGACTACTAAAACGCAAAACAATCCCGTATGATGGTCACGTGGTCATCTTACCAGAACAACATATACATTTACATGCAGATCACGTACTCTAGGAAAGGCCTTAGCTAAAATCATTGATTCTTACTCTGGGGAAAATTTTTTTAAAAAAAGTTGTTTAATCAAATCTGACACTGGTTCTGAATCAAGGTCAGCAAATAGATGCAATGTTTCTACTACTGGCTGTTTATCAGGTTAAACAGAACGAACTGAATTTCAATTAAAAAAATATATGAAATCCATTCAATAACATGTAATGGAATAAATAAATTAAAAAATGTAAAACTAACAAACAAGTAATTAAATTACATATACATAACACTTGAGTTTGTTTTTTGTCTGTTTATAATTTAAAAAAGCTCGTGGTTAGTATATTAGGAAAGACTGCGCCTTTCGTCACTTTTTTGGCCCACCGCACGCAGACACAGGATACCTCTTACCTACCCATTAATGATATTACTACTTCACAGGATGACTTGCATCCTTACTAATATTGTACAATCACTGTAATATTCTTATGTTAAGACCTACTGGCCCGATGAAGGCACCGTGACATCATTATACATGTGGTATCTCTCTAATTGTCTGATTTAGACTCTAAATTGTAGCCCCAAAAGCGCAAAATCAGATATATTTTAAGTTAATCAAGATTTTACAAATGTATATTCTATATATTTTGGAAAAATCTCTCCTAAAACAGAAACTCCACGAAAATTCTTTCAGAACTACCGCATGTGTGATTCATATGTTAACAAGCATAGTTATTATATATAGTTGATTTGTTGATCGATACTTTATGTCTTTAGTCACAAATTGACTAGTTTGGCTGGTTTAGTTAACATTTTCATCTGAATATGTTTCATTTAGCTTCCAGAAATCTACATAAATGACAGTGAAGTGTGTCCATGCAAGAACACGGAGTTGGTGTTGGTGAGAGATTACTCTTGTCTATTCTCGATGCTATGCATCCTGGTATAAAACAATGTTTACATTACAATAATAGAAGAGAGAGAGAGAGAGAGAGAGAGAGAGAGAGAGAGAGAGAGAGAGAGAGAGAGAGAGAGAGAGAGAGAGAGAGAGAGAGAGAGAGAGAGAGAGAGAGAGAGAGAGAGAGAGAGAGAGAGAGAGAGAGAGAGAGAGAGAGTCAAGTTTTCTTGTACAACGGTGTTTGTTTTACACCAGAAATAACCTGCACAAAACAGAATCACAAGTGTAAGAAACATTAGTAATTGTGACCTACTTTCCCTCTTGGGAGGGGTACAACAATCCACAGAACATCCTAACACAGTTCCACGCAGAAACTATGCCTACAACTGGATATTTCCTAGGAAGACAAAAACTTTGCACTGGATTAATATGTAAATAACACAATTATTGGTGCAAGGAATGTGACCAGCTTTCACTGTTAGTTATGATTTAGTGGTATAGAATCATGTAGGAAACAACTTAGCTATGTTCCACAACACACAATATCTACAATTGTATTTTTGCCAGTAAAACAAAACTTTTTCACTTGGTGTAATACATCTTTCGCTAGCCAAGATTCCGATGTGTTTACCCTATCTACACTTTAGCAGATCGATCAGATATTTCATTGCTTTGTACAAGTAACGTTTATTGGATTTCATGAGTTGTCTCCCTTAGTGTGTAATGCTCGCTAACCAATAGCATGTACCAGTGGTGCATTGTACTTCGGTCGAAAATGGTGGAGGTAACTGATTTCAAAAGAATACTTTTTAAGTTTAATATCGAAAGTATAACTATATTATAGAGAAAAACCATTACAGGTGCATTTGAGGGAAAGGATGTATTTTGTACAAACACTGACCGGCAGTGGAAACTTTCTTGTTTGAGTCCATTCCAGTTTTGTTTGCTTTTTTCCCTTTTTTTCGTTCTTGAAAGAACAGTGTTCAAATTTGAACAACTTTATTTTGATTGGATGCGGTGGCCTGAAGCGTTGAAATATCTAAACGATCCACCAAGGTGTAGATAGGGCTACACATCGCAACATTGGCTAGCAGAGATGGGGGTAATATGTAAGCAACGCATGTAATAAACATATGTCACTGTGACCATGTTTAAACTGAAATGGTTAAGAATGATGCAATGCACGCACCACAAAGTTCAATGAATAGTTGGAATACATACAGTTGGAGATCTGCCAGTAAGATACAGCGTATACACTGTGGTTAACGACATACAATATTGATTGGCTCAAGATAAGACAAGTATGTTCCTGTGACCTACATTTCACTTGGCAGGTCATAAAGAGCAAAGAAACCGTCTAAGTTCCATGAATATACAATGCTTACAGTTGGAGTTTTGCCACTTTTTAAATTTTAATTTATATATTTGTTTGTCTACAACCTTACAAGTTAAATCACTTTGAGATATTGTTTTTATCACGTAGTAAATGTTATAATTATTATTTTATTGTTTTTATTAAGTGATACTGTATTGCAATATGTATTGCAATATATATGTTTGTTACATTGCAATAAGGTTTTGGGCGTACAGTTTCACCCATTGTACGCATCCCTGTAAGATTATTATTGATAAGTATATATGATCACAGGGTATTTTATGTCATAAACAAAGTCACAAAAGTTTGCTAACTCATTATATTTTAATTCTTTTATAGGTTTCAGACTTTGAATCCAAGAAGTAAAGTTTGGTTGTGTTAAAGTTCAAATCAGCAGCCAGGTAAAAAGGCGAGTTTTAACCGAACAAATAAGCCAGTTTTATGTAATAGAAACAATGTATAATGGCGCATGTTGTTATTATGATGTTACTGTAACGCGTACCTGTCTTATTGCTTAGTATTGCATAAAATGGGAAATGGATTTACTTGGGTTTTGAGTGTTTGGGTATCTCAAATCTATGTGATATAGCTTATCTATATTTTGCAGATATATTTGTCATGCCGAATTCTACGACGATTCATCGCGATGGAGACACGTGTAAGCATCAATAGACAGGTCATTCCGATGCATAAGCGGTAGTTAGGAAATCATGGTAACAGTGTAGACCACAAAGGAAATTACTGTTATTTGTTGAAACTTAATAAATGTGGGACTTTAACAGGTGCAAATATTAATTAAGGTTGTTGTGTGTTTTTTTGTGCAAAAATTTAATAATGTAAATTAGAAATCGTCATTAATTGTCAAATCATCAGTAGCCTTAATGACTGCTTTGTCAAGTCCTGAAACTGCAGAGGAATCGTGACAACGCAAATACGAACACAACTACCCGTTTTGCCTGCAAGTGCCTCAATATCATACTTCAGTCGTTATTTCACATGATGGAGCTGACTGAGATTAATAAGCTGTACAAGTGTCCTGATTCCAGTATCTTGCAGATTATTAGCATGGAAGACCTAGCAACGGATGACCTTTTCCACCCATATGCATTATTTAAGATTGATGTGTCTCGCAATAGAGAGAGAGAGACAGATAGTCACCGATCACCACGTCATCATTTTCATTCAGTTACTATTCAGTGGGATGTTAATCTATTTCATCGTGCACCAATCGAACGTACCAGATTGCAGGGCCGGATTAAAGCTTTGGGAGTCCCGGACCACTTAAGATAGGAGGGCCCATGATACACCAAATACACCATGAGCGCAATCTTCCAACTAACCTTTATACATGCATAATTAATTATTATATCTATATTAGTAAGAGTAATTAAGGGTTTCGTTGTATATACATTTTTAAAAACCTATAATTTTATCCACAACAACCGTGGGGAGCGGGTGTGATGCCCACAACCCCTTAATTTGGCTCTCCCAACTTGCAAATTTCATTGGGTTACATTGGAACTTTCAGTGTGTGGCCGTTTTACTCGTGTCCTACTTAACATTGTGTTATAAAGTGAAACCTGTCAATATCAAGGAGAAAATTCACGGATGGAAAGACACAGTGGAAATTGTTAACGTATATAATGAAACATGCACGAAAATCATTCATATGGAATCCGAAAACTGCACTATTGTAATAAAATACTCAACAAATTCAGTAATAAATATTGCAGCTGTCATTATGCAATCTAGACTATACATGTAAGGTACATAGAAAGTGTGTGTGTGTGTGTGTGTGTGTGTGTGTGTGATTTAGATTTTTAACGTAGCTTTAACAACTTTACAGTCAAATCGCTACGATGTCTGAAGTGTGGCAGTTTATAGTGATGTCTAGCACTGAGGCATCATGCCACAGGCATGTAGGATGATGTCGCACCCAGTCACATTATCCTGAAACCAAGCCGATCAGTCATAACACTAACCAGTTAATGCTGAGCGTCAATCGAGGCAACTGTTAGTACCATTTTTGTAAGTCTTTGCTATCACTCGGCCGGGGATCGACTCCACGACCTCTCGCATCTGAGGTGGACTGGAGAATGCAAGACAGAATAATAATAAAATAAAATAGAATACACAGCATATAAAATAAATGCATATAATTATGAATACACTTCATAGCTATGACTAAGAAAATTTTACTTCCTTGACATGAAATATTACTTCACAGCTGGTCTCGGGTATCCTGTGGGAGCACAGTGGGCAGTCAGTGCGTTTTGTCCAAAGAGGTTGATGACTGGTGATTAAGGTTAAGTGAAGACTCGCTGACAGACTCAGATTCCACGGCTTCGTCCAAAGATGGCGATGACTCAAACTTGTGTTAGTGAAGACTTCTCACTGACAAACAGATTCAGATTCTACGGCAATGCAATTAAATTAAAATGTATGTTAGTGCATGTACGTGAGTCTACAGTGTTATCAATAAAGCACGACGATATTTCTGACATGAAATCACCATAACGGTATTGTAAAATAACACAAGGAATGCAATCGTGACCACAACCATCTGACATTTCTCACGCGTCTTTTATCGCTTCAGAATAGCAGGAAGCAGCCTATTTCCACCACGGGCTAAATAACGTCATGAAACTAATTTTACAAGATACAATGTTTAACTTGCTTATTTTACTTCAGATTGCATCATTTAATAATTTTTGTATAATTTCCAGAACAGAAAAATGTAGTTAATGTTTTGATAGTACAAAAAAAAAACGGTTGATGATGTCATCACATTCAAATATTAGAACCTAGTATTAAAAGAGAACAGATTCTGTGCCATGTTCGGAACTATTATTAGACCATAATGCATATTTACTGCAGGGTAGAAATTAGTAGAAATTGGTTACTTTTTGGCATGCTTCATTTTTCCAGGGTTTGTGATCGTAATGGTGAAAATAAAGGTTAAATCGCCGGATTGGAAATCATGTGATGTTCGTCCGAGAGTGATGCGTTGGTAAATTACTGTTTTATGAATGGATATGTGTAGTTGTTCAGTATTAGTGCGATTCTGAAGCTATAAAAGACGAGAAAAGTCTAATCGAGCGGAGGGTTGTGGTCACGCTTGCATTCCTTGTGTTATTTTATAATAATGTTAAGGTGATTTCATGTTCTCAGAAATTTCGTCGTGCTTTATTGAAAAAATTGCACTCCTGTGGTGAAGGTTAGTGTCAACTATCAAATGACCTTGACACTACTGCAGCTGGCGGACACAGTAATTTTATAATGGAATGTGTCTGCTTTTGTTGGCAAGGACTGTTTTAAACTACACACATTAACGTATGTAATTTTAACAATTTGTAGATACCTATATTGTTCATTCTGATAACTTTGCTCTATTCCAGTACTTTTTGTTCCTGATAAATATCTGGCACATAAATTCTTTTACACTCGACCTTAGATATAAATATTTCTACAAAAGGGACATAAAAATGACATTTAATGAAAAAACTTTACTAACACAAGTTATACAACTTAAAAGTAAAGGGAACTGTTGTCAAATCACAAACTGTTTTATATATTCGCGAAAAGAATACAAATTAAAGGAAGTATATAACTCATTAGGGATGAGATAAGACTAACTTTATTGAATGATTAACCATCTCTAATAAATTACTCTTTTAACACATACACACACACACACACATTTCTTTATCACTCTATTTAGGATACAAAGAATGGGGAATAGGTAGTAAAATGAGGATTGCTGTGAAAATTATTTCTGGATTGCTAAATACGAGGAACAAATGTGATTTCTTTAAAAGATTCACCAATAAATATGTCAGCTGTAGGAGAAAATTTCCTCATCAACATCATTATCAAGTGCTTTCTTTTCCATAACTCTTGTAACTGCACTAGCAGGGTATAAATCAGTGATTTTAATCTCAACAGGATTAACTTTTAGATCTAAACAAGGCATGTTGGTCACATGTGGATCAACACAAACTTTCTTACAGCTAGGTCATCGTCTAGTTATAAATGAAATCATTCGATATATAAAGAATACACTTCGATAGTCACGAGGTCCTTGAACTGAATCTGATGCCAAATTAACACAAGGGAGAGGAACATTCACAACGTTGCACTCAACTTCTGGAATAAAAAGACTTTCACTAGAAGAAAATTTCTCAAAAATAAAGTAATTAATAACAAAACGACTGAGAAGCTCCTGTGTCTCTTAATAATTTAATAGGGATAGGTTCAACAGAATCACAAATAAATGATATAGAAAATGAATGAGTCACAATTCTCCATAATAAATGTCAGACTCGTTTGTTTAGGCCCAATCAATATGTTATGAGGTAAAATTTTAGTATAAATAAGAACATTAGAAGTCTCGATAAATTGTACTAAAACTAACTCTCCTTTGGACTCATTTTCATTAAACTATATTGGGAGTAATTTCAATTAAAATATATGTAGATTAACTTTATTTGACAGAAATATATTCTATCTTGATAAAGATCGTTTCCTTACAACTTTTGCAAGTTTCATTATTGTATGTGTAAAGTTACTTAACAAATACTCTTTACGAAAAGGTTAAAGAAGTCTGTTTCTACTCATGCAAATTTCCGCATTATACATGTATAAAACACTCCAAGCAAAGCACAGAAGCCTCTCTTTATTATATATGTATATTCTAAACTCTGCTAACAAGAACACTAACTGACGAAGAATTCTTCAGGCCTACTGTCTGACATCTAACTTGACCATAACACAAAGTCAGAAGTAATAAAAAAAGAACACGTGGTTCTATGAGAACAAGACTGAACTTTCTAGTTTGAAGCACGCCATTTACACGTGAATGCCAGTATAGCACCCTCAGAGCATTACTCTCAAGGCATTACCAAAAAGTTTAGAGGTGCCTTGAACTAAATATATACAACAGCCCCCGAACACTGGCTCTCACTTTATGTTGCTTCAATACTAGAGAGATTCATCTTGTGTTTTACAGGTAAGACTTTGTTATGTTCTAAACTGTCTTGTAGAATAAGTACCTTTGGAAGTTAAAGATTTATGATTGTAACCTTCCTATTGCCAATGTTTATATGAGTTCGTCTTTTAATTTCTAATGTTATAATATAATGAATGTTTAATTGTTTTAAGAACTTATATTTGTATTTATGACAATAGTTAAAAGATTAAAATGCTTACCGACTTCATGCTTAGAATTATTTTGGAAATTTAAATATTCTGTAAAGATTAAAAAATAATGTTTTGTAATATATTCTAAACTAGTATTTCATCCCAAATTGAGTAATATATATATTTCTTCAAAATGATTGTTACATTAATCGCAACTATTTTATAATCGTTAATTAAGTCAAGATTTATTATCTACAACATGTTCTAAAATGCGAAAGGCTACGAATACAGGAACTTGGTAAAATTGAAAGGAAAAGTATTATATGCATTTTGTGTATTGTTCAATGTAAAGGCTTTTCTGCCTTTGGAATGTAATACCGTATATCACTTATATGAATTATATGAATAAACTGACTTTATGTTGCTTCAATACTAGAGAGATTCATCTTGTGTTTTACAGATTCTTGGTACCCCTCTCGCTAGTCAAGCATATTCCTCCCAAAAAGTATGTATCCGTGTCTACACCATTATGCGTAACACCTTATCTTTGAGAGAGTCCGAAACCTCCCTTTTTCTCCCTATCTTTCTGTCCGACCATGGAATAGAACATTGCTAAGTGTTTACGAAAGAGATTCATATAAACGCATAACAAAGAATCATTTCGTAAAAATATATTATTTTCAATACAAGGCCGTGATCTTGACTTTTAAGAAATAAAAGTATTTGGAATAGCTGTCTTAATCTTGTTACTTTTTTCAGTCTGTCACAATCAGAAATGACGTTCGCTCTCTTTTTACAAAAAGTCCATTTAGGAAGAGATAAGGATTGCTAATTATCAGTCTTATAAGAAGTTTCATTTCTAGATCTTCTGCCAGATTGAGATTTAGAAGTGCTGGTGTAAGAATGAACATCATGTATCTAATATTTATTGTTTTTCACATGCAAAATCGACATGGGTTTGTCAAGTTTATGCTCTACAATTCCAGAACCTTTGTCGATATACCTCTGGCACCAGCTCATAATCCGTTAATATACACAACATAACTACATCACAATCAGCACAAACAGTGAATAGTAGACTTCAAGCATTTTGCCAATATATACACTTTGTAATAATAAACTCCAATTATATCTCAGCCATTTCAAGTTTTCAACAATTTTGCTTTTTTGAAGTTGAGGACAGTACGGATTTACTTTTTGTTTTTAAGAGGTACTAACAATATTTCTGGCAACATCCAAACATAAACTTGTGATTAAAGGATGGGCGGTCTGCTTGCCAGTTCTAATTTTTATTTAATTTCAACTGCTTCCATCTCCCTTTTCCAAATTTTGCGTCTCTCTCTCTCTCTCTCTCTCTCTCTCTCTCTCTCTCTCTCTCTCTCTCTCTCTCTCTCTCTCTCTCTCTCTCTCTCTCTCTCTCTCTCTCTCTCTCTCCCCGCTTTTTAAATTGCCTCTCCATTTCATTTTCCTGAATTTGCAATTGCATCATTTCTTTCTGAGCTAGGTTTTGATAATTCCAACTCCATCTGGTTTTCAAACTGTAATTCATTTAATTTTCTATCAACACCAGAGACATAATTTAAAAAAAAACAACAAAAATTAAAGCACTTATATTACAAATCTCCTTTTTACCAAATATTGGATCAAAATATTTGTAATTTCTGCTTTGTTAAAGAAGTTTGTACTCCCGAAATGTCTGGCAAGCTCAAGAAACGTGTCCTTCTTCACTGGATCTAATCCCTTTTGAGTAGGATTTGAAACGAAGCTCTCTACATTAGATAACATTGTGAGTGCTTGTTGGTTTCACCGAAGATTTCTCAAATATTTGAAAATAAAAAAAAAGAAATTGTAATTTCTCTGAAATATTTGTTTAACACGTCGGATCCCAGACGAGCCAGCAGTTGTTGTTACAAATGTATGATCTTTAAGTAACATAAATAAGCGAAGTCAATACGTTTAGTCAAATCAACAAATAAATGTATTACTCAATTATAAAGTAAAAATGTAAGGAGTTTACTTTATTGTGAATTAAATCCCAAATAATCATAAATCTTCTTTCACAAGACGAACAAGATAGAGTGTTTGCAATTAATTCCAGTCCTTCAATTGTTGATCTTCCAACAGTCTTAATGGATCAGAATAATATAATCGAGTGTCTTTGAATGAATTCACAATAATCCCAAAAGAGTGTGAATGCGATCCATGAATGCTTTCGTAATTCTAATGAATGATCGAAATAATGCTTTTCTCTAATTATATCTGAACGCAATTAAAACTAATTCCACAAACTGAACATGAAGCAGGAATGAATGACTTTTGTTTACCTCTGCCTTATGTAAGACTTAAACAGAATAAGATGATCATGATGTCGATCCAAGGACATTCTAAGGTCAAAGCCATGTCAACATGTTTACACATTACTATTATCTTAAAGTGCAATCTACATTCAAGGACAAATGCTATCTATCTAAACACGCTGTTACAAATGGCCATAAGCCTAAACTATGAAACCTAAAATAATTGACAAAAGAAAGAACACAATATATATATATATATATATATATATATATATATATATATATATATATATATATATATATATATATATATATATATATATATATATATATGCCTATATATGATTTATTTAAACACGTTATATTATCCACTACAATAAAAAGTACCCTGAACTAACATGAGGGAGAGAAAGAGAGATTTATGTGTGCATATTTAATATTATAAACGCGAGCAAATGGATCCGCAGCATTTTCGGTCGTAAATTATATGTGTAATGAATGAAAAGCATTTACCAAGATTTCTTTTATTAGCATTCATATTGTCCATGATCTAAGCGTTTTATACTCGAAAGGATGTATAATAAATTAACTATTTCAAACACGATAGAACTGGTACTTTCAAAAATGTCATCGAGGATGCAAGTGAAATATTGCACAATATCTAAATTCAAACCGAAAAAAATAAAAATCATTTTTTGTCTGTCAAGCTTATAACTAAATACAAATTTGAAGGTGTGCGCAAAGAATGAATAACCAGGAAATTATATTGATGCTTAAACTTTATATAGTACATAATTTAGAAACTTAGCAAGGAACTTTAGTCATGACAACTTCAATTTTATTTTATATGTGTTAAAATAAGTGATAAAAGTCAATATGTACAAGAAATTGTACGACCATACATGCAACAGTGTTTAGCAAACTGAGCTACAAGAAATACAGTGTCTGACATTATGATTGCTGTGGATACGTAAATATCTAACTACAATATGAGAGAGAGAAAAAAATTAACGCATAGAGTAAGCTTTCACTTGGTAACAAATTTGAATGACCCACACAATCCAATTAAACAACAAATTACCTACAGTGTCTATCGATCTAAGTTTTGAGGATCAAAAGTGTTTCATTTCCTAGTAAATACATTACTATACATTAAAACGATGCCATCCCATATCAGGAGCTTATGTTGAAAGTATTGGCAATATCGAAAAGAGTTATCATGCAGGACAGAGAGGATTATACCGTATATACACACTCGGAAGTTAACTGAGCCACATTTTTAAATTCAAATTTTCAATCATATGCAAAGCTGCGTTCAATAGTAAATTCAATGACACCTTGCTTATCTATATCTTAGAGAGTTGCTGTCTGTCATTCGTGTAAGTACTATTCATTAACAATGTTAATTGTCTCTACTGAAAATGCTTATAGTATATATATATATATATATATATATATATATATATATATATATATATATATATATATATATATATATATATATATATATATATAGTACAATATTTCGAATCAAGGGATTCGTTTTATCATATGACGCACGTGCGAAGTGCTTTTGATAGAAAATCCGAGTTCTTCAAGCGCACAGATGATGATTTTGTCTGTTTATAATGCCTCATCTTAAGTCGATGTCTTCACATTACGGAACGTCTTGTCGGTAAAGCAGTATACTTAGGGACTTGCACATCTTTAGCTGTAGAGGTATGTAAGTTAATTTTTAATTTCTTATGTATATTATTTCTTATGTATATTGTAAATTCTACCTATTGTACTAACAGTTTTATTTTTGTATGTTTACAATGTAGCTTCGGCTTACGTAATAATGCGCAGGTATTTTCTATCCTTGTTTGTTACTTAGCAAGAGATTTAAATTAGCAATATAAAATCGCATTGTATTAAAAACACTTTTAGTGTCTTAGGAATCTTATCAGACACAAGTTTATATTGTTTTGTAGTGTTGCACTGATATTGCAATGTGTATAACTTACCGTATACAACATCATTATGTGTTATCGTATATGCCCGTGTCACTGTGTTAGATATATTTTCAGCTGACCGAAGTCATATTGATCCATGCTGATCGTAGTCGACGTGGTATCAGCTACAGAGCTAACCATAAGATGACCATAGCAGCTGCAAAGCTGAGTGAACAGTGCTACTTGTTGTCTTGCAGGTGATCGAGTGTTGCTGGCTGAATTGGCGGGCATGATTACTTGATTGACCAAGGAATTGAGTGATGGTCGGTGACTACCTATAATAATGCTTGCTTGATTAAGTAGTGTTTCTGGTAGCCAAGTGTGATATTGACGGGAGTGCTTTGTCTTACTCCATGCATGTACTCTTTTACCCGTTAATTTAGGTATTGTCATACCCAGTGTTTTGGGCATGTAAGGATATTTTTGTATATCTGTTCAATCAATCCATCATTTTGTTATTTGAGTAAAATCAGTCAGTTTGCACTATTTGAGTGAATACGTCATGTTTTATGATTAAAACTCGTCGTTCATTTCATCGTGTGAAATTATTGTGAATCGTTTACCCTTGTACCTTGTACTCTGTAAGGTCATGTATTTGTATTATATTTGTTGCATTTTTAGGTTCGAGCGGAATATGTTAATTTGTCCAATATTTAGATCCTACATACACACGTATTAAGGAATATCCTTTTCTCATTCAAGTCATACATTAATAAAAAAATTGTATTTGTGTCACCATCAAAAGTGTTCTGTTGTAAATCCGAAATCCATCTCGGTTATCTTGTTACACCTTGCCCTAAGGCCGTAGTTGATTTTAGATGAAAATAGAGTCAATTCGAATGTATCTGAATGATTGATCATGGTCGGGATTAGAATATATCAAGACACTGAAAGCAATTTCATGAATGAGAGTTTTTTTTTAAAATGTAGTTGAAAAATGATACGATCTGACACCAGATTCGTGCGCATAAAGGGCAACAATTAACTTCACAAAATGATCTTTACAGAGTGAAACAAATTATTGAAGCAAATAATATGAAATGGAACTGAGCAGAACTTGTATATATTGAATGAGTAATAAACAAAAATGAACAAAATTAACTTCTAAGCAAATTTATTGGTGTTTCACCAAACAAGAATTCATGTGAAGTCTGATGTGCATGGAACGAAAATATGACGGTCATCTTGAAAACCCTTTGTTCGATATTTCATATTCTGAAAACACAAGCGTCAATAACAATAAACCGAAACATTTAACCGATCGAGATTCCTCTAATTTGGTTAGCTCCAAAAAATATTTTTGACACGCGTTTTGAATTTTTGTAGCGTATTTATTTACTTGTCGTACACTTTCTTGTAGTCGTTCATCCTGTCTGCTGCTATAGTTAAATCATAATTATATCAATAGTGAAATCTCATACAGCCAGATTAGCTCAAGAGCTACTAGAGGCAATTAAGAAATATCTCTCCGTCTGTGATTCTGTCAAGCAACAACTACAAGCTCGGCAGGAGTCTCAGGTGGAATTTGCAGAAGTGCAGAACAGTTATTTAAACATGTTACAGAGGCTGCCAAAAGAGAAGCAAGGAAGGGTGAAAAGACTACTTTTTCGAGAAGTCTTTGTTTGAAAATATTGCTTCCTACTAAAACGAAAACACAAGGTCGACAATCCTAAACTGATGCTTCTAATCGATTCAGATATTTTTCTAATTGGGTTAGCTTATTTTTGTTATTTTATCTTTGGCGCTTTTGTTTACAAATTTGTATGCGTCCTCGTTTACCTACCCAGACACTCCCTTTAGGTATTCACCCTCCATGCTGCTGTCCCTCTCAACCAAACATTTGTTTCGAGACCTACACGATAACTCCACACATGATCATGTAAATTTATCGTGATAAATCCATGGGGAATCACTTGAGCTTTTGAGAAAGTGTTTTCAAACTTAATAATATCCATGTATTTTAAACACCAATTTCGGTGGATGTTTCGCAGATTATGTGTATCGAATCCATTAAGCACAACTAAACGATTACAATTGTCTCTGATTACTTTACGTATTTGTGTATATTGCTAAGCTTCATATATATATATATATATATATATATATATATATATATATATATATATATATATATATATATATATATATATATATATATATATATATATATATATATATATATATAACATCGGTATTTTTAAGTCTGCCTCCGGAAATTATCGGATCTGGATTTGTTTGTCTATCGTATGCTACGAGATTTTTAATATATCCATCGAGATCATCTACAGATGGGGCTTTGTTAATATCGGTGATAAAATCAATATCATTACCATCCGCGTCCAACAATTTTGCATTATCATCAAAAATTTTAAGCACGTCGTAGCATCGCTGATCATCTACAGATGGCGCCACTAAATACAATTTATCCCACTTGAGCCATACCATTATCAGGTTAAGCAACAATTGCGTTTTACCAGACCCAGATAGAATTTGGTAGTGCTGGATGATGCTTGACTGGTTCTTGCTTTCGAGTCGCTGAGAAATCAATGATATCCATGTCTTAGAAATATATAATAATTATACGAATTTATATTGTATTGAATGCAGAGCACCCACCCTAAAATTTGATTAAAAACAAGGACGAAGAATAAAAAGCGTGCACGTACATGCAAGTGTGTAAAATATTGTACAATCTAGTACAGATTCATCTCTAATGTCACTGGCGATGATATCGCTGCTTTATTGGTAAAATTACCATGGATTTCATGGACAACGTATCCTGGTATGAAACATCTACCTGGATATAATTATTGTGGTCCTGGAACCTACTCGATATTCGACTTGACGAACGAGATCAACCAAGACATGGAGTGTATCCAATAAATGCGATTGATCAAGCATGTCACTTTTATGATGCTGCATATAAAAGTAAAGATTTGCAACAACGACATATTGCAGATGTGAAGTTGATTCACTCGTTAAATTCCATAAACAATAAATCTCTCAATGAAAAACTTGCTAACTTCCGAGTCAAACCTGCGACAAGTGCATATGGCCGGCAGTTAATCAAATGATTAAAATAATGGAATTTGTTTATTATAGCCCAAGAGGTTATTGGGGGTGGGTAGAACAGCGATTAGCAAACTCGCTAATGTAGCAAATGTCTCACATTCTATTGCTGCAGACTGGTTAAAACGACAGGCAATATGGCAAATTTATTTACAACCACCTAAACAAATTCAGTACGCACAATTTGATGTCAGTACTACCAATGAAGTTTATCGTGCAGATATTTTATTTCTACCACAAGATACCATTAAAATTGGTATACGTGAATCACCCACATACAAATACGCTTTAACTGTCGTTGATGTTGCAAGCAGATATAAAGAAGCAGAAAAACTATCGACTGAAACAGCAATTGAAGCTGCATCTGCTGTTGAACGAATTTATCTACGAGGGCCCTTGCCATGGCTACAACTATTACAGGTTGATCATGGCAAGGAATTTCTTGGTGCAGTATCATCTTTAATGAAAAAAAATGTTAAAATCAGATGAGGACATAACGTCAATTAATCACGATCAGGCAATCGTTGAACCATTTAATCGAACACTTGCTGAGCCGTTATTTGGGAATCATTATGCAAAGCAAATGTCCACTGATCTTAAGTCCGGAGGTAAGAGATCTCGTGAATGGGTTGCAAGACTACCAAGTGTGGTTGCTGCATTAAATAATGAGATTACTTGTGCAACGTGTATGAAACCCATTGATGCAACCACAAAAAATATCAATACAACGACATAAATCTTTCTCAAAACAACCAGTACTAGGTAAGGTGACTAAAATTTATATGAACCTGGTGATCTTGAGAGAGGTAAAAAAATAGCAACTGATTCTATCTAGGGTGTGACGACACATACAATTTCCAGCGTTTTAAGATCAACGGGTAGACCTGTAATTTACAATTTAGATACAACTGCTACTCAACGTGGATTTGTACGTGAATAATTACAAGTGATTCTTGAAGACACACAATTACCACCGCGTTCACTTTTGTAAACTGGCACCCCTACGTCGATTACAATCAAGACAGGTCAGCATCACATTTTCGTATGTATGTCACATTTTTATAACCAAATAATTTTTCTTATTACATAATCGCCGACATTTTCGGTGTCACTATTATTTTCTACGATAATCCTCCGCAGTTGAGATATTCTTCTAAGCTAAATTTGACCATTAAATGCGATCACCAGTGATCCAAATATTTGTATTAGAAATAGATAATCCCTGTGACGAGTGAATTGTTGTGGCATATTCTAGAGTCCATGAAGATTTGTCCCTGACTCCGTCAGGCGTTAATGCTCTTTCACCAGCACAAACAGGAACTAAAACAATATTCAATACAAGATTTTGTTTAACACCGCAAGCTAAAATCTCAACTTCAGCATTTAACCGTCGAGTGTTTGCTGGGTGGTAACACAATAGTACAGGTATATTTGAAAATTGTTCTTTATGCAACAGAAATATATATTGTTGAAGTTTTCACGAATTATCTTTCCATTTGCAACTATCAAAACAGCAGGTCTCCATAAATTCCAAAGATCATTCATAGGAGTTTCTAGAATTCTTTCACGCGTTATCTCACAGTGTATTTTATCTGGCTGCAGTCTGATTAACTTCATTCCTTCAGTGGCTCATCAATGGCTCTATGGTCAACAGGTATTTTTTTCGTAATAATCGACAAATGTTTTTAGCAACTTATGTGGAGACGATCAAACAAAAGGCGGCTGTTGATTATGATCACTCCACATTATCACAGCAGTATTTTTCGTCAATAACAAATCTTTAATACTTTCAACGATATTTCATCCCAAATATTAATTTTATTAGTTATTTCTCACCCCTTCGTTCGGGAGTCCATACTTTTCCTTTCCATCGGAGAAAGCTATGATAGTATGAGATTTTACTCCACGTTCGAACATCTCTCTGGAGATTCTGTGTGTATGTTTCAAAACTATCATATAAAGATTTTGACAAAATTTAATAACACGAGTCGTCTTACATGATCCCACGGGTTCATTAAGATAAAATGTTTTATGTCTAACTATATAATCATATACCGAAGCTGCAGATGATAATACTGATATTTGATTATTTTTGTAATAATATTCTTTAGTTTCAACGTCGGCAGAGTCAGAATAACCAGGTAGCTTTCTCGTTTTATTCTCCATTCGCCCCACGATGAATCAGCGCCGATATGTAACTTTTCTAGCAATTATGCTTATTATTTCTTGATATCAAATGAACATGTAGGAACTCTAACTGCAGTATCATAAATTTATTTATCATGGATAATAAATTTATAAAAGTATATGCGAGCATTGAAGATCTTCAATTAGTAAATTGCTCAATTAGTAAATTGCGGTGATTCACCATCAATATAAGTCACAACCTAATTTAGTTCCATCCGATAAATAATCAACATGATTTTCACGATTTTGAGTATCACTCCATCAAATTGTGAAATGTCAACGATAATTACAATTTCATGCAAAATTTAACCCATCAGATAATGAAAAATCAGTAAAAAAAATAAATTCCTTTATAACAATATTTGATTTCAGAATCAGATTAATGTTTATTTCAGAATCAAATTACAAATACTTTTTATGAATCAGATTAATTTATTAGCATGCTGATTTTAATGATACTACACATTGGTCTGACATAAAAGTGAAACCATTGCATGCGGATTTTAATGATGCTACACACCCATTTGACATAAATGTGAAACATAGCTTGCGGATTTTAATGATGCTACACACTGATTTGTCATAAAAGCGAAAGCAAAGCTTGCGAATTTTAATGATGCTACACACAGATTTGACATAAATGTGAAAGCATAGCATGCGGATTTTAATGATACTACACATTGGTCTGACACAAAAGTGAAAGCATAACATGCGGATTTTAGTGATGCTACACACTGATTCGACACAATAGTGAAAGCATAGCTTGCGGATTTTAATGATGCTACACACAAATTTGACAAAAAAGTGAAAGCATAGCATGCGGATTTTAATGATGCTACACACAGATTTGAAATAAAAGTGAGAGCATAGCATGCGGAGTTTAATGATGCTACACACTGATTTCATACAAATGTGAAAGCAAAGCTTTCGGATTTTAATGATGCTACACACAGATTTGAAATAAAAGTGAGAGCATAGCATGGGGATCTTAATGATGCTACACACAGAATTGGCACAAAAGAATAGCATGCGGATTTTAATGATGCTTCACACTGATTTGACATAAAGGTGAAAGCATAGCTTGCGAATTTTAATGATGCTACACACTGATTTGTCATAAAAGTGAAAGCAGAGCTTGCGGATTTTAATGATGCTACACACTGATATGACACAAATGTGAAAACATAGCATGCTGATTTTAATGATACTACACATTGGTCTGACACAAAAGTGAAAGCATTGCATGCGGATTTTAATGATGCTACACACTGATTTGACAAAAATGTGAAAGCAAAGCTTTCGGATTTTAATGATGCTACACACCCATTTGACATAAATGTGAAAGCAAAGCTTTCGGATTTTAATAATGTTAAACACTGATTTGTCATAAAAGTGAAAGCAAAGCTTGCGGATTTTAATGATGCTACACATTTATCTGACACAAAAGTGAAAGCATAGCATGCTGATTTTAATGATGCTACACACAGATTTGAAATAAAAGTGAGACCATAGCATGGGGATCTTAATGATGGTACACACAGAATTGGCACAAAAGAATAGCATGCGGGTTTTAATGATGCTTCACACTGATTTGACATAAAAGTGAAAGCATAGCATGAAAATATAATGATGCTACACACTGATTTGACATAAAGGTGAAAGCATAGCTTGCGAATTTTAATGATGCTACACACTGATTTGTCATAAAAGTGAAAGCAGAGCTTGCGGATTTTAATGATGCTACACACTGATATGACACAAATGTGAAAACATAGCATGCTGATTTTAATGATACTACACATTGGTCTGACACAAAAGTGAAAGCATTGCATGCGGATTTTAATGATGCTACACACTGATTTGACAAAAATGTGAAAGCAAAGCTTTCGGATTTTAATGATGCTACACACCCATTTGACATAAATGTGAAAGCAAAGCTTTCGGATTTTAATAATGTTAAACACTGATTTGTCATAAAAGTGAAAGCAAAGCTTGCGGATTTTAATGATGCTACACATTTATCTGACACAAAAGTGAAAGCATAGCATGCAGATTTTAATGATGCTACACAAAGATTTGACATAAATGTGAAAGCAAAGCATGCGGATTTTAATGATACTACACATTTATCTGACACAAAAGTGAAAGCATAGCATGCAGATTTTAATGATGCTACACACTTATTTTACACAAAAGTGAAAGCATAGCTTGTGGATTTTAATAATACTACACACTGATTGACAGATAAGTGAAAGCATATCTTGTGGATTTTAATGATACTACACACTGATTTGACACAAAAGTGAGAGCATAGCATGTGGATTTTAATGATGCTACTCACTTCTTTGACACAAACGTGAAAGCATAGCATGCTGATTTTAATGATGCTACACACCCATTTGACATAAATGTGAAAGCATAGCATGTGCATTTTAATGATGCTACACAATTCTTTGACAAAAAGGTGAAAGTATAGCATGTGGATTTTAATGATGATACACACTTCTTTGACGCAAAAGTGAAAGCATAGCATGTGGATTTTAATGATACTACATACTGATTTGACACAAAAATGAAAGCATAGCTTGCGGATTTTAATGATACTACACATTTATTTGACACAAAAGTGAAAGCATAGCATGTGGATTTTATTGATGCTACACACTTCTTTGACGCAAACGTGAAAGCATAGCATGTGAATTTTAATGATGCTACACACTGATTTGACATAAAAGTGAAAGTATACCTTGCGGATTTTAATGATACTACACATATATTTGACATAAAAGTGAAAGCATACCATGCGGATTTTAATGATACTTCACATTTATTTGACACAAAAGTGAGAGCATAGCTTGTGGATTTTAAAGATAATACACACTGATTTGACATAAAAATGAAAGTAAAATTTGAAGATTTTAATGATGCTACATAATGATTTGATACAAACGTAAAAAGTATAGCTCGAAGATGGTAACGTCGTACATATTTATTTTGTATGAAACACAAGTGATTTTGCAATCAGACAATGAAATCTTACTTATATATCAAGGCATGGAGAAAGCGTATGTATGAATCAAACGAACATGCAGATGTCAGATACATCCTGGATCATAAACTTCTTAACAAGGAACCTAATTCTTTATAGACTAATCCAAGCAAAATCGTCCACAGGAAGCTTCTGTGATAATTCCAAGCCCTACAAATTATTTTCATCAATATATATGTTGGGGTATTTGCGTTTGGCAGATATATAGTTGGTAACGCGTGTCGCTTTGTGATGACAGAAACTCTGCCCCTGATTCTAATTTCAATCAAATTATCCACGTCGATACCAGAAGATTACTCCAGCATAGATTTTGAGATCTTTTACGCCGCATCTGATGACAGCATAGAGCAAGAACAATACCAGGCAGAATCTGTGCTGTCTCACTTGCTGTATAATTCTCATTTTGTAATAATTGCTGACAGTGCGGTCTCATCAAATTTTTCCCATTAGTTCATTTATTCGTACTAAATGCGCCATTTGCCAGATAGCTGAATGAGCTTGTCGCCAGACATTCTTCTGGTTGTGTATTTCAATAATTTTGTAATCTTGACGAACTTTTCAAGCGAAGTATATGGACAGCAGACTGTCAATAAAACTCAATTCGCTGAGAGAGAATAAAAAAATATATGTTCAGAGTTTTGTGGTATTCACGTTATTTCCTTCTCGATTTTCTGAATATTTTACTATCAGATGCGAATCTTACATCTTGACCTTAAGAAATATTACTGGAATAAGGTTTAGCGCCCTCATTTTCAGATCGAATTTATTATGCACCCTGCACCCAATACAATCAAGATGGTCTCTGACCGTAAACTAAATAACAGGAAAGAGCAAAAATCCACCACTAAGTTAAGTAAATTCAACAAATAATTTTTCTTCTTAAAATACAAAGTGAAAAATTTAAAAAGAACTACCATAATTTTGAATTGAATCCCAAATAGTCACAAATGTTCATTAACAAGTCTAACTGTATACAGTTCCAATTGAATGTCATTGGTATTCCAACTAATTTCCAATATTGCATGTGTTCATGTGCTTGTAGTCTCTAATGTGGTAATGTGTCAATATCTCAGTGTGATGATGTACTTTAGATATATCACAACAATATAATCCAAAACTTTTCTTTGCTGAATTCACTATAATTCCAAAACAAATGTTCCAGCCTAAAAAAATTGATGAGTTATTTGTCTCTCCTCTGCATAATTATTTGAATAAAACAAAGCGTTTCACCCAAATGAAACTTTGAACAAACCAACAAGACTAATTCTGCTTTAATATGTTAGGGCAAGAAGGAGTAATAACTCCAAAAACAAAACAAAATACATTAAAAGCTATGACACTAAATATTAAAACCAGGAGGGTCAAAAGTTAATTTCTAGAACATTCTAAGTTGTCAACAAGATGAAGTATACTGCTAAAATAAAAATAAAGAATATGGAAAACAACAGCTACGCTATTTTTTTTTTCATGTGTGAATTCCAAATTCGAGACTCAGATTAAGATAAGCATATTTACCTACAATGATCCTAATATTTAATCTTGCCCACTGTACTTCGTTTTCTGATTTGTCATAATTTGATAAAAAGCTTGTCGCTACCGGGGGAACAACTTTTTTCATGAAAACCTTATTTTTTCCTAGCCGCCTATTTAAGTCAGTTAAATTGTTTATGTTTACAGAGAGAGAGAGAGAGAGAGAGAGAGAGAGAGAGAGAGAGAGAGAGAGAGAGAGAGAGAGAGAGAGAGAGAGAGAGAGAGAGAGAGAGAGAGAGAGAGTTTATTGTTGAATTGTTAGACAAAACCTTACATGCAAAATATTTTGCTTTCTTTTGCGTCTACTTCAGCTACCACTCACTGCCGTTTGTGGTGCCTGATATCGCACCAGAAATTCCTAACAATCCAAGTGTGCACAATATTGTTGGACCCACGCCACAAGCAGAGGTAAGACTGTATTATAGACATTTGCTTGGCAAATAATTTTGATGTTCAGCCTTAGCCAGTGATCATAATTATTTGGTATTTTATGTGCTGTCTTTTTTTTTGTCTTGTAGCTCCAAAATGTATTATCCTTTACTCTTGATTTAGTATTTTGTGCAATCTTGACTGACTCCTGCTGCTGTTTTGGGGATTACTAAGTAACCTTTGCCGATGTAAGTGATCTTGTGTTTGAGTAATTTCGTTGTCGACCTCTATGCCAACTTTGCCATGTTTGTGTACGCTGGTAATTTTAATGGTGCGACAGGTGAATTTTTGAAGTATTAAAGGGGAGTTAGTATCGTGGCTTTAACCGCAGCTCTGGTTACGGATCTGTGCCTAGCTTAACGACTTATATTTTCAATATTTTATTTTTAAGTTGGACCTTGCCATGTTGCATATTTCAAAGAACGTTCCTTATTCTCGGCCACCTTTTCCATCTTTCCAGCTAAAGTATATGTTCGCGTCTGGGAGTCTGGTGATCTTGCTTGATAGAGAAAAAGAGTCCACACTTCTTTTCAGTTACCGACTTTTTTTTCTCAATCTTATCAGACCATCCAAAATATCATCGACAAGATCTTTGTTGGTTTCCTCTGCGAAGTCTTCATACCAATCATAACTTCTACTTCATATATGACCTTCTACAAATATTTTTCGAATTCTAATTGCTTTTTTGTGATATCAGCAATCTTACTTATTGCAGTTCTTCAAGCTGTTGTACTGAAATCAGATCTTGCTTTTTCTGTGTGCTGTTTAACGCCAACAATACCTGTGTTAAGACAGCATCTGTAACGGTTCTGGTTCTAAATTTGGTTGTCTTGTTTTTTTGTATCGTGTGCAGATACTACCGCAGCTACTGCCCATGTTATTGGCATAACTTTTTATTAGCAAGATCACGACCACGTAATTGTTACTGCTGCTTTACATACATTCTCATAATATCAAACAAATAATTTGGCTCTTTTACTCGAACGACTGGCAATTATAAACTCTTTGTCGACATAATTTTTTTAACAACCACACATTCTCTGCTGTGTTTGCAAATTCGGTTTGGCTGATAAATTTTATCACAGCCAAAACGATGCATATCAGAACTTCTTCTGCATCTTAATGAAATGCCATACATTAAGAGTGTTGCCGCCTATCTCGTTATAGCACTGATAAACTTTATTGAATTATGCAAATATAAATCTAACATTCTTTTTTTCTGAATCTGTTCCACTCACTAGAGCAGGCCAATAACATACAATGTTTTTGTGTTCTGTTTGCACTATATGAGAAAAAAAAATACGCGAACGACTTGTAGCCGAAAGACCAGTAACAGAAGAAATACAATAATTTGATGGTCGTTACTTTGTCGACCCTCTCTTTCTGATGCACAGTTTCAGACGCTGTGCTAATGCGGTCTACAAAAACTACAGAAAAATTATAATGCGGAACACACCTTAATGTGGCGGGTGGTGGTTCTTAAAGCGACCCGACAAAAAGATTAAGAAGCCAGCGGCGATGGCATTTACGACTCGCACAAGGTCTGATGGTCATAAGCGAGTATAATCCTTGATCAGTCAGTCTGTCTTGTCGTGCTAGAGATGAAAGTGATGATTCTCGTGCAGGACACGAATGTAATCATAGGATTAAGCCTTAGAGTTGCTTCAGTGAGGAAGATAAAGGCTCTAGCAAGATGTACCACTCTTATGTTAATCTGAGAGGAGAAATCAAACAACGCAAATGGGAGAATCATCCCCCACCTCACACTTCCAAGAAACCGGTAGAGGGAGAGACAATATTGTTTTCACAAAGGAGCGAACAACGCAGACCCGACCAACCCCAAACGCCACTACCGTGGAAACTGGATACAAGGCCTTCATCTCCAAAAGTAATAACACCACTCCAAGCGTTAAATGTTGAGGCTGGTGTACAAAACCCATTGCCATCAACAGTGAATCCTCATTAACAAGGGGCTAGGCAAAGGGGAGAGCATAAAGAAAATGAGTCTCAAGAGGCAGTTAGAAGGAAAGAAGCAGAAAAATAACAAATTAAGCATAAAAGAGTTGCAGATGAACCACAGCCAGAGAAAAATTGGCGTACTCCGTCGACACATACGAAAACGACAGCGGCTTCTAAACAGAATCAGCCGCTAACATCCACGCTAAACCAATTGTTGGTACTGTCACCTCGGCGATCAGCTCGTGGAATGGAATGGGAAAGCTAATCAAGGATTGAGAAGCAGCCCAACACAATGCAGACGACATCAGGACGGTCGTTGCAAACTCCAAGAGACTCAAATAAAACGGGCAGCAAGACAGATAAACGAATTCCAACTGCTTCCAGGCACCTTGGAACATCAGTGTACTTGGGGAGGAGGGGGGAGGAGGGGGAGGAGGAGAGAATAATGCGGATGTCATGTACCCCTAGTAACGCTGATAACGATCTCATTACATCGTACACTATCCCTGCCCAACCCACGTGATATTTGCTATAATGAACGACCTCGTGATTGCAGACCTAATAACTAAAAAAAAAACTCCAAGGGACGGACTAGACACAAGTTTATGCCGCCCGAACATCAGAAGCTTCTTCTGTTCTCGCCTGCAGATATTTCTCCTCAGCCTTTTTAAGGGCTACATATCAATTTCTTCATATGCCTACAAATGTTTTCAATTTGGTTTGAAAACCCATTTTGATAACAACTGTTTTGATATTCAAATAAAATAACTTTAACACCGCTCTAAAAGAGTATTCGAATTTTATCTAATTCAGACCATAAACAATGAACAGGTTAGTCCGACTTGATATTTTTTATTTTTATTTCGAAAAATGTATGCACACTTTGCTCTCAGAATTCATAATTAAAACAAAGTAGGAAACTTTATGACAAGTTCACATATCCTAATTACAATATGTGGCTTAAACACAATTGGTTGCAGGATTTATTGTGTGTGTGTGTGTGTGTATGTGTGTGTGTGATATTTTGATTTTTAACGTAGCTTTAAGAATTTTTCAGTTATATCACCACGATGTCTGCAGTGTGACAGTTTATAGTGATGTCTAACACTGAGACATCATAAGACATGTAACATGATGTCCCACCAGTCACATTATTCTGACACCAGGCCCACTAACTAATCCTAACATCAATCTCTTAATGCTGAGCGCCAAGCGAGGCAGCTGATAGTACCATTTTTATAAGTCTTCGGAATAACTCGACCGGGGATCGAACCCACGACCTCCCGCATCTGAGGCGTGCAGAGACTAAAACTAATGGGCAGAATTTAATCGTTAGTTCGCCTTTGGCGATCAGAGAGGTCCATGTGGCGTTTGGAAACCTCCAGGCGGACTTCTCCACCTTTATCTTTGCAGACATCATATAAGAAACATGCCGTGTATGAATTAATGCGTCGAGTGGTGGCTCATGTTTCCCACTTGAGAACACTTCAATGCGTCAAATTGGATTTTCCTATTCTTAACGAGATTCGCAAACAATTGTGTGTTGTGCACAAAATTTCAACCCTCGAAATGCGTCCTTGCACGCAGCAGCGTAAGATCTCGTCATGTTGTGGCTCTTATTTCCTACACGATGTAAGACCAAATGTCCATACACGTCTAAAATGAAGGAAAGGAAGGAAGTCTTTTCAGAACTATAGGTGCCAAGTGTACTCTTAGCTAATATTTATTAATGGTTTTGAACAGATACTTGTGACATATTTTTAGCTTTATTTGCATGATTAAACTTTTCAGAATTGTGGTACGATGAGGGTCACGTGACCTCTTCCCCTTGACCCATGCTGCTTGAACTTACCAGGAGGAAAAAAAATGTCCTTGGCCTTACATGGGAATTAAATATCTCTAATAAGCAGGCTGAGCTTATATACTACCCTGATTCCGCCCGATGGGACTTGCAAAATAAACAAATAAACCTAAGCGCACTCACATATGAAAATAAATAAGAGCATCCAACAGAATTAATGGCTAAAAGCTCTGATATAGAAAGTAAGTATGAGGGGTACAGCCAACTCCACACAGATCGATGAATCCAGATCTTCACAGATAGATATAAATTCTCTGCTCAAAGACTCGTTGCAGCAGTTGTGGTAATCCCAGAGAAAAACATCGGACTTGAGGGGAGACTATCAGATATCTGCTCGATCTATACTGTGGTTGGATTCGGAGCTATCATCCAAGCGATACAATGATATAAACTAACTACCGAAAGCGATCATAATTAGAGACTCCGTCAGTGTCTTGTGGACTCTGGACTCCTGTAACTGTATCAGCAGAGAAAACAATTCAGACTAAAAATCCCAAAAAAGCTAAATGAACCAGAACAACAATAATTGCATTACAACGTCCAGAAGCTCTACAGTATAATTAGGCAAAAAATACGAAACGGCAGAGGGCAAGAGACAGCAAGCACAGATGACGCAAACTTCACAATTTGCAGTAGCAAAATTATAGAAATGGTATCGCACCAATCCTGGCAAATCATGTTGATACCAAAGTTATAAATGGAGTAAAAACGGATAAAATTATACCAGTCGGTAGCTTTGGGCGTCACCGTTTTCACGCGCATTTAAATAGTGCACGATGTACACGTTCACCTAATATACGTGGCCTTCACGACTAACACGTTCCGAATTTAATATCAGTCCCTCACTAAAATTCGAAACTACATCTACCTCAGCATAATTGTACATTCATGGGTATAGTGTACTCTACCCAAGCCTTGTATAATGTTAAACCTAAGGGAAAAATTTCTTTTAAGTCCGTGTGCTTATTCCTGACTTGTACTCTGTATTACACCTGTGCATATTTTCTTTGCGTTTGCGTAACGAATTGGATGGATATTTTCCTTTACGACAGCACTTAAAGCATGTAATATGGTACGTTAAACAGTAAGCGCCCTCTTAAAGGGACTGCCGCCCAACCTGGGGCCGCAAACAGTCGCAGAATGCCAAGGAGTGCAATACGCGATTATAATACCTAATCAGTCCGTCAGGTTTCCTTAAAGTGCAGTTCGCATATTCATAAACGTTAACATCCACGTGCAAGACGACAACAGTCATCTGTGGAAAAAAGTCTCAACCCTGGATTAATAAGTGTCGTCAAGTGACATTCGGACGTGGCCCTTCTCCTCCTTTTCCGCCTTGAGAAATGCAAATTAAACTATGCGGTACATGCATTAAAGTACACATTGGACGAGAAATTTTGTAGTACCAGTGAGTACATCAACAGGTCGCGCATATCCTACACACATGGGCTCCCGCAATATGTGTCGAGGTTCACGTGTCCTCTCTGATATATATATATATATATATATATATATATATATATATATATATATATATATATATATATATATATATATATATATATATTCTAACAAATTTAATCATGCAAATGAAGCTGCAAATATATCACAAGATTCTGTTCAAGACGTTAGTTTAATAAATAATATTAGATTTAGTTTCGGACTGCTTCTTATACTAACCCTCCCGACCGTGACTGACTGACACCCCCCTGAAAAATTACCGCCCGCACCCCACTGCAAAACATTCTGACACCCCCTGAAAAAAAAAATTTGCGTGTGCCCATGCCTACACGCAACTGGAATTCAAGATAAGACACTTTTCAATGAAGGCTTTTTCTTTAAGAAAAGAGAAACATGTGTGTTTCTACGTTTGCATGTTTGTCTCTGTTTTTACATCCGAACGGATTTCTAAATGCCCACTTTTGTGCGCCATGTTATGTTTGTCTAAGTATTATTTGTCTAGAAACACTCTTAACCTTGCTTGTACTTGTATGTGATACTATGTTTGAATCGATGCAAGTATAGAGAGCGAATAAATACTTAAGCTTTTCGTTGGATAGACGGTGTCGGAACATTAGTCACTATATTCAGCGTATTGGATAGTAACAAGAATTAAATGTTGGATAGTATATAAAAATCAGCATTGTATGTTAACTAAAAAGTATACTATACTATATCAAAATTCTATACTATACCAAAATATAGATGTAAGATAGTAATCAAAGGTGTTTACAGCAATAAAAAGTGCTTTGATAAATAGTAATAAAACTTGGTATTGGATAGTAATTAAAATTATGTTTGATAGTATAATTGGTGTCTTGGAGTTTAGTTTGGAGTGCCATTCCCAAATTAAATTCCCATACAGGTCAACATTACCATTCTCATATTAAATTCTCGTTTGGGCGTACAGTATACACCCATGTCGATTTCTAGTTTCGAGAGATGGTACCAATAGTAGAAATATCGCGGTCAACCACTTCCTACAATGTAACCATATAACTCCATCACACACTTACATACGTATATACGCACAAACATACACGCACGCGCGCACTCTTTAAAAGCAACCACTCCTAACAGTGTTGCCAAAGTCTATAATGGCATTCTTGTGTTAAATTCCCAATTGGGTTTAATGTTCCGCCCATTACCGTTCGTGATTTACATACGTACTGAAAGCTTTCTGGACATTCAAGCACATTTTTCATCTTTTGTCTATCTGCAACTATATTTTACCTCATAACTTCAACATTTTAAAACCATTTTTTTAAAATATTTACCGTATATATTACAAAATTACCACAAACTTGCTTGGGTCAAGTGTCTCTGATTTTATATTAAACACTGTTTTTCTATTGTGTTATGCTAATGAGTGGGCGTGGCTAATTTTTAATCTGGTGACGAGTTATATATCAAGACGGTTTTAACTCTTTTTTTTATTTTATAGAGCTTTGAATTTTACAAATAAATTTCCAAAGCAAATAAAGTTGTACTGTATGTAATTTTTCTTTTTTTAATTTATAAAGAGAGAGAGAGAGAGAGAGAGAGAGAGAGAGAGAGAGAGAGAGAGAGAGAGAGAGAGAGAGAGAGAGAGACAGAAAGACAGCGCAGCTAATAGCACCATGCAGCAGAAAAACATTTTCATTTACTCTAATAGGCATTAGTTTTCATCGGTATGTAATGGACATCACCGAAAATTGGGGAAGAAGGACAAAATAGAGATATAGAAACGAGATTCCCAAATTTCTTTGGACATTAGGTGGTGCGGCGATTGTTTATCATAATTACCGGTAAATATAATTATTAATAAAAACAAAGTTTTACAATCCACACCTTTAAGGCAAAAAAGAAAGAAAGAAGGAAGAGAGAGAGAGAGAGAGAGAGAGAGAGAGAGAGAGAGAGAGAGAGAGAGAGAGAGAGAGAGAGAGAGAGAGAGAGAGAGAGAGAGAGAAAACAAACAGGACGAATGTGGTGAGTAGTAGAGGATGTCATCTGTGGAACAAAAAATGGTCAGTCCAAACGGGGTGCTGGTTAGTGATTATAGGTATTGGACAATTGGTAACTAAGTGTTGGTCAGTCAGTATTAGTAGTATAGGCTAGTAACTGTGTTGTTGGGGGTTAACGCCATTTTTCAGCTCATGATAGGCTATACATGGCGGCCAGTACTAATGGTGGAGGAAAAAACCGGGAAATCCGCGGAAAGAACCACCGACCCACGAGAAGCTACTGGCAAGCTTTCTCACTTATCCACATTCGCCGAATCTTAGACTCGAACCCACGCAGAGTAACTTTGTTTTAACATTAAACGTCCCATTGTCATTTGTTCTCTTGATGCTAAATAATGCCATCATGTTAAACCTATCGACTAAAGTTAACTTTCACATAAATTTTAGACCATAGGGTCATCCTTCCCAATAGCGTGCTAATTCCGATTTACACAGAGGCCAATTGATCCCGTTTGGCATAATGGTACCAACTGTGCAAGCCCGAGCTGAGGGGTGTGTGGGTGGAGCTTAATGTGGTGGAACATTGTATTAGCATTGTGCAAGAGTTGTAGTTTGTATCGATTTTAAAAACAGAGTCACTATTGATCATATGAGTGAGAATATCTTAATTTATATCGTTTGGCATAATGGTACCAACTGTGCAAGCCCGGGCTGAGGGGTGTGTGGGTGGAGCTTAATGTGGTGGAACATTGTATTAGCATTGTGCAAGAGTTGTAGTTTCTATTGATTTTAAAAACAGAGTCAATATATTCATCATATGAGTGAGAATATCTTAATTTATATCGAAATTACGCTTTTTATTTTTTATTTTTATATTTTAAACATATATAGACGTCACTGAAAAAGAATCCATTGTGACCAGATAGCTTTTACCACTGTCAGTTCCAGTAGAGTTATCTCTAATAAGATCAATGGCGTGCCATGCTCTCTTTTTGGCAAACTGACATCTATTCTTGGCAAACTGACAATCTAACATTGCTCTCTAGGACAGTGTACAGGTTCGGATCAGGTCAAGTGGGGGTGGGGCGGGTTGGTGGCCAGAATTTCAAAAGGGCTTTGACTTCTCCGAAAGGGTACTATAGCAAAAGTCTGTCTATTTACTCAAAAAGCATAATGCCAATTAAACGTGAATAAAAAAGATGGTCAAATTTTAAGCGAAAAAAATGACTGTACGATTATGTGTGTGTCTTACTTTGTTTTGTTTTACTAGCCTGTGGGCCCGGAAACCCCCAATCCACCGATCAGGCCCTGGTGTGTAACTTAACATCAATGTCTATGCAAAAACAATTAGTACCGTGATACTACTATACGAGGCCACATCATCCTTCTCAACCACCCCACCCCCTTACTACTGTTATGTATATCTTACGGAACGAGATGATCTTTGAGCGGAAAGGAAAGATCGAAACATCGCTCGGTCATTTCCGTTACACTGTGAAATAACCTCGGAAGGGATTGTAGAAATACACATTAATTTGCTGTGGTTGGTGTTTGGCCTCCGGCAGAGTGCACCGTACAAATAATGCTACAAGGAATGTCAGAAAAAATATCTATATACTTGTTGCTCTTTACACAGACTCAGAATTGGAAAGTAAATCACCAGACAGAGGAGTCACTTATCTGGCGGCGATGTGAAAGAAAATGTAAATTAGTATATAGTTCTCCTTTGGGCATGAATTACTTTCGATGTTTCTTTCTCGACTTGATGGAAAAGGCTGAGAGATTCCAACTGAGGAAAGGAAACCACATTGGAACATTTTCGGATCTTTCCAACGCTGATCCGATGGGAGGAAACCAGTCTAAATATGTCAGCCTGCATCGTTACATTTTGTTGGCACTTTGGAACTCCTCACACTTTTAGCCGTAAATTTCACAGAAGCTACGACATTTGAAAATTATAATCCGTGATTTTCAATTTAGGATTTCAGAAAGAGAGATACTGAAAGGTTGGCACAAATGTTCGCAATCAAGTTTGGAGAGAAAAGGGGTGGTTGACGAAAACTTCAATTGACTTATCGAAAGAAGTAAAAAAAATATAGTACATAGTAACTGTACTATACTTAGTACTAATATTAATACCCTTAAGGCTTAAGTCGAGGCTACGACATCGTTGCTATACTATACTGCACAATATATATTACAGGTTACACCCCACAGCACTAGATTCATTGACGAATACTCCTAATTTTCTTTGTATAGAAACCATGTGCTATATATAATGTACTGTAGTACTGTACATCGGGAGAGAACTAGTTCTCTCCGTGTTCCAGTTGGCGCCATTTGTGTTTCTATATTGCTAACGGACGCGAATGTTGCTTATTATTATGTGTACCTTTAGGACCCCTTACATAATGATCATTTAAGGATATGCATAATGGGTAATTTTTCGTTGGTTATACGAAGCGCCGAATTACGCTCAGAAACCATACTATATATCGAAATGCACAAGTATGTACATGTTTTCGGTGTACACACCACAGCTATATTTATATTTGTTTAAACCATAATGCTCATCAAACTAAATTTCGATATGAGTGGTTTTAATATGAATTATTAACAGTTTACTCATTTTGATAGTGGTTGTCGATGTCATTTAAGTACATGAACTCATCATAAATTAAAAATTATTTGCTGCTTAAAATTTTAACACTAATATAGTTGAATCAAAGTCAAACCTATCCAGATTATTGAATGTTCAGGACCTTAACTGTCATCACGAAACTTAAGACAAAAATTATTTATCACTTTAGACTTTGTGTGGGATTGAGTCTCAGGCTTAGCTAATGTGGGTACATGAGAAAGCTTACCAGTTGATTCTCTTGAGTCAGTGGTTCTTCCGGGGTTATCCAGGGTTCTTTCTCGATCAGTTATTCTGTCCGTCATGTATAACCTATCTTGTGCTGAAAATAGCATTGAACCATACAACAGTTTTTTCAGAGCATGTAGATAATGACTTTCCAAATGAATATGAACATATGAGGATTCAAATGAAGTGAATGATAGTTGTTTAAAGGTATGCGTAATCAGTTTTATAAAAACACACTCATTACTGAAATAATTCTCGATGCCTCCATGACCTATGTGACTAAAGCTGTAGCACAATATGATGATGTTATTTGGTTGGGCATGATTGCACCTGATTGGACAGGTATCATACTGAAAATGCTGAATCAATGTGAATGCAAAATAAAAGTTTATGCAAGAATGAGATTTTAACATGGCATAATACATATTGTTTTCAGTGTATATATTTTATGCATATGTTTTAAGTCAAATAAAGACATTGTATATGTGGTGGATAGAATCACCAGATCAGGAAAGGATGGTGAAAGTTGGTTTAATTCATCTCTTTTGAAGATGAATCATTTTAATTCACTGTGCACCCATTATTACCCTCTCTTTGGTCCCATTTCTTATTCAGACTTTTTTAAAGTGTCATGTATATGAAAAAATGGCACTCTTTTGCTAAACATAGTCTTTCATTAATTGCTTATTTTAAAGAAATTATGCCAGACTTTGATTCATGAATAGATCAAATGTATCATTATGGGCTTGAAAACCTTATGTTCCAAACAACAGATTATTGACATGTATATATGTACATATGTAATTATTTTAAATTGCTCTTGCACAATACCTTTTATACTGCATCCTTTTATTTGTAATACTTGCACTGCACATAGAGAATTATAAGGGGGATGCATTCTTTGATCATGTTGTATTACTGTTGATACTTTTAAGCTTTTAACTTAAATTATGTGTTTGTGTTATGATTCACCATTAATATAACTGCAGATATGTCTCCTTTTTTGGCAGTTCAGATTTGGCTGAAAGTTTGACCATTCCTTGTTAGTAGATATGTTTTATCACAGAACTCATTTATTCTGAAGAAAATTATGAGATTCCAGTCAGGATTTTACAGCAAAGATCTTCAGTGATTACTTCATTATTGTCACTAAAGACATACAAGGCAATATCTGCCTACCTAGCAATCAACACTAGCATACAAGTTATCAAATCAACACTAGCATACAAGTTATCAAATCAACACTAGCATACAGGTTATCAAATCAACACTAGCTTACAGGTTATCAAATCAACAGTAGCATACAGGTTATCAAATCAACACTAGCTTACAGGTTATCAAATCAAGACTAGCTTACAGATTATCAAATCAACAGTAGCATACAGGTTATCAAATCAACACTAGCATACAAGTTATCAAATCAACACTAGCATACAGGTTATCAAATCAACACTAGCATATAGGTTATCAAATCTTCACAAGCATACAGGTTATCAAATCAACACTAGCATACAAGTTATCAAATCAACACTAGCATACAAGTTATCAAATCAACACTAGCATATAGGTTATCAAATCAACAGTAGCATACAAGTTATCAAATCAACACTAGCATACAGGTTATCAAATCTTCACAAGCATACAGGTTATCAAATCAACACTAGCTTACAGGTTATCAAATCAACACTAGCATACAGGTTATCAAATCAACAATAGCATACAGGTTATCAAATCAACACTAGCATACAAGTTATCAAATCAACACTAGCATGCAGGTTATCAAATCAACAGTAGCATACAAGTTATCAAATCAACACTAGCATACAGGTTATCAAATCAACACTAGCTTACAGGTTATCAAATAAACACTAGCATACAGGTTATCAAATCAACAATAGCATACAGGTTATCAAATCAACACTAGCATACAGGTTATCAAATCAACAGTAGTATACAGGTTATTAAATCAACACTAGCATATAGGTTATCAAATCAACTCTAGCATACAGGTTATCAAAGAGAACTTATCTATGTTTAAAAATTATATTATTTCATGTCACTGAGACTTTACAATAAAAGCCATATCTGATACTAGCATTAAAAATACCAGCAAAGATTGATTTTATTTCACTGAAACTATTAAAACTTGAAGTTAGCTTCTGACTAGTATTATGATCAAATTTACTACAGTACTAAAAAAAAATTATTTTCAGACACAGGTCCATGATGGCAAGTCCATTTCTTGATAGTTCTACATTTTTGTTACTTTTATTTTGACACTGTGCTCAAACTGCAATACTTGATATGAAGAAAATTTAAACATACTATAAATTAACTAAGTTTTTGACTGATAATGTTTATTCCAACAAATTATCTTTCATTAAAATCTGGGTCCTTATTGTTATTTTCTGAAAGTTGCAAAAATCTCAATTCTTTTGAAGTTCTCACTCAGAATTGAAAACATAAATGGATTTATATATGTACTGGTCTTTTTTCTAAATATCAAAGTAAAAACAGTAACTTCATGTTTTGTAATTAGTTGCTGTCATAGTGCTGTGGTTTTGTCTCAGTTGCAGAGAACACTCCATATATTCATTAAAGTAGTACAGGATTTTCAGGGATGCTGCAGTCTGCAGTAGCCAATGTATGCATATTTTTATGCTTTTAAAATTCCATCAGCTGAGTCCTCAGTGTACAATTGTTTTGTCATTTAAAATTCTCTTCTGCTTTAACAAAGGTAGTACTAGTATCACTTGTATAGTCTTGTACAAAGTATTAAACAATACTCAAGTGATAGTAATGGGGTTAGGTGAAGGCAAATTGGATAGATCTTAGTAGAAAAGGAAATTAGGACATCTGTTAATTGATTGTTGGGTTCTAGTGATCATTTTGATCAAAAGTCTAATTACAATCACATTTAATTTGACACCCCTCTTTGATAAACATTACATAGCACTGTTTTAAACCATCATATTATCAAGACTTACACAATGTCTGGAATATTTTTGTTATATTGTATACCAAGTAGTAGTGCAAAGTAGGGGATGAATGATACACATGTGCCTTGATATGATTCATGATACAGAGCCTACAATAGGGTATCTTTATCAGTAAACATGTTGTCTTTTCATGTTTTGAAGGTCTGTCATTGGTATGGTGGTACCATTTTATGTGTTGAAAACATTTTGATTGCATTTCCAATTTGCAGATTACAGATAAACATAGACTTATCTTCTGTTCACATCCTTGACAAAAGAAAAACAAATTTTCTTGCCTGTCATTTTAATTTAGACTTTTAGGTCATTTCAGGCTGCTCCATTGGATCAAATACAAGGCTCATTTTGATCACAATGTCATTTGTTTTACAAATCTTTGTATCTTATTTCTGTCATCACTTTAATTTGGAAGGCATTATTGTCTTGTTTTTAAAACAAGAAATATACAAGAACAAATCCAAGCATGGGAGCAGAGTTGATTAACAACAAAATCGATCACCAATTGTACTTGCTGCATATGCAGAACAAATACCACAATGACAGGCATTTGTTTCTATCAGTGAAAAAGGAAATTATTGACAACATTTGTGTCCCCTCTAGAAATTAACAAGAGGATTATAACACATACAGTATGGAATCTTTTCCCTGTGTTATTTATTTTTTATCCTGTTTTCAAAGTCAGCTGCTGATTACATGCATACAAGAAGATGTTCCAAACTTGTTCCACATGCACATGTGTACAATTTAATTAATTGATAGATCATTTGATGGTCAGTTTTGCAAGAAGCTTATATGTTGCTTTGTGTCTGTTTGGATTAAGAATTGTTAAAATGCTTATGGCATGTCACATAGTGAATAATTAGTTCATTAGTTTTGATTGGTGATTATTGTTTTACCCTGGACTTCAACAAACAATAGCTACTAGTCCAGTGCTAAAAATAAATTATTTGGAGACCTAAATTCCAACAACCCTGGCTAAAATTTTAATATGTCCCAATTGCCCTATTTTTTTCACTGCTATTTGTCTGAAAAATATGAGTCCCACCAGCAAATGTTGCAGTCCCCTCCCATTATAAGAAATAAAGGAATCAAATGTGGTCCATCATGGCTTTCAAGTCTTTGATTAAAAATCTGCAGTCCTTCGGAAAGACAGAATGACTAAATTATTTTGTCACAAACACTATTGTATTTTTATGGTCTTGTTTAATTTTTGTTGTTTCATGATGTTTTTTTATAATTCCAAGTTCAAATTTAAGGAAAAATAATTGAGCTTTCCTATGCACATGCTTACACTGGTGTAATGCGACATTGATTTAACATGTTACTTATCAATAACACTGAAGACATACTTCAAATGTTAATGAACATAAACACTGCTGATTTAACATGTATGGAGGAAGTTGAAAGGAATTAGACAATGGCTTACCAACACCTAAGGAAAACAATGAAAATTGTAGCCAGGGCTTGTGGAATTTAAGTTGTGTGTGTGTGTGTGTGTGTGTGTATGTATATATATATATATATATATATATATATATATATATATATATATATATATATATATATATATATATATATATATATTTCTTTTTTATCCTAGGGTGTGGCATTGGTTTCACAACCTACCATGTCAAGATGCTTCATGTGCAGTGGAGAAGGATTCGAACCAAGTATCCCTGGCTGCAAAAGTTGCAGTCTTGCCGTTGTGTTGTCATATTCTTCATCCTCATAGTCATAATTTGGTACAGTGCTAGCATCTTTAAGAAACCGCCAAAAATTGTACTGGAAAACCAAATTACAGAGTTAACAGAAGGACATATAGAACTTGATTTTCAAACTGGTTTGGTGACATTTAGGAATGATGGCAATGATATCTATCTTCGTGCATCAATATCAGATGAATTACAGCAGCAAGGGGCACCAGTCCAGTGTGGAAAATTTAATAAATCCCGTTCACTGTGTGCTGTATGGTACAATCGTGTCAAATTAGAAATATCTCGTATAGATGAGAGGTATGCTACATGTCACAAGATAAAATGGACACCAACTATTGGAGATTTCAGTCCGAAAGATTGTTTTTCATTGTCGGGGAAGGAAGTTAATTGGTATGGTGGCTCAATTATGTATGATCAGAGATGGCCATTAAATAAGATAAGTATTCCTATGAGCCCATACATTTCCCATGATCTTGCACATTATGCTGGCAACGAAAATCAGATCGGTAATGTATTGGAAAGAATTTGGATAAATTCAAGAGGAGTTGGAATATTTGTAGATCAAAACATCCCATTGCATATCAGCATAAATGAGTTTGGAAAGAATCTGATTTGCTTTCAATCCAAGTATGACGGTGGTAGAAGTGGGAGGATTAGCTCAAATAAAGTAGCCAGTTTGAAATATACTGTGTGCAAAGGCATGAATTTGAAGAAAATTCATAAATATTTAAGGAATAAGTACATTCAGTTTCCACAGAGTTTACCAAATGACATTTTATTTAAGAAACCAGTTTGGTCTGCATTTCCATATCTTAGTGGCATAATGGATCAGAATAACATTTTAAAGTTTGTGCAAGATATTACAGACCATAAATTTCCAGCAGGTGTACTAGATATGTATAGTCCCACATTTTCCTTTATCAGTGCCAATCTTTTCCCAGTTGATTTGTTTCCCAATGGACATCAGATGGTTTCATTAATAAGAGAGAAAGGTTTCAACATCTCAGTTGGAGTGACACCATTCTTAAATCAGGACTCCACTGATTTTAAAAATAAACAAAACATGGATTATTTTATCTTGAAACATGGTTTGAAAGAGCCAGTACCTGTATTTGTTCCATGGAATAGAGAAAAGGTCGCAATAATTTCTTTGCATAATCCACATGCATTAGAGTGGTACCAGAACAGGCTAAATGAGATCAAAAAGGATTATGGAATTCACTTCTTCAAATTTGTTGGTGGAGAAAATAGTTTTCTGCCTGAAAATTTAAGATTTCATTCCAGGGAGTATGGAAATCCAGGTGAATATACTAAAAAGTTTTCCAAAGTTGCTTCATCCTTTCCAGATTCAACATCAATTCTCACATTTGGTTATCAAAGCCAAAATCTACCAGGGATAATTCAAATAACAGCCAACCAATCATCTTGGAACTCAAATGGAGGCTTGCAGAGTGTCATACCTACAGTTCTAACCCTGGGCCTGATCGGTTATCCATTTATTATCCCAAATGTGATTGGTGGTGATGGGTACAACCTGAAAATGGGAACAAATTCTGACTGGGAGGTCAGCAAGATGAATCCTGATGAGAAATTGTATGTACGCTGGTTAGAACTTGCAACATACATGCCATGCATGATGTTTTCATACCCACCATGGCTTTATGATGCCAGTGTTGTAGAGTTTGCAAAAAAGATGATTAGGGAGCATGAAGAGAAAGTGGCACCATTGATTCTTAAAGCTGCTAGGGAAGCTGAAGTAACAGGTAATTCTGTGTATTTCAGTTTGTTATATACAGAATATGCTGGGATTACTTGCTAAATACTAACACATACACACATATATATATATAAACACCAATGCGTAGAATGTATGATTGGTTTCACTTTATAGCTTTATCAGACTGAATTTAATGTTATTTACCTCATTAAATATATTCTTTTTTCTAAGTGATCAATAATATAAACAATATGATGTAAACATGCTGATGTCATACTTACATTTTTAACCTAATTGTCGTATTTTTTAAGGAATAGATGACATGGAAATATGCATATACAGCTAAGATTAATGGTATTTTAATAGATAAATATATATAAAACTGTATCTTAAAGATACAAATATCTCTTTTGAGCACTAATATCAATTTTAATAACAAATGTTTAATTTCAGAAAAGTTTTTCATAACCTAACCAACCCCCATTTTTTTCTTACCAACCATAATACTTTTATGAATTTTTTTAATGTGGTAAAATGAACCCACATTGGGAGAAACAATTGAGAAAAGGATGTGACTAGGATTAAAGTTAAATTCACAAGTGTATGATGATTAATTTCTGGTTTATGCTTCTTTTAACTACATCAAGTTTTTAAGAAAGTTTTTGTAGACTGACCTACCTACCCATATTATATTTCCAGTGTTGTTTGACCTAAAGTTTACACTCAGGAATAGTAGCATTAAATTAGTTTCAGATTAGTCAGTTGATCACGGTCCCTTTTGCTAAATCTAATCTATATTCTCTGACTTTTTCAAGTAGGCATTTTTTTCGCTATTGCGTCTGTGATTCACAAGTTAAGTTTCCGTGGGGTTTCCGAGTTTTAATTACTGCAGATCAGTGCAGCTGCTGTGAGCTTGCAAAAAGAATTGATTATCTGCTGACAAACATTTTATTGATTTCTTCTACCTGTAAATCTTTGCCTGTTTTGGGTTTCTAGCACCCAGGTTCTTTATTTGCACATGAAGTTGTCGTTAGTTTTCCATGTTGACCAGAAACATTCTGAATTAAGCCATCCAAATTATTTTATTTTTGAATCACCAGGTATAGCCTTATGATTGTGACACAGGAATTTCCAAAGACACACTTATTTGGTTATGTAAATCAAGAGAGCAGTGATAGCAAATCTGACGTATAACAATGATGGTTGCTGTATTCACAATCCCAACAATACCAAGGCCAATGGTGGTGATTCCATAAATATTACATACACATTATATTTTGTGAGTAAAATGGTTTTTCTACATGAATTCAATTGCAGCTGTTGTTCCCCATCAGTTATTTCTTTTTTGTGTGTGCATTAATAACTTCGAGATTCCATCACAGTTTTTAAATAAATAATGGGATCATGTAGCGTGATTGCTCAACAAGTTGGCTTTACTCAGTTGCATTGTGGCCATACACATATACACATTATATTTTGTGAGTAAAATGGTATTCTACATGAATTGCAGCTGTTGTTCCCCTTCAATTATTTCTTTGTTGTATGTGCATTAATAACTTTGAGGATCCATCACAGTTCTTAAATAAATAATGGAATCATGTAGCGTGATTGCTCAACAGGTTGGCTTTATTCATTTGCATTGTGGCCAGGTGCCATATGCACACATTTGTAACCAATTAACATTATTAGTTGTACCACTGCCATCCAATCATTGAAAATACCTATTTTGGAAATATATCAGTCTCTGGTGATTGTACATTAGGTTGTTTTCTGACTGCTTCATGGCTTCAAAATAATGTCCATGTTAGATATTTGTAGTTTTCCTTTTTGATCTTGGAAAATTACAAGCTCAACCAGGTTAATGTCAGCAACAACTCATCTCAGTGACTCAGTGAGGTAGACTGGTAGCAAACCTGGTCATATCTACATCAGTGCTGCAGTAGGTTACTTATGCACATGCATGCATATATCTGTTAACAAGCATTTAATATACTGTTGTATCAAGTTTTTAATAACTGAAAATTCATCAGGTCTTTGTTGATATGGCTTTATGTAAGTGCATTCAGTCCTTCAACTAAGTATCTGTGTAATGGGCTACCCATGAGTTTGCAATGATAGTGTTGAAAGAAACAGTGATAGACAGCTGTTTACTAGTGGATAATTGCCATGTAAATGATCAAGAACTTTACGGTAGTTTACCTGATGGTGCAAGCCAATATGAATCAAAATAATAAAGATGCTGATGTGTTACCACATATGTGTGAGGGGCCCCGAGTGGTCTAAAGTGCTGTCCATTACAGATCACTGCCATCTCACCTCTGTCTGCGTGTGTTCGAGTCTAGGATTCGGTGAATGTGGATATGTGAGCAAGCTTTCCTGTAGCTTCTCGTGGGTCGGTTGTTCTTTCCGGTGATTTCCTTGTTTCTTCCTCCACCATTAATACTGGCCATCATGAATAGCCTATCGTGTGCTGAAAAATGGTGTTAAGCTCAACAACAACAACAGCAACAACATATGTGACTCAACAAGTTCCACATCTGGTTGTCAGATGAAGTTAAAGATTATGGTTTATCTTGTGTGGTGAATCTTCAATACAAGTTCGTCCAGCATAAACACACCTTGTTGCAAGTTGTCCTGGATAATCAAAGATAATTTCCTTCTTTTTATTTGTTTACACTTTGCATCTGCAGACCACCTTCTTAATAAACATCCCTAATGCAGCTGATTTTGCAACAATGGGGATTTTAGCTGCCAACAGTACCAGAATTACTGTGCAAAATAGAAATCTTCCACCATTCTTTTACATTTGTGTCACCTTTGACTTTGACAGCTTTAATGTCACCTAGGTGTTTGTTTGTTTGATTGATCAGGTTGTGCCTGGATTAGCCACACAGGGAGAATTTGAGTTAGCTTCGTTGGTGAAAAGTTGGTTGCAAGCTGGCTTTGGCTAAGACCAACCAGATCTTATGTAAGTGTGCTGTTCACTTACAAATTTGTGAAAACTACTGGTTCTTGAAATTTTTGTTAGGTGCATCAGAGACTTTCATTCAACTGCCTATGCTTCCAAAATCACAAAGTCCTGTTGGAGTGTGTTACAACAATACATCTGTAATTGACATCAGGCATATTTGCTTGAGCATAAAAGTGCATGATCAACACAGACTTCATAAACAATTCCAGGTATTTCATTGAAAAGAAATAAATTTTTGTACAGCCTAGTGAAGTCCTTCTGGGAGATCTGCAGACCCATGTTGCTGTTTTTCCTGGCCCATGTGCAACCATAGCTTGTGTTATGCATGTGAAATTTGATTGGTTTTTAAATGAAGCAAACTTATTAATTCCTAATTGTAAATGGTCAAATGTTATCACACTATTCTCTTGCCCATCAGCCTCTTGTTTTGTATTTTGAAACACCATCAGTGTGTTATTGTGATGCACTGAGGTCATATTGAGTACTTATTGGACATGTAAACTATACCAGAACATCACATGGTTCCAAGTCTGAGATGAATGTGAGAAACAACAGTGTTGACTTGTCTCAGCACAGTATGAATTACAACAAACATGAATCTGTAATCAATAATTGGGTTAACACAGGCATTCACATAAACTATTGAGAACCTGTTTTGAGTGAAACTTTATTATAATTAATGTCATCAGCGGTCATTAACCAGTCATTGATATTGTATATGAAATTTGAAATATTTGTAAATATTTTGAGCTTTTTAATCTTTCATTTATATGAGATAAATTCTGCTTCCATATTCATGAAGTTGCTATACATTGGCTCATGATAATTAATCACAAGAAGTATATTTTCTTTCTTCGTTGAGTGGTAATATGAATATGCAGATCAGGTTTTTGCACACACACAAAAAACAGGCTTGTTCCTTCTGGGATAGTAACATTCGCTTGCAAGCCTAGATAACATTTTTTGGGCCATATGATGCATCACCAAGTATTGCACCAACTCAAACATGGCTGGGCTTTGTACATTTGTTTCCATCAATATCAGATGACTTGGAACACCATTGCTTTTGCTTCATTCGACTTATTAAGGGCTTTGGAAATTTTCTCCAATTGTCTTCTCCGCTTCATTTCTGAAGCATTCAGATCTGAGGCTGAGTTAGGAAATGGATCTGTTACGTTGTGTTACTGGTAAAGTTTTCATGGCATCCACTAAAGTTAGTGGAACAAATTCTTTTTCCTTTAGGTAGAGGATATGTGGCGTCTTGTACATATTAAACTCTAGTGTTTTTGTATAAAATATATCTTATGTCATTTTAAGCTGGAGTTTTGCTCATGTTTGGGCAATTTTATTTTATGTCAGTGAAATTAAAATTAAGATTAACACTCAGCAAGTAGCTGCAGTTCTCCTACCTATACTAGCCACACTGCCATGGAAATTTTTGTATAAAATAAAAAATTTAATGGCTTTGATTTCTCTGCCATCATCATCACAATATTTCATGTTTTCTGTTAATAAAATTGTTGACTTGTTAATTAACTGTGGTATGTGTAACAGTTCAGGTACATTATTTTTCATGTATCTACATTTTGTTTGAGAAAATATTATTCCCATTGGTTTCAAGTATATAATACAGCATTAAAAATTGAACCAGTCAGTAATGTAATTATCCTGACAAAATTTATTTGTATAATTATGATAAGACTTGTGATAGGCAGAAATTGTAGTGTTCAACATTTATATTGGAAAAGTAGATAAATCTAAGTCAGGTAAATATGCTTGACTAATAAAATACATACACTTATTAGTGGATTCTGCTGGCTATAGCATTAGATCAAATTTATCTTTATTTAATGTCCAATCATTTATCCTTCCACATGATCAGGTAAGAATCTTTCGGTGTTGAACAGTTTTGATAAATAGGTGCATGTAACTAACATGTGAAGAATTTCCTATATCTGTTTGGCAGGTGCTCCAATCATTCGTCCCCTATGGTGGATAGATCCTGACGATAAAGAAGCACAGGTGATTGATGATGAATACTTGATTGGTGACTTTTTGCTAGTGGCACCAGTTGTTAGAGAGGGTAAGACTGTCAGAGACATCTATCTTCCACAAGGACAGTGGAAAGACAATCTCCATAATGTTACTCATCATGGAAAGTTATGGCTGAGGTCATACAGTGTACAGCTTAAAGAGATTGCTACATTCTCATCGGTCAGATTGACAGATTAAAAGAATAAAAATAATTGATAAATAATTTTTCTGTGCTTTGTGTAGTTTCTATATCAGAAATTCAATATATGGAATGTAGCAAACCAATTTTATTAAATGCTTTAAGCTTTCAGTGCATGTTGCTTGTAACATTTTGCTTAAATCAGATATTGGATAAAAATTAATAGAATTTTCATTATGTCTTGCAAATGCAATGGTAGTTGTTGATTCCTTAACAATTACACTTTTAGTCCACAATATATTATGAATGTCAGAACTACCAAAATTGAAAATGTAAAACCTGATTTACACCTATCATTTCCATTGAAGAATATGAAGTATTATATAACCTCCCAAACACTTGGCATCTTGGCTAGTGCCAGTTCATAATAGTTCCTGGTATTTTCCTTCTGTAATTGTTGATAATTTTGTTGTATGAATGTCTTATCTAATTTAAGACAAGTGTGTATATATATATATATATATATATATATATATATATATATATATATATATATATATATATATATATATACTTGTAAGTCAAGTTAAAATGCATATTGCACAGATACTGATTTGCTGGCACATAATGTATCAGAAGATCTGGGTCTATGCAGTTTGATAGGAGTAATCATAAGAACTGCATAGACCCTGATCAGCATGTACATAGTGCTATGGCACATCAGGATCTTTGTTGTTTGCACTGTGACTTCTAAGCAAGTATGTATGGTACGATCAATATTGTCACAAAAAATAAACTTAATAGGTCTCTAGATTTATGTAAATTTAGTTGGGTCTTTTTAAAGATGAAGATAAAAGACAAATTTTATGTCTCAAATATGCTACATTATTTTAAATTGTATAAAATATATTGATGCTGAAACATCATTATGTTGTAATATTACAGGTATGTTTGCCTGCTGTTTTATGTTTTGTCTCTGATGATTTGATTTTATTAATTCATTGGTGCTTTGTTAACCTTTCCAGACATTACTTTAAACTGTGATCACTTTGTCATTTGCAGTCCATGATCAGTCTTAATGTGTGTTGCATTAGTGTCTACATTTATCATGACCGTGTCAAAATTTCAGTACAAATGATCACAGTTGACATTTGCAGTCCATGATCAGTCTTAATGTGTGTTGAATTGGTGTCTACATTTATCATGACTGTGTCAAAATTTAAATAGAGATGATCACAGTTGACATTTGCAGTCCATGATCAGTCTTAATGTGCGTTGCATTGGTGTCTACATTTATCATGTCAAAATTTCAACAGAAATGATCACAGTTGACATTTGCAGTCCATGATCAGTCTTAATGTGAGTTGCATTGGTGTCTACATTTATCATGACTGTGTCAAAATTAAAATAGAAATGATCACAGTTGACATTTGCAGTCCATGATCAGTCTTAATGTGCGTTGCATTGGTGTCTACATTTATCATGTCAAAATTTCAACAGAAATGATCACAGTTGACATTTGCAGTCCATGATCAGTCTTAATGTGAGTTGCATTGGTGTCTACATTTATCATGACTGTGTCAAAATTTAAATAGAAATGATCACAGTTGACATTTGCAGTCCATGATCAGTCTTAATGTGTGTTGCATTGGTGTCTACATTTATCATGTCAAAATTTCAATAGAAATGATCACAGTTGACATTTTTCAGGCATCCTACTCCTTTCAAATGGGTGGTCATATGGATGGTGTATCACTCAAAGGCTGATGTAAAATTAAAATGGTGTCCCTTTTTTCACACCCAATTTGTCTGTCACCTACAGCTGCTAAATGGATGGATATGTCAAAACAAGATCATCACTAAAGACTTATTCTGTCTAGAAGTCCAAAACGTATATGGTGTCATTCTAATATCCAATATGACAGCTACTCCTAAATGGAAAATCTTATCTTCATGGGGTTTTCACATGAAAATTTCTTATGGTGACTAAAGACTTATTATAATAGTAAGATAATTAGTCCAAAACAAAATTGTTGCCAGTCTGACATCCAATATGGGCTTTTCACTGAAGACGTTTTACAGTAGGTAGTTTGTTCATTACTGAAAAATGGTTGCCACTGTATCCATAATGAAAATCTTGTTATTGCTACTTCTGAATGGATGGTCTTATCAACATGGGTGTTTCAGTTAAAGTCTTCATATGAAATCTAGTTATTTGAATATGAAAATTGTGATGATCATACCTCCACAGTGAGAACCTTGAAGACCGTTTTAATTTTCTTCTTCTGAACTGCAAGTTATAGCTACATGGAGTTTTTGTTATAAAACTTCTTATGTTATCAAGTTGATCATGAATACAAAATTTGCATTTCCAAAATGGCTACCTTGACTGCCATCTCTTTCTGTGGATACTTTTCTTGAATGGATGGTCATATTGATTTCATATTTTCAGTACAAGACTAGCAACATGTTGCTGGTTCTGGATGAAAATGGTGCTCACCTAACCTCCAACACAGCATCAGGGTCCAAAATTGTGTTGTCACTGACCTTCTTGCCTGTAATGGTGGTATTGACCTGGGATTTTGACTAAAATGATTTATGCAAGATTTAATTGGTTTTGAATGAAAATGGTACATATCTAATCTACAACATATCCACACTTTTGTGAAGGAGTTTTGAAAACTAGTGCTGCAACTATGGATCAGGTAATAAACCTAACTTGTGGATATATCCAAAGAATTCCATTTAACTTCATTATTTCTTTCCAAAAATTCAAGTTTAAATATCTTCTATCCATGATACCAGGTTCAAGGTCAAAGGCCATGATAAAACAAATATTTTACTATACTGTTAGGTATTTTGTGAACATGTTAACTGAAACAGGTCAGAAATGTTTGTTATCAAATTTAGTAACCTTGAGAATCTTAAGAATATCAGAATTTGTTTGAATTTTCTGCAGTTAAAAGAATACAAAGAAAGAAGAAATGTACCTATCATGGATTTCTGGCTTTTTGGCCAGTAGAGCATTAGTCCTTTCAAGGGCCTCTTGTTACCTATATTTTGTGGCACATACATGAATAACCATGACATGTACCATAGGGACTTATGTGTCGAATTAAAATTCTTTTTTCTTTAAAGGAGTTCACCAAAGGAAATATGATTATTAAATGGACCATGATAATTCAAAGTACTTTAGTCCTATGAATTTGATGGGGTATATATATATAATCAGGAAACAGGCTTACACAGCTTCATATTTGTTATGAATTTTTAATAAAGTTTTGTATATTTAAAATATGTATTATAGGCAATACATGTATTTTTATGTTTGACATCCTTAGTACAGAAAATTGGGATTCAGTCATTTTATGTTACATTTATAAAACTTGTTCCATTATTGCTATGAAATGTAAATTTAACTGTTGTTGCACATTTTGTTTTAAAAAATATCTGTCCAGAAATAATGAAGGGAAACTGATGAGTTTATCTAGTAAAATATTATGGTAATTATGAAATGTTATAATGGCTTTAATGATGTAATTTCAATGAAGTCTCAATGTCAGTATTCATAATACTCCATATATGTGGAACTTGATCCATTATTGCTTTTTTAGCTTGGTTATTTTTTATGCAAGTTCAAAATTGGAATATAAAAACCTTGTCATATTTTTCCAAACCACAATAATATATATTTAACAAACATGTATGAAGACATATTACTACAGTAGTAAAAAGTGTTGTTTCTCTAATGAAATGTTTCAATTTAGTTACTATATACACATATATATTTTGCAAATAGAGGTTAGAACAAATTTGCCATGAACAAGCACTAGGAAACCTAAAGGTGGATTATATTGTATTTACATATGGTTCTTGCCACATAATATTTGTACAAAAATGCATCATGATATAATTAATTTTCAAATAATTTAAATAATTAACTGTGTAAAAGTACTAATGTCTATTTTTTTTTTACAAAGAAAATAATTAATTCCTTGATGATGACAGCTTACGATGAATGCACTTCAGCATCAAAAATGTATCCTGATCACCTTAACATTTCAAATTAAATTGTATCTCTCAAATTCACTAGTTCTAAAAGGACAAAACAAATTGTTTTCTCCCATCTGTATATTATGTAAACAAAGAAAATAGCATTAATCAGAAGAAACTCTTCCAGAATAGCAATATAATTACAATACATTGTCACCACTAGGTTGCCACCAGTATACCAGATTTTTTTAGTTCAAGTTTACACACAATACAGGTAACATTCTGGTATACCAATAAAAATTGATTTCTGAGGAAGTTTCAACCATCTGTCAGCAGTGTCAGTTTTTCCTTTGCTTCAACCACAGGCAACTTTTTTAGTTTTCATCGGTATTTGTTTGCATGTCATTTTACCATCATGTGCTTGGCCACTGACTATGCCAGCTTTACATTTTTAATGTTTGCTTGCCATAATAAGATTCTATTGCATTAAATTTAGGTTATCAGTGTCCTGGTCAACTAGTTGTTGAGTAAAGGCCATACTCTTCACACCATTTGGTCCCTTCATCCATCAATTTTATTGGATCATCTGATGATAAATATCATTGCAGTTAGAAATTTGCAAAAGCTAGAAGGCTGTTCTCTTTGAAAGCATATGATTGTGCAAGTACAACTACCATTTCCTCTTGCAAGCCTCAATCTCTCGGCTTGCAGACATCTTTCTATGTCTTTTTGAGGGGTGAGTCCCTCATAATATCAAGCATTACTACTCCTTGATTTGTGACATTCATGGGAGAGAGATGTAGGCCATGACTGACCTGTATGGCTTTATGTCCATTATTGTTCTGAATCAGCCTTGCTCACCTTGTTCCCCATGTGGAGCCTCTCATGTGTTCTAACATGACTCAACTCAGAACTCACCTTGTTTCTCATATGGAACCCTCTCATGGATTGTAACATGATTCAGCTTAGAACTCACCTTGTTCCCCATTTGGAGCTTCTCATGGTTTCTAACATGACTCAACTCAGGCAAACTCATGAGCTTGGTCAGAACCTTGCTAAAATTTATATCTTACAAACTATTCTTTTTAATAACCCTATAGCATTGTCCTATAGGGTGTGTGAATGCCTATTTGGTAGACCGAGACTATCTTCAGTTCCTATCTGATGGCTCAGTCACTTTAGTGATGCAACTAATCTTCTTACAAGAAGAGGTTACATTCTAAGAGCAATAAGATGTAGATAATTTCTCTCTCAATACTTTAAAACAGGCAGCTCTTGAAGACATTTTCTCTGCTCTCAAGTAGGACCTGAACAGTACATGAAACAGTTGGGCCTGACATCTGTTTCTTTGGGTAAATGAGAAGAAGCATGATATACCTTTCTCCCAGGCATTCGATGTCTATACTCAAGTTTGTGATCTGCTCAGCATATACTGATATTGTTCAAAGCAGATATACCTCATGACATTTTCAACACATAATATTAGATAAATCTGTAATCTTCAGTTTAATGTGACATTTTAACTGGAGACCATCTTAAGTTTCTATCTTCAAGATCTTAGATTGCATGGAATTGAATCTCGTGTGTTCATTGGCTACTATCCAGATGACACAACACCCCTTCATGGGAATGGGTTTATAGTTTTGTCTGGATTCACCCAGAATGCAATTTGTTTCTCTTACCATCATGTTGATATCATGTGACCTTTAGTAGTACTGTCATTACATTTGGGAGCATTTTTATCTTTCACATATGGACGTAATCATATTTTTTTTCAGATTCAAAGGGTAACCATGGTATTGGTTGAATGCTCCACCTGATATAATATATAATCCTAATTATAATGTGATCAGGTAATGTATGTAGAATAGATATTTTATAATAAAATATGTATCTCCTGATAAAATTAGTAGGAAGCCCTGACAATGAAGCTTCAGTCTAGCTTAAGCTGAGGAAAAACCAGTATATGGGTGGCCACTAGATGACAAAAAGTGGTGATTGTCATGGAATTTTTGAAGAGTTTCTTAATATAGATGATATTTTAACCCACTCTACAATATATAGATAGCAAAAGAAGATTGTTTCTTTCTGGGAGGGCTGGATTCAAAAGGTAGGAAAATTTAATTCCAAACATTTTTGTGATCAACTAAGTAAATCTTATTGAAATGTAATTTACAGTCAAATTTTCTTTGTAGAATATTATTATAATATATTTTGAAGGTAAATAATTCTTCTAAGTTTAGTATATTTTTTTTAATGTTGTTTTGGTAATGCTTGATCTGTCTCAAAATATCCATCATACATTACTTCGTATATGCAAAAGATAGCCATTAGTATGGCTTTGTATTTGAAGCTGAACCCCAGAAATCATTTTTGTTTTATATCATTCTATTAACAATTTGTGTAAAAGTTAACAAATAATATCACATCTTATACAAAGGGAAGAAATTTATTCTATGCATACAAACATTTCTTCACCTGTCAGATTTATCTCCCCTGGCAAAGGAATTTTAGCTCCAGTATTTTATGCTAACCATCACTCTTGAAGCAGATAAAAACATAAAAGTAAAATATTCTCAGGTTTAGCAACCAAAATTCTATATAATGTTCATTTTTACTCCACAGTATATTGTGGAATCAAGCTGCATGCATTCATTTTATTTTACGTTTGTCTTTTTCTGAACTTCAATCATGCAGCAAAAATGGCCATTCCTCAAGGAGCTAGTTCAAAAGAGATGATTGTTTTTTGGCATGAATGGCATTATAATATGACTGCAGTTTCTGTAAAGACCTACTCCACTGTCCAGTTTTTCTGAGCCACACACAAGCTACTTTCTACCAGAATATGCTATGATTTCTGTCCTTCATGCATTAGCACAAAGCTAAGTTGTACATTAATGAAGAAAAGCATCAAATTTGAAATTTTATTTTGAAAAGTTTATACTTTTGTACTTGAATCCATTGCTTCTTTTGTAAAGTTGTTTAAAACATACATGTTATTGTTCCAGAAATTTAATTAGACAAGATACAAAAGTAGACTGTTTGTGGATTGTGCAAGACTGGAGTAGAATTTTTCTCCATAGTGATTGCAGTAAGTTTTAAAAGAACTGTAACTTTTAACTTGACAGACTGTAAATATTGATTTTTTTTATTTTAAATTTTCATTTTTGTTGTACCAATTAATTACTAGACTTTAGTCACACTTTTCAGGCATGAAAGGGTTTTTTGTTGTAAACATTTTTAAATATTTTTTGTTTGTTTTTGAAGGTCATGATTTCAACCTTTTCTTGTACTCAACTAAATCATTGTACACACTTATATGCCATAAATTGATCGTCCACATTCTGTATAACATTTGTGAATTTACGTGTAGTAATCTGAAAATTAAGCAAAGTAATGTCTATTTAAGCAAAGACTTCATGGAACAGTATTATCATTTGGGACATTTATTAAAGCTGCATTCACAAATGAGTTGTAAATTGAGGTAAAGGCATTATATGATTGTGTTTGTTCGAAGGAAAACTGTTGTGAAACATTTTCAGAAATGTGTAACAGAGTAGGGAAGGAGGGTCATAAGGATATCAGTATCTGATGGAGAGGGGAAATACATTATCATTTTTTGATGGAAATGGGTCATAGAAATATCTGTATCTGATGGGGAAGGGACATGCAGATATCAGTGCCTGATGGAAAGGGGGCATAGGGATATATGTATCCAATGGATATGGGACATAGGAATAGCAGTATCTGTTGATGGTGTGGACATACAGATATTAGTGTCTGATGGAAAGGGGTCATAGGGATATTTGTTTCGGATGGCGATGGGACATAGGGATATGTATATGTATCTGATGGATATGGGACATATGTATCTAATGGAGAGGGGACACATGAATAGCAGTATCTGATGAAGAGTGGACATACAGATATTAGTGTCTGATGGAGAGGTCTTAGGGGTATCTGTATCTGGAGATGGGACATAGGGATATATCTGATGGAGATGGGACATAGGGATATAAGTATCTGATGGAGATGGGACATAGGGATATAAGTATCTGATGGAGATGGGACATAGGGATATAAGTATCTGATGGAGATGGGACATAGGGATATAAGTATCTGATAGAGATGGGACATAGGGATATAAGTATCTGATGGAGATGGGACATAGGGATATAAGTATCTGATAGAGAAGAGTCATAGGTATATCTGTATCTGATGGAGTGGGGACATAGGGATATATGTATTAGATGGAGAGGAGAAATAGGGATATATTTATCTGATGGAGAGGGGACATAGGGATACATGTATTTGATGGTATGGGAACATAGGAATACATGTATCTGATGGAGATGGGGCATGGGTATATAGGTATCTGATGGAAAGGGTTCATAGGAATATCTATACCTGATGGAGAGGGGAAATACAGATATCACTGACTCGGCATGGGATCAAAGTCAGTTCCTTCCACATCAGAGGCGGATGCTCTAACCACTTGGACATCAGAACATTTGGTTTTGGAATGAAATGCAGATTTAAGAGGATGGACCAAGAGTTGATATTTTTGTGTTTCTGTTCTTTAGGTAATTGATTTTAATTACTGTACATACTCAAATATACATTGGATCCAAATGTATTACTTGATATCAAGGCCAGCTGGGATTAGCTGACTTGACAACAGTTTTAATAAAACCAACAAAAGTAAAACAATGATAATGTCCTAGTAGATCAGGGTGTATAACATTTTAGTGGTTATGCTTAGTAAGCTACATAGACCCAGATTTGACAGCACATCAGACCTGGGTCAAAGCAGTTTGGAGTTGGACCTGACCTTTACTTCAGTACATCAGGTTTGAAGAAATATATTATCCATATTGAGTAGGAAGGGTTCAACCAAATTTTGTTTTCTTGAACAGATGATGTATATATAGCACAAATGAGTCTGAGAGAGAGAGATTGATTGATTTGAGATTTTTGGGGTGTAATGCCATTTTGAGTATAGTAGTCCATTTATGATGGCCAGTACGTTTGGAGGATAAGGAGCCTGGGAAGACCATGGGAACATACTGGTAAGCTTTCTCACATACCCTCATATTTCAAGTCAAGTCTTGAATGCACATGGACAGAATTGAGTGAGTGTGAGAAAGAGAGAGAGAGATGGGAGAAAAAGTCTTGTTCTCTTCTACAAATTACATTTGAAATATGAACATAATTAGCTTTGCTGTTTTTTTGTTGCAAATGTTCTAGTCTTCAGAAAATGTAGTATTTTTTTATACTTGCTAAGTATTATTTAATTCTGATGTTTTACTTTGCTAATAAATTATATTATAAAATTATTGTCTTTAAATTATATTAAGAAATTATTCTTATATGATTTAAGAATTTCAGAGTGGAATTTCAACCCATTTGCTCTGCTGCAATCTTTATCAGAGAGCAATGTGATGCAGATCTTGCCTTATATTATGCAAGTTAATCATGTAAGATGGTAAACATAAATTGATGATTAGAACCTTCATGCATTCCAACCTGCTAAGAATTTATAGTTACATTGCAACCTCCACATGTCAAAAGCAGTCTTATTGTTCAGCTGGATTCTTACATGATTCTGTGAGATAAAAGCACACATAGTTCTTTCAATAAATATGAAAATTTAACTTTCCTGGAATTGTTTATTCCATTGCCTAGTGAGTTGATGCAACACAAAGTCATACAACAACATGCTGATGTCACACTTTCCATATGAAAAAGTTTAATTGACTAATTGAGAGAAAAGTGTAATGCAATCTATTTGGCATATACTTTCAAAATGCACAGGCAGATCAAGGTCTGCTTGTTCTATTGATTACTCCAAACTACATTTAACCAGATCTGGCAATATATTCTGTGTTAACAAATCTTTCTGGGCCTGTTCAATTTTCATTTGGACTAAACTTGTAATAAATGACATGTACAGTGTGTCACTTACTGGATCAATAGTATATAAGGCAGGGGTTTTCAAACTGGTCTGTGGACCTCTTGGGGTTTGTCGCATGTTGCCAAGGGGTCTGCAAGCAGGTTCCAGAAAAGAATAAAAATAGTACATTTGCAAAGTCAGTTTTCATTATCATCAACAATTATAAAAATAACAGTATTCTGTATTGACTTTGTTCTATTCTATGGTTATTACTTACTGATGTCTTACACAGATTACATAAAATAATAATGTCCATTGACCAAATTTATTTGATAGGCTGATAGGGGTCTGCCATCTGACCAAGACATGCTACGGGGGTCCACAGCTTCAAAAAGTTTGATAACCACTGATATAAGGAATATATAGTGTGTCACTTACTGGGTCATGAATATAAATGGTATGTACAGTGCAGCACTTACTGGGTCAGAATATAAATGGTATGTTCAGTGGGTCACTTACTGGTTCATGAGTATAAAAGATATAACAGTGGGCCATGAATATAAATGGTATGTACAGTGGGTCACTTACTGGGTCATGAGTATAAATGGTATATACAGTGTGTCACTTACTGGATCATGGGTTTAAAAGATATAACAGTGGGTCATGAATATAAATGGTATGTACAGTGAGTCACTTACTGGGTCATGAGTATAAAAGATAACAGTGGGTCAGGAATATAAATGGTATGTACAGTGGGTCACTTACTGGGTCATGAGTATAAATGGTATATAGTGTGTCACTTACTGGATCATGGGTTTAAAAGATATAACAGTGGGTCATGAATATAAATGGCATGTACAGTGAGTCACTGGGTCATGAATATAAATGGTATATACAGTGTGTCACTGGGTCATGAATATAAATGGTATATACAGTGTGTCACTGGGTCATGAATATAAATGGTATTTACAGTGGGTCACTTGTTGGGCCAAGCTTATAAATCTGTTACATATATGACCCACCAATCAAAACTGCAGTGACAGCATTTTGTCCAGGATTAAGACGATTTTTTTTTCTTTTCTTAATTGGCTCTGTCCTGTGTTTAACTAATTTCAAAGCATGTAGAGTATTTAAACAAACTTTTTTCAGTTGGGATACAGTAGACCACAACTTTGGTGTATGTCTGGTGGCTGTTTACATTTCTTTAACATATTAACAAAACTTGAGATCCACTTACACCCAATTTTACGGAGTATTCTTGTATCAAGACTGATCAGATTGTTAAATAGTGCAGATCCATCATCAGATATATCCACAATTATCACTGTGAGAATAATCTTTCAATAACTTTGTGTATAAAACCAAGTTCGACACTATGTCGGAACATAAATGAATGAGTCTACTTTCAAATATTGCTACCTTAACTAAGTAGAGATCAACCTTAACATATCTTCAAGCAGCTAAATAGAATTAACAATGTTTACCAACTAATATATTGACATGAGTTTTTTTAAAATTAAATACTTGTTCATGTGATGCCAAACTGCCAAAATATATATGGATACCATTGCTGAAAATGGAATTTAAACATAACAAGTCTATAATAACAGAATTTATCTAGATTTGACAAAGCTGTCTGGCATTATAACCATTTATAGATGGTTGGCTGATATATTAAATATGGTTGCTTTTATTAAAATAGAAAAACTCAACTAATTTTTGTTCAAAACTCACTTTGAAGAATCTGTCTTATTTTGACATAACAGTATTGCTAAACATTGAGTAAATGCGCCTACATATGACTAAGATTTTCCAGTGTTATACTCTGGCTCACCTCTTACAGACTGACTTGGATTATGCTGTTTCTTTGCTGATTTACCTGTAATTTTGGCCAAATAATTACAAAAAAAATGTTGCTAGTCAGATAAATTCAGCACAAGACAGCTATCATTGATGTTTTAATTGTAGATCTGCACACATGGTCAACAGTCTCTGGTGCAATGCAAAATGCCATGATGAGAGAAGTTTGTGGGACCTTTCAGTTATGAGCAAGTGTGATCTAGAATGCAGATGAAGCATTTAGTTGCACAATTCAATTAAAACACCTTTTTATTTTTCAAGTTGCAAAACTCTTAAGATTTTGACTAATTTGTCACTTTTCTTTTACCTTTGAAATTATTTGCCAAAAGATAAGATTTTGTCAACAAAATTTCTCTTGATAAAAAGCAATACTTGATGTGGGTACATATGAATAGGATTAGAAGCTTTCCAAATAAACATAACAGAAATAAAAGGTCAAAGGTTAAAATTATTATACAAGTGTTTGGTAGTGTGCGTATATATGTGTATATATATATCTTACTTAGCAAGCAGACTCATTAACGAGTTAATATTGACATTAGGAGGGGGAGTGATTTGGATTTTTAATGTAGCTTTACAATTCTCTAGTCATGTAGCATGATGCTCATCCAGTCACATTATCCCCACACCAAGCCAACCAGTCCTAACATTAACCTCTTAATACTGAGCAACAAACAAAGTAGCTGCTATGTACCATTTTTACATGTCTTTGGTATGCAAACTTTTGCATTTGAGGTGGATGCTCTAACCACTTAGGCCACAGGAGCATTCAACATTAGGACGGAATAAAAGTTTTTTTAATAATCAACAGCATTATCTTTTGAAGTAATTTCCATATTAATAACTATTAACCTTTTATACAAAAATAAAAGAAAATATCTACAAATTGAAATAAAAAGCTTCCTTATTCAGTATTTTGCATGTTACATATTTCTGACTCCTTTACATTAGATCAAGTTTTTATACACCTGCCATAAGACAGAAATAATGTGTCCATCTGTCTGTTACCACACTTTGTAGATGGCTTGCACTAGGTGTAAGAAGAATCGTATCAATTATGCACTTATAAAAAATCAAAGTCAACACTAACTGAAAGAAAGAAATATTGTTTGCACATAAAAATCTGTCATCTCTCCCTATAATAACAGCTTAAGTATATTGGACTCAAAGGTCAAAACACTGGAGATGAAAGAAGAAAATTGGTTTCTGCACAAGGTTCTCCACCTACTACTGTTACCAAACTTTGTGGCAAGCTTGCACATAGAGTAAGAACTATGTCAATTATGGGCTTATAAAATGTCCAAGGTCAAGATCGATCTAATAACTGAAGAAAAAATGGTTTTCATCTCTATCATCTCCAGTTATGAAATTTTGTTGATGACTTCCTTTTGTGAGTGTGGAAGAAATGTAGTGTTTTTGGAGTCCAAAGAAGATGGACTTCCTTTTGCGAGTAGGGAAGAAATGTGTTTTTGGAGTCAAAAGATGAACTTCCTTTTGTGAGTAGGGAAATGTGTTTTTGGAGTCAAAAGATGGACATTTTTTTTGTGAGTGGATAAAATGTGTTTTTGGAGTCAATAGATGGACTTCCTTTTGTAAGTAGAAGAAATGAAGTGTTTTTAGAGTCAAAAGATGGACATCCTTTTGTGAGTAGGGAAGAAATGTGTTTTTGGAGTAAAAAGATGGACTTCCTTTTGTGAGTGTGGAAGAAATGTAGTGTTTTTGGAGTCAAAAGATGGACATTCTTTTGTGAGTGTGGAAGAAATGTAGTGTTTTTGGAGTCAAAAGATGGACATTCTTTTGTGAGTGTGGAAGAAATGTAGTGTTTTTGTAGTCAAAAGATGGACATTGTTTTGTGAGTGGAAGAAATGTAGTGTTTTTGGAGTCAAAAGATGGACTTCCTTTTGTGAGTGTGGAAGAAATGTTGTGTTTTTGTAGTCAAAAGATGGACATTCTTTTGTGAGTGGAAGAAATGTAGTGTTTTTGGAGTCAAAAGATGGACATTCTTTTGTGAGTGTGGAAGAAATGTAGTGTTTTTAGAGTCAAAAGATGGACATTGTTTTGTGAGTGGAAGAAATGTAGTGTTTTTAGAGTCAAAAGATGGACATTGTTTTGTGAGTGGAAGAAATGTAGTGTTTTTAGAGTCAAAAGATGGACATTGTTTTGTGAGTGGAAGAAATGTAGTGTTTTTGGAGTCAAAAGATGGACATTGTTTTGTGAGTGGAAGAAATGTAGTGTTTTTAGAGTCAAAAGATGGACATTGTTTTGTGAGTGGAAGAAATGTAGTGTTTTTAGAGTCAAAAGATGGACATTCTTTTGTGAGTGTGGAAGAAATGTAGTGTTTTTGGAGTCAAAAGATGGACATTCTTTTGTGAGTGGAAGAAATGTAGTGTTTTTAGAGTCAAAAGATGGACATTGTTTTGTGAGTGGAAGAAATGTAGTGTTTTTGGAGTCAAAAGATGGACTTCCTTTTGTGAGTGTGGAAGAAATGTAGTGTTTTTGTAGTCAAAAGTTGGACATTCTTTTGTGAGTGGAAGAAATGTAGTGTTTTTGGAGTCAAAAGATGGACATTCTTTTGTGAGTGTGGAAGAAATGTAGTGTTTTTAGAGTCAAAAGATGGACATTCTTTTGTGAGTGGAAGAAATGTAGTGTTTTTGGAGTCAAAAGATGGACATTGTTTTGTGAGTGGAAGAAATGTAGTGTTTTTGGAGTCAAAAGATGGACATTGTTTTGTGAGTGGAAGAAATGTAGTGTTTTTGGAGTCAAAAGATGGACATTGTTTTGTGAGTGGAAGAAATGTAGTGTTTTTGGAGTCAAAAGATGGACATTGTTTTGTGAGTGGAAGAAATGTAGTGTTTTTGGAGTCAAAAGATGGACATTGTTTTGTGAGTGTGGAAGAAATGTAGTGTTTTTGGAGTCAAAAGATGGACATTGTTTTGTGAGTGTGGAAGAAATGTAGTGTTTTTGGAGTCAAAAGATGGACATTGTTTTGTGAGTGGAAGAAATGTAGTGTTTTTAGAGTCAAAAGATGGACATTGTTTTGTGAGTGGAAGAAATGTAGTGTTTTTGTAGTCAAAAGATGGACATTGTTTTGTGAGTGGAAGAAATGTAGTGTTTTTGGAGTCAAAAGATGGACATGGTTTTGTGAGTGTAAGAAATGTAGTGTTTTTGGAGTCAAAAGATGGACATTGTTTTGTGAGTGGAAGAAATGTAGTGTTTTTGGAGTCAAAAGATGGACATTGTTTTGTGAGTGTGGAAGAAATGTAGTGTTTTTGGAGTCAAAAGATGGACATTGTTTTGTGAGTGTGGAAGAAATGTAGTGTTTTTAGAGTCAAAAGATGGACATTGTTTTGTGAGTGTGGAAGAAATGTAGTGTTTTTAGAGTCAAAAGATGGACATTGTTTTGTGAGTGGAAGAAATGTAGTGTTTTTAGAGTCAAAAGATGGACATTGTTTTGTGAGTGGAAGAAATGTAGTGTTTTTAGAGTCAAAAGATGGACATTGTTTTGTGAGTGGAAGAAATGTAGTGTTTTTGGAGTCAAAAGATGGACATTGTGAGTGGAAGAAATGTAGTGTTTTTAGAGTCAAAAGATGGACATTGTTTTGTGAGTGGAAGAAATGTAGTGTTTTTAGAGTCAAAAGATGGACATTCTTTTGTGAGTGTGGAAGAAATGAGTGTTTTTGGAGTCAAAAGATGGACATTCTTTTGTGAGTGGAAGAAATGTAGTGTTTTTGGAGTCAAAAGATGGACATTGTTTTGTGAGTGGAAGAAATGTAGTGTTTTTGGAGTCAAAAGATGGACTTCCTTTTGTGAGTGTGGAAGAAATGTAGTGTTTTTGTAGTCAAAAGTTGGACATTCTTTTGTGAGTGGAAGAAATGTAGTGTTTTTGGAGTCAAAAGATGGACATTCTTTTGTGAGTGTGGAAGAAATGTAGTGTTTTTAGAGTCAAAAGATGGACATTGTTTTGTGAGTGGAAGAAATGTAGTGTTTTTGGAGTCAAAAGATGGACATTGTTTTGTGAGTGGAAGAAATGTAGTGTTTTTGGAGTCAAAAGATGGACATTGTTTTGTGAGTGGAAGAAATGTAGTGTTTTTGGAGTCAAAAGATGGACATTGTTTTGTGAGTGTAAGAAATGTAGTGTTTTTGGAGTCAAAAGATGGACATTGTTTTGTGAGTGGAAGAAATGTAGTGTTTTTGGAGTCAAAAGATGGACATTGTTTTGTGAGTGGAAGAAATGTAGTGTTTTTGGAGTCAAAAGATGGACATTGTTTTGTGAGTGTGGAAGAAATGTGTTTTTGGAGTCAAAAGATGGACATTGTTTTGTGAGTGTGGAAGAAATGTAGTGTTTTTGGAGTCAAAAGATGGACATTGTTTTGTGAGTGGAAGAAATGTAGTGTTTTTAGAGTCAAAAGATGGACATTGTTTTGTGAGTGGAAGAAATGTAGTGTTTTTGGAGTCAAAAGATGGACATTGTTTTGTGAGTGGAAGAAATGTAGTGTTTTTGGAGTCAAAAGATGGACATTGTTTTGTGAGTGGAAGAAATGTAGTGTTTTTGGAGTCAAAAGATGGACATTGTTTTGTGAGTGTGGAAGAAATGTAGTGTTTTTGGAGTCAAAAGATGGACATTGTTTTGTGAGTGTGGAAGAAATGTAGTGTTTTTAGAGTCAAAAGATGGACATTGTTTTGTGAGTGGAAGAAATGTGTTTTTAGAGTCAAAAGATGGACATTGTTTTGTGAGTGGAAGAAATGTAGTGTTTTTGGAGTCAAAAGATGGACATTGTTTTGTGAGTGGAAGAAATGTAGTGTTTTTGTAGTCAAAAGATGGACATTGTTTTGTGAGTGGAAGAAATGTAGTGTTTTTGGAGTCAAAAGATGGACATGGTTTTGTGAGTGTAAGAAATGTAGTGTTTTTGGAGTCAAAAGATGGACATTGTTTTGTGAGTGGAAGAAATGTAGTGTTTTTGGAGTCAAAAGATGGACATTGTTTTGTGAGTGTGGAAGAAATGTAGTGTTTTTGGAGTCAAAAGATGGACATTGTTTTGTGAGTGTGGAAGAAATGTAGTGTTTTTAGAGTCAAAAGATGGACATTGTTTTGTGAGTGGAAGAAATGTGTTTTTAGAGTCAAAAGATGGACATTGTTTTGTGAGTGGAAGAAATGTAGTGTTTTTGGAGTCAAAAGATGGACATTGTTTTGTGAGTGGAAGAAATGTAGTGTTTTTGTAGTCAAAAGATGGACATTGTTTTGTGAGTGGAAGAAATGTAGTGTTTTTGGAGTCAAAAGATGGACATTGTTTTGTGAGTGGAAGAAATGTAGTGTTTTTGGAGTCAAAAGATGGACATTCTTTTGTGAGTGTGGAAGAAATGTAGTGTTTTTGGAGTCAAAAGATGGACATTGTTTTGTGAGTGTGGAAGAAATGTAGTGTTTTTGGAGTCAAAAGATGGACATTGTTTTGTGAGTGGAAGAAATGTAGTGTTTTTAGAGTCAAAAGATGGACATTGTTTTGTGAGTGGAAGAAATGTAGTGTTTTTGTAGTCAAAAGATGGACATTGTTTTGTGAGTGGAAGAAATGTAGTGTTCTTGGAGTCAAAAGATGGACATGGTTTTGTGAGTGTAAGAAATGTAGTGTTTTTGGAGTCAAAAGATGGACATTGTTTTTTGAGTGGAAGAAATGTAGTGTTTTTGGAGTCAAAAGATGGACATTGTTTTGTGAGTGTGGAAGAAATGTAGTGTTTTTGGAGTCAAAAGATGGACATTGTTTTGTGAGTGTGGAAGAAATGTAGTGTTTTTAGAGTCAAAAGATGGACATTGTTTTGTGAGTGGAAGAAATGTGTTTTTAGAGTCAAAAGATGGACATTGTTTTGTGAGTGGAAGAAATGTAGTGTTTTTGGAGTCAAAAGATGGACATTGTTTTGTGAGTGGAAGAAATGTAGTGTTTTTGGAGTCAAAAGATTATGATCACTGGAAGAACAAAAAACTTTTCTACAAGAATAACATGAATTCCACATCATGTCATCAAAACTTTTTAGATGGCTTGCACTTGGAGTAAGAAAGTAGTCTGTTGATTTTGCAATCAAGGTCAATGTTACTAAAATATGACAAATGGTTTCTGTACAATCAGAGCTTTAAAATTAAACATGCTAGTCTCCTGGGACAAGCTCAAATTTTGTTTGGGCAAGCTTATTTCCAAATCACTTGCCCATGGGCAAATCCAAAAAACAGTTGGGGAATTTGGTGTCACAATACTTATTCCCATATTGTAGTCAATGTAAGGGTCACTTGTATTTTCTTGCACAGGTGTGATAATTTAAATATTTACTAATGGAAGCTAGTTTTGACAATTAAAGAATAAAAATTGATATTTTAGCTTTAATTCTAAGATTTGAATGCATCTAGGATTAGCCAATATTGGATCCCTAACTGCATTGGGCATTTGGTTAGTCGGCCAAGTCTAAAGATTGTTTTGATGCATGTCGCTGTCTTTAGTAAGGCATAACTTGCGAGATTAGAAATAAAAGGTACTCATCACTAACAATTAACTTCAGGATTTCATTCATGAATGATGAGCTAATGGTAGGATATTTTGTTTATGTGGTAAATAACAGGAGATTGATAAGTAAATACTGCTTGACAAACAAACAATTGGAAAAAAAAAATCTGAAAAGTTGGCATGTCAAATATTTTGATGTATGTCAGTAATTTCAAGACGACTAATGATAATTGTGAATTATATTGATAAAATCAAAGTTCACAAATTAATCATTACAAAGAGTCTAGCTTTCATTTTTGTTGTACTCTAGTTGATGAAATGAGTACCTATTTAATCTTATTTAGGCATGAAAAGGAAACGTGATGAAGTTTCTAGCTCTAAGGAACCCATTTTGAAGAAAAATTAGTAAATTATATTAATGTAGCTCTGTTATTGGTTGTTTACAAAACTTACTTTCTCTAACTGTTTCTTAAAGATATAGTTATTTCAAAACCATTTTCTACTTGTCCATTTTTGGGGCAATCTTAATTTTTCCAAGGGTAAGTTCAATTTTCCAGTCAGCTTGCCTAGGGCAAGCTTTTAAAAACTTTGTAAATCCCTGTGCACCATAATATTAGTTCTACATCACAGATTTCAACCATGGCTTGTACTTAATATATGAAGAGTTAGGAATCAAAAGTTCACATTCTGAAAAAAGAAAAATGGTTTCTATACAAAAAATTGCTTATTTACAAAAGAGAACCATTACATATGTGACATTCATGTATTTACTGTGCAATTTACAGTATTCATAGTGGCTGTAAAGGCAACAAAATTGTCAACAGTAAGGATGTACTTACCTTTTGTTTGAAAGATTTTGCATGTTAAATACACCAGAGTGCCATTATACCACAAAGCAAATTTCCATTTAAGTCAGTATTTATACAGAACCTTTTTTTCTAAAAAATTGTGCTGGCATCTTTTTCTGTCTTGTATGCCTTCCTCAATTAGTGTTTATATGTAGCTGCTTTCAAGGTTAGAAACAAACATTTCTCCAAATATTGATATTTTCATGTTTCTTCATTCATCCAGTAATATGTAAATAATGTAAATGTCAGTGAAAACCAGTTGGAGGATGTTAAAGTGAGACTAAGAATATGAAAGTCACCAAGTGCTTGCACTTGTAAGAAAAAACAATTAATTTTATCTGGTTTATCTGGCATGTTATGTCAATGTTCCATCAGTCCTAGCATCACTTGTCCAATCTATAACTATTATGACATTTTTGATGACGTGCCTACTGCTATATATTAGATGTACAGGATCAAAATTGTATGAATCATAATTTGTTTAGATTTCAATTCACTATAATGAACTAAAAATGTTAAAAACCTACAAGATGTGGTGCATGATAAATATAAAATGGCTACCATTTTCTATCTTTTTTTTGGGGGGGAGAGGAGGCGATGACTATGCTATAGTGTATTATCAGCTTCAGCTGTTCGGTGAATTCCAATGCCACAAATTTTATTTTCATTCACACTGAACAGAACACGTGTAGTCTTGTGTATGTATTGATTCCTAAAAAAACAAAGATGAACATATTTCCAGTGTGATCAATTTTAATAAAATTTTATGACCAAAAGACAATCACATAGTAACATTTTACGAAAAACAAAATCAGAAATTGACATTTACAGATTTAAAAGCAAATCACAAGAAAACTGTTGGAAAATGGAGAAAATATATTCTGTAATAATTGGTCTTTGAATATACAATTAATCACCGGTTTTTCTGCTGATCTGACTGGATATCTTTCTCTCTGTCTATTAATCTATCGATCCATTAAAGTCAGTAAGATTTGTTTTGGTTTGGTGCTTTGTTGCACAGCAGCACAAGTAAGTTTAATACCAAGGCAATTGAAGAAAAGTGCCTTGCCAAAAGACACTATGATAGCTGACCCAGGCTGGTAGGATTCGAACCCTTTCAGTAGTGAGTCTGACACATTAAAGACTGAGCCATTACAGCTCTCCCAAAGTCAGTAGGAGAGAAATTTGGGTCATTTTTTAATATAAAACTGACTAATGAAATGTACAAATATAAAATATATTTCTTTGTTATTCCTTTCAAGTATAATACATACGTTAAACCAATACAATTTAGCAAAAATAAAAGAATTACATTGTATTCTTTTCGTTAGAAATATCACATGGAGATTTAGATTAAAACTACAGAAAAAAACCTGGATTCTTTACAAATGCTTTAGAAAATGAAATTCTATAAAATAAATTGTTAAATTGTTCGAAAGAAAAATTTTGAAGCTACAAGAATGAAACGTTATTTTACCTGGTTAATTATGACAGCACATTGTCGAGGAGCTAGGGATAAAATCTACATGATGCTAGAAGCATAGGAGTGTAGGATTTATCTAATTCCCATCTGTATATAAGAGGTTAAAATGCAGGAGGAAGACATATATCTTTTCTCGATATCATAAACAAATGTAATAACACAACAAGTATTTTATGTGTTAATATGCAATACCGACTATAACAACAGAATAATATTTCAAACAGTGTACAAAGGTACCCGCAAAACTGTAAACATTGCACATAAACAGGTCACATTTACAACATTACTCACAAATTTCAATGTCATCCTGGGTGTAGTTTGATTGTAATCTGTAGTATGAGAAAAATCCCAACAATAAAATACAAGCTTTCATATGACAAAAAAACTTTAAAACACACATACATACTCTCAATTGCAGTGCTGTTTATGCATATAAAATTAAAACATTTTTCAGAATGATTCCTTCTAAATATGCAATATGACTTCACTTTTAATTAATGATAATTTCTGTCATCTGCAGATTTTTGTCTGCATGTAGCTTTACAATGTTTTATGAATTTTTAATTTACTTAACAGGGTAAAATCATTCACATTAGAGTTAATGTATTAAAACTCATTTGAATTTTGTTTTCATTTTTTCACAGATATTGACAAAGATTCATTCAGTCATAAAGCCACATTTTTATCAGCCTAGTCCAATCTTGCTCGGTAGTTTGATGGAATTATGGCATCACCATAGGCACAACGAGACTCGATGGCCAGGTTATAGTGATTTCCTTGACCTCCTTCATATGCACTGGTCACAATACGGAAGAAGCCATGTTCACCCTGATAAACAAATGAATGATAAAAAGGATTAAAATCACACAATAACCACCATCCTATTTAACACTGCAGGCTACTAATAATGTCTGAGAATCTAATGTTCATAATTCAACTCAACATATCTCCTTAAGGTATAGGCAGAAGATTACATCTCTGTCGGTACTGTACTAAAATGTATGTCTTTAAAAAAATTCATATATATATATATATGGTAGTAAATTATGATTTTGCAAATATGCTTACCTGACCACTCTAGTATTTGGAAGTAAACTTTGTTCCCTCTCAATTCCAGCCCTGCCAGAATATAAAATTTTGTCTTTCCCCATCCAAAACACAAAGGGAAAAAACTCTTCCAAATGATATCCCTGTTCTACTGTTAGGTGGCCAACCATATACCAGATGTTACCAGTATAAGCTTAACTTTTGCTTAACATCAGTGAGGTTGCTCTCATTGCAGGGAGATGTGGGATGACTTAATGGTAATGTGATTGGACGAGTGTTCTAAGAGATAAAACTAACTAAATATGCAGTGTCTTTGTTGAATCTGTTCCACAAATCAAATTAAAATTGGGATAATGGGTATTAAGAAATGCTTAAGCATCCAACCTCTATCAGAATAATTTCCTTTAAGATAAACAACAAGTCTCTATGTGAAGGATAAACAGCTCCCACAACTAGGCAACACAACATCTGTCATCAATACACAGAGACACAAAATGTGTTAGGTGACCCCAGCAAAAGCACCAACAGGATGTTATGCTGATGTTAACTGGGTCTGGAGTTCATCTTTGCCACTGCCAATGGACCCATCATATTCAATTCTCATCAATGTTGTACTAAATTTGAGATAGAAACTAAAGAAGGTTGACCATGCTTGCCAGTCAATAATACCAAATCAAAACTCTGCATTCAAACAAGAGGGATGCAGAGACTGCTGGAATCTAAGGAGTGGTGACCAGAAGATCCAGTAAATTTTCAAGATTCCAGCTTTAAAGCTAAACTACATCTTGAGACAGAAATGAGGCAACACTTCAAGGTGGAAGTTGTCCTCATGCAGCATTGTGTTTCAGACCTTCTGTCAACAATTAGGTAAGAAATTATAAAATAACCAAGTTTTTTGCATTTTTTTATGCTTTTTTGTTTTAAAATTGGTAGGGGGCTACAAACAAATGGGAGGGTGTGTGAATACTATACCATGAAAGAAGCAATATGATTGTACCTGTGTGTGCAAAGTTCCTTGGCCATCCTCCAAGCATTTTTGGATAAGCAGCAATAACTTGTTCTAATGGATCGACTTCAGGTTTATGCCTACTAGAGTTAAAATTGTCAAGACTCTATGCCAGGTTTTAACAATGGAGAAATAATATACACTAGGAAATAAAAAGGTAGTTTTGAGGCCCATGTGGATGTATTTTAAACCTGACAATTAATATCATCACTTGCTCAGTACTCATATTAGTAGAAATTTGGCATGATGGAACCTTTATAGATCTTCATGAATGCTTTACCATCTTTACCTATCCAAACTAATTTATCTAACCCATTCCTGCCATTTATTTCTCCAGCTTTTCTTAAAACTAGAGTTAAAACTATAGATATTTGGATGGGTGCTTTAACAGTCCCTTTCCAAGCTCATTCTCATTTTTCCTATCTCCTTCCTGCATATGTGCAAGCAACACTGCAATGCACTGCACCTCAATATTCATCAATATTACCTTTAGTTCAAACCTCAGATCAGAAATTGTGGTAAAGAACAATTAATTAAGGTTTCTACACTGGTAACATGATTTTTAAATTTTTTTTATTACAACTGGCTGTTGAACATTGTATTAATCATTCTTCCACTATCCCACTTATCTTTTCTCAAGATTTAATTTGTAATGTTAATGTTAACTTATGTAGGCAAGACTTATAGATCATCTTATGGGCATTCAATTTAATTAAAAAATTTTACCATAAAGAAATTGAATTCTACTATTCTTTTTTTTAATACTTTATGCAGATCTACTTTTGCTAATCTCTTCTCTCATCCAAACTCATTGAAAGATCACATACTGGAATTCAATCCTTCCATGTTAATGATAAATGTGCTTACATTCAGGGCTACCATAGAAAAACAAAATTATATTATCTCTCGTTTAAGAAATTATTAAGTTAATAAGCTATCTACCCATGGCTCCCCCCAGGAATTTCTGACAATCCAATACTCCACTCCTGTTGAATCCACTCCCCAACCAACCACCGACACAATATGGTTCACCTGAAAAATTAAACATAAATGTATCCAAGGCTGAGAATGACTTTGGGCATTTTCTGTACCACAATGCAAGCATAAATTATCATTGATAATGGATTTGTTTCTTCTAAAAACTTATTCCAAAGGAAATGTTTCATCTATGTGGAATCTAGATCTTTTGGTGTACTAATAGTTCAACTCCATTTTATATCATTGAATATACAAAGCACTAGTAATATGAAAACTCATTAACAAGCATGTGTGAAATAAAATGTATTGCCCAAATCTGAGCTAACCATCAACTCATTTGGATAGGATTCTAATTTAAAACTTATTGCCCAAAATGGTGCTAAGTGTCAACTCATTAGTATAACAATAAAATAACAATAAAATAAAATCTTGTTCATCAACACAGAAATAACTGTCTAATCATAAGAATAACTTTACAATAAAATAAAGCTTTTCCTTTTGATGACAAACTTTGTATTATATAAATTAATCTTGAGCACAGTGTGAAAAATTCAGAAAAACTGAGTGAATTTTTTTTAATGAATTATGGCTATTTGAATATGTATATAATCTACACTGACAATCTTGATGAGCCAGAAGATAACAAGAAAACTAAAAATATTGAGGTTTCTTAAATTCTGATAGAAAGTAACTGATTGAATATCAGTTCATTCCCAAAGGTAGTAAACCAATTGTATATTAGTTCACCTGCTTAGGTAGTAACTATCATAGGCAGTTGTTGAATACCACTTCATTCCCATAGGCAATGACTGACTGAATATCATCAGTTCATTCCCATAGGCAGTAACTGACTAAATATCATCAGTTAAATAGGCATTAACTGACTGAATATCATCAGTTCATTCCCATAGGCAGTAACTGACTAAATATCATCAGTTCATTCCCATAGGCAGTAACTGACTAAATATCATCAGTTAATTCCTATAGGCATTAACTGACTGAATATCATCAGTTCATTCCCATAGGCAGTAACTGACTAAATATCATCAGTTAATTCCTATAGGCATTAACTGACTGAATATCATCAGTTAATTCCCACAGGCAGTGACTGAATATCAATTCATCCCCATTGACAATAACAAAATGAACATCATTTTGAATATTCCCATTGGCAACAACTGATTGAATATACCACATGTTCCCTAATTAATGCCTTAAGGCATTACATTTTCCAAATGGGAGGCAGTTTTCAGAGTACAATAATTAAAGCTGAAGCTGTTCATTTGATGTACTTATATAATAACCACATGCACATCTGGGGGTCTATCTGCCACTGAATTCAGTCATTGTAAATATCAGCCCAGTTAAAATAATCTATTAACAGATTTTACCACTCAGCTGCTGGTTGAAATAGGACTTTTAAGTCTTTGAACTTGTGGCTCAGCTACTATATCATGTTTAACACTACATGTGTGCTTGTAACTTTAGTAATACATTGACATAATGACTGTAACAACTGAGACAGTTGCAGCATTTTTGTTGTATTCATGCATCTGAAGTAGACAGGAATTGAAAAGCACAGGTCTTACACTGGCTGCATCTTTAAATTACCTGTTCTTAAAAAAGGAACGGAGGCATTAATTAGGGAATGAAAATTTGAGCCAAAATGACCTCTTTCACTGTGTAAACTATTTTTGCATTCTTTCAAAAGCTGTTTTTGCATACATGAAGAATGCAGTTGTATGTAATATTTTTTTCAAATGAAATCTACAAAAAAATAAAAAAGATTTTCTTACCATAGGGAGAATTTTTTTCTCCTTGTAAACTCCTCCAGTGTACTTCTCCAATCCATCAGTTGCATCAATTCCACAGCTACAGAAAAAAAAAAATCATATTTTGCAATGTGAATACACCATATTTCTCCAATAAGCTCATCTTTGATGAAGAGATCACAACAACTTTAAAACTTTTTGCAAATGCTGTATAGTAAACCCCCTCCCTGTCACCTTTTACCAATCTTATTACACCAGTCCCTTTGGCTTATCGTTGATGAAATAATGTACTATGCTCATGCAGGACTCCAGTGACAGACATCTTTTCTCACATTTTTTGAGAAGTATATTCATGTCCACCACTATACGGGACACGTCTATTAGCTACCTCACAGATGACCGTTATTTTTCCTTGGAGACTATTTTCATATTCTACTGAAACCATAATGCACAAAAAGTAGCAAAAACTGCCCGATTTCTATGATCACCTGAATATTATTTCACAGTAGTTGAGACAACATTAATTACAACACATTTACATACCATGGTTAAAGTTGAGTGTTGAAATGATCTGCCTAGCTACATGTGTGGCTTCTTTAGTCCAGAATTTTGAGTTGATAAAGCAGTTATTGTAATCACTATTTGCAATATTCATGTTTTCATTATTTTTGAAGGGCAGCTCAATTCTAGATTCAAGTCAAAATGAAGACATTTTAATTATATCTTGTCTCCCTTAATTAATCTTATGGATAAAAGTGGACTTAATTTTTTGGCCTCTTCCCCTTTGTTGATTGAAAGATAAAATATGTTTGTCCAGTTAACACTGAACTTTTTATTACTACCATAAGATACAGAGATTTTCAGTGGTATTTTACTATTTAAAAATTACAACAGCATTCAAAATATGTGATTTGGATCTGGGTATCATTTGTCATTCAAAAATACGAGGAAAATTTTTTTCATTAAACTCCATCTTGGGGATATTTGTGTCATTGTCAAAGCCTAGTTTCTGGCAATCCTCAGATGGAATTTTCCTACCCTACATTGATGCATATCAATGATTTTATTATTCTCAATGGTTTAATGCAAATGACTGCCATAAGCATATTAAATTAACTCAAGTCTTCTCCCCAGGGATTTTATCATAGTAATCACATCATGCTATCAGCCTGTCATGCTTTAGAACCTGCTGATACACATTTCATCTGCAGTAGCAGATGTAGCAGTACATCAATGTCTAGTTTATAATTTGTTGTCCTCATCGTGTAAATATTGTGCATTATATTATACATATGTCATTATAGAAGGCCTCATGGAAGATGGGTCAGTTGACCAAATGAGCTACTTTAAGGTCATTATTATTATTATTATTATTATTATTATTATTATTATTATTATTATTATTATTATTATTATTATTATTATCCTGTGACCTACATCAAAATAGCTGTTATCTACTGTACCTGTCTTGGCCTGACTGCCAATGCTTTACCTTTGATGTTGGTTTTGTCGTTGCACTCACATACCATTCATCTGATTGGCCAGTGATCATGTAGTATACTGTGTTATTATACGATTCAGTCATCTCCACTACCAGCTCAGAATGTTTGATAAATAACACGTTTCAAGTTAAACAAACTTTTAAAGTTCATTCTGATAAATGAATACACCACAAACAAACAAAAATCTTCTAATTAGCCGAATGTTGTCCTGGCTACAATGACCTCTAAATGAAGGATAATCTAACGATGGCATATTCCCTGAGACTTCCACTTATATAAAGATTCAAGGTACCCCATTGCCAATCACACAATTTTATACTATTTAAGCAATACTTTGTTTCCATAGCAACATAAAACTTAAATGCAGAAAATTCTAAGTATATTGAGGTACCACTATGCAACTTGTTTGACGCTTGGACCAAAATTTTCATGAACAACTGAACAATTTACAAAATGTGCTCTAAAAATGAATTTGTTTATAGACAGACAGACAAACATATCAAAAGTTATAATCTGAAAAGGCAATGGCAAAGCAATATGCCCATATTACTTTATTGACAATAACAATGTGTGCAGTTCAAGGGCAGTTTATCAAAAGCCATGGGACTCATCAGTATTGTCACAAAATATAACAAGAAGTATAATTCTGGACGAACATGACAGCATGATGACAGAACAATGCGAATATGTTAACAGTGTTAATAATATCTTCAAAATTTCAAGAAATGGAAAACATACAAACAAGAGGCCCAATGCACTCACTTGAATGACATCTACCTAACAGCTCAATAAAAGAGCAGCTGGGTGCAAATATGGGTCAGTAGAAGTTTTCTGCTGAAATTACTCTTGTGCTGTTGATTGTGCATGTCATGAAAACAAATGTTGCAAGGTTTCTCTTGTTTTGTATCTTCACCCAATCCATATTTGGTCACAACTCGGATCGTTGGAAGGCCCTTATACCAGTTTGCCTAATGTCTATGATGGTCACATTCCATTCAGTATTTATGAAAACCATAAAGCTGTTATGAGGCTTGTCCATATTTGATCTTGGATTCGCATCATTTATACAAATCAGGAAAGTATAAAGCTATGACAATTTGTGTCAAATTTAGTCAAACTCTGTTATGCCATTATTTAGAAGTTGCTATTTCAGGTTTTTCTATTTTCAGTAACAGCAGCCATAAATGCAGGCAGATTGGGATACTTCATAATAAATGTTCAAGGCCTTCAAACCATTAAGATTTCTGTCAAGTTTGGTAAAACTCTTTTCAGTGGCTATGGAAAAGGAGTCATTTAAATGTTTTTCTGTGTTTTGTAATACTCAAATTCTATTAAGAGGTTTGGATAAGCTGTCAAAAAACTTTCTATTTTAAGTAACGGTGGCCATATTTAGTTCTGGATCAGCATCACATTTTTTACAAATCTGAAATGTCTTCATGCCAAGATGCAATCTGTTTAATTTAATCAAATTCTGCTTAGCATTTTAAGGTTTCTAAAACTTTAGTAGTGGTGGCACCATCTAGTGGCAGTTTTGGTATCATTTGTACAAATCAGAGAGGCTTTATGCCAAGTTTACTTGAAAGTGGTTGGTTGATTTCCAAGAACATAAAAACTGCAACCATTAATGGATACTCAACGACACATACCATATGAAAAGCAATGCCACAAAATTACCAGAAGCATACAAGTATATAAAACATGGAGAGACAAGCCTAATTCTATATTGTATCCTATATTCATGATGGTCGGGGGAGGGGAGAGATATAAATAGGAGGTTAAATTAGACTAGACTGTTCACAGCTTACAAGAGCAAAAGAAAGAATGTATCTATAATGCACAACACAGATTTAAGACAAGTCAAGGTCTTTCTTGTAAGAAGAAAGCTCACCATCTAAGATGGACTTAAGACTGAATTTTTTTTAAAAAAAAATTAGTTGTCCACAACCATTTCAGAGAAACTAACTGAAATGGAAAACTTAACCTAAGGAACTAAATGATGGACAACAATTATTTTCCCCATTCAAATTATGATGGGGCAAAAAATTCAAAATATAAAGTGACTCAAACAAGGTCTAGGTATACTATACCATCCATTTCAATATTGATATGAAATTTCATATAAATGATTCATATTTTCACATCAAACCTGTAAAAGGTAAAAGCAAGATATCTCAGGCATACAAAGCTGCTTTAATATATGACGGTAACCTGATAGGTCCATTCTTGTAGATTTCAGCCATCATCTTTTCTCTTCCAGATACAGTTCCATAATCTCCAACTTTCCACAGGGTGTAGTTCTGGACAGGGGCACACTCTCCAAAGGTGGTACATGTACCACACTGGTCAAATGTATTGCAGTCTGGAGGGCAAAGAAAATGTTTTGTATAAACAAGACAAAGTAGCTTACAAAGTCCATATTTACCTTTTTTTTTATTACATTCAACAGGACAGGCTTTTCAAACCATGAAAGTGAAATGTGGAAACCCGATTTCAGTTTAGGCTGCTACACTGACTACTGTTTTTCATCTTTGATGCAATCAAGTTGCATCTATGGTACCCAAACTGAGCACAAAAGTATCCCATATAATAAAGATAAAAGATTGTTATGGTTGACTTCAGACCCATGGAATAAAGTTCATCCCAAGTTGGTATAATGAACTAAGTAGACTCATTGCCAAACAAACACCAGACAATCCATCTTATTGGCTGATATAAAAGTCTTACTGATTTTATTGGCTGGGGCTCCAATCAAGAAAATAGGATTATTCAAGCATGAGGAATTCAAATCGCAGTACGGAAAGCTTTTATCAGGAGAAGCTAGTAATGATGTTTGTTTTAATTTTCCTGCAAACAAGCATTAGCAATGACATTTGTGACCCACATTTTGTTTTAAAAAATGGTCACTTTTCCCATTTTTGGAATTTAAACCAGAAAACAATAGAAAATGGAATCCATTTCTAATATCTTCTTAAATTACAGTACCAGTGCAAGTATGAATGCTTCGATGAATTTGCAAATGTCTTTAAAATGGTCAAACAACAAAAAAATTGTTCCATGTAACAAAGAAATACACTTTAAACTTTATCCACACCATCCTTGATATCAGTCAGATAGCACCCTAAGAGTGCTCAGTGGCCTCAATATCAAATAACTTAGGAGTGCTATGCAGCCTTAATATCTGATAAGAGTGCTCAGTGGCCTTGATAAAAGCCAGATAACACCTAGAGTATTCAGTGGCCTTGATATCAGCTAGATAACACCTTAAGAGTACTCAGTGGCCTTGAAATCAGCACACTAAAAGTACTGAGATGCTATAGTCATTTCTATACAGCAACTTAATTATTCTCAATCTCTGACATTTAATGTCTCTGTCATTGATATACATCATGTGCATACATCTGCTGGTGAAGTGTGTATCACCTCAGCTGCAGATCATTTTAGAGAATGTTATTTTGCCTAGAGAACAGCCCAGCATTTACTGACACAGCCATATTAACAAAAAAAGTTACAAAAGTATTCAAAACTTTAAAAATGCACCACATACTCTGACATGGTTGGAATGCTATTATTTAAAAGTTACTTGTCCAAGGGACAAGCACCTTTAAAAAAATTCTTTTCCTTTGACAAAACCATTTGCAATTGTGAAATGAAGATGCATAAAATCAAACCTTGGATCTATCAATAGCTTAATCTGTAAGATGGAGAAAATTACAAAATATCAGTCCTCCACAACTTGGTTATCCAGACATATCAATCATATTGACCACAGGGAGTGTCTGAAATTATCTTCACGTCTCCATTTGTAGAGTAGAGGATATGTGTTAACAATGAAGCTCTTGGGATACAATAAATGTATAACAATATATTTTCACCTTGTACCACTGTATTTTGATTAAAAGAAGCAATCAAGTAATATAGACAACTTAGAAAAAATATAATATATACTCAATATGAAAGATGTCTTTCCACAAAAGTCACATCTGTCCAGTTCATAGGCTGTCCCAGAGAGAGAGAGAGAGAGAGAGAGAGAGAGAGAGAGAGAGAGAGAGAGAGAGAGAGAGAGAGAGAGAGAGAGAGAGAGAGAGAGAGAGAGAGAGAGAGAGAGAGAGAGAGAGAGAGAGAGAGAGAGAGAGAGAGAGAGAGAGAGAGAGAGAGAGAGAGAGAGAGAGATTATAACCATTGTACCCTGGTTCTTTGCCTGGTAGTTGTTACAGGTTTCATCTGGAATTCCATGCTTGTGTGCATATTCCCAGACAGCCTGGTCATCCCCACCATTACATGACCCAGCATCTCCACAGTCAATTACATTCTGTGCAGAAAGGTATGCTGAAGGCCATGCTCCCTTACGCATGATGTTGATTCTGTCGGCAAAAGAGCTGGTGGATCCCATAGCCCAGCACGATCCACAGTCTATGGAAAGTAAATAAAAGCAGTATTATTACAAAACATTCAAATTTCAATAGTGTCCCGAAATCATATCATAAATTTGGAATAACACACTAACAAAGTCATATTATGCTATACAGATAGTTCAAGTCGAATGACATTAGACAATATTAAGGATCACACGCTGATGTTCCATATGCAAGGTGTTTATGGAAATTACTGCAGTGTGAATTATGTCAGTTGTAATAGAAAATTATCACCAGTGTTGCACCTAGGAGTCACTGAGCTTGCAATAACGTGTCCACACATATTCCTCATATTTTAAAAACTCAAGCTATTTCAAAGGGACAAAACAAATGTTTGCATTTTAAGGATTGATTTTTACAAAATGGACCCAAGCATCACACAGGTAAAAATTTATATATGGCATCAAAAATTGCTATTCCATGCTCAATGTGAAATACTGGTTATTAGCATTACACTTGTTGCATGAATTTTATATCTACCTGACCCTTGTTTAGTGTATATATACACATACTCAAATAAGCCTAATCCTATTGCAAAAAGCACGGACCCATCTCTGCAATCTACTTAATGGCCAGCAGATCTGGGTCTATGCAGTCAGGTGTAATCAGAAGATCAAATAATACAAACCCAGATCAGATGGAGCATTATACGATCATGGAAGATCAGGGTCTATATTGTTTGCAGCTAGACCTAAAATATAACTGAATATATATGGTAAATGGATCACAAAACAAAAGTTGTAATTCTCCAAGGTTCTACCATGAATCTGATATGCAAATAAAATAAACTTGAAATGATGAGTCGGTCTGTTTTGTGCAGTTATATACTACTTCTTGTGTTCATTCACAGTTCAGCCACAAGGTATGTAAATGAAAGACTTGTGGGAGGCATTTAGCCATGTATTAACATAAAGAATAAAGATTCTCATAAGCATGTACAGTCTTAGCTCCATCTACTTCCTGAAACAACTGCAATGAGGTGTAAACAACAGGACAAATTCCATCCCTTGGTTATCTGTCTTTAAGATCAACAAAATACAAAACTTCAAATACATTTTGAAAGTTGCTTCAGCTTTTAAGGCATACATTTATTAAAAGATAAATGAATAAACTGAAATCTTGAGACAATGGATTAGTATTTTTATTTTGATATGTGAAGACTACATGTACCTAGACTATTATATATACCAAGACAACTACATGTACCAAGATTAGTACATGTAGCAAGACTGATATATGTACAAGACTTAAATGCACCAAGACTATTACATGTACAAAGACAATCACATGTACCTAGATTATTACTTGTACCTAGACTATTACTTGTACCTAGACTATTACTTGTACCTAGATTATTACTTGTACCTAGATTATTACTTGTACCTAGATTATTACTTGTACCTAGACTATTACTTGTACCTAGATTATTACTTGTACCTAGACTATTACTTGTACCTAGATTATTACTTGTACCTAGATTATTACTTGTACCTAGACTATTACTTGTACCTAGATTATTACTTGTACCTAGATTATTACTTGTACCTAGACTATTACTTGTACCTAGATTATTACTTGTACCTAGATTATTACTTGTACCTAGACTATTACTTGTACCTAGATTATTACTTGTACCTAGACTATTACTTGTACCAAGACTATTACACATACCAAGATCAATACATGTACCAAGATCAATACATGTACCAGGAATATTACATGTACCAAAACTACAGTACCAATACTATTACATATACCAAGACCCTATTTACCAAGACTACTACATGTACCAATTCTATTGCATGTACCAAGACAACAAAATGTACCAAAAGTACTATATGTACCAAGACTACTACATGTAGACCACTACATGTACCAAGACTATTATATATACCAAAACTAATACATGCACCAAGACTGTTACATGTATCAGAACTACTATATGCACAAAGACTAATACATGTACCAAACACAGGGAAGGCACTGGCTTTAAAAAAGTTGTCACCAAAAAAATTGCCAACCTCAATATTTTGTTGCCAATTTTCAAAACAATGTTGCTATGCTCATGATACATCTTTGGTGATATTGTCAACATAAGAGGATGTTTAGACTAAATGGGCCTGAAAATAAATTGAAATTTCACATGCAAGTTACTTTTTTTTTAGAGAAGACCTGTTGTCAGTGACTAGGATTTATGCAATGCAAAAAACTATGAAATTTTGATTAAATATAGACAACTAATCTGAAATACACTTGTCCATTGATAACTAATGTTTGTGTAGTACACTCAACAATGTTAAATAGAGTATTTGATATGTTAGAAAATACATGTATCAGTCGAATCCCATTATAAAGCACAACTAAAATTTTTTATGTAAAAAATAGCAGTCCTTGTTTGCTCTGTATTCCAGTGTCAACAAACACGTTTCACAAAACAACTCACTCTGATATCTATTATATTAGTAACACATGGCTTTATAGTTGTGTTCTGTGTGTCATGTACTTAAAATAAAATTGGCCTAGAGTTTGGTCAGCCAGAGAAAACTACCATGATTTCATGGCTACCAAGAGATTAGACTATTCATAGGGAAATGAAAATGTGAACAAATTTAAGTTTCACATTTTTCTAATATGTACCACCTTCATTTAACTTGATGGCTACATTATCTATTGTTTCAAAATATTGGAACTTTAATTTGGGTTCTTGAACCAAAAACTATTTTAATTATAAACGGTGACCATACAGGTCATTCTTTAATTCCACATTTTATTCTCCACTTAGTGAATGCATTTCAGATTTGTATAAGTGATACTGAAATCTGTGAAAATAGCATAAAACTTAAAACTAAACTACCTACAACTCTCATGGTATTTTCTAACATTTAATTTTTCAGTATGGAATACTTTTAATTATCAGTGCTTGGACAATATTTCTGTATTTAGATAAGGTATTTCACATGAAAAAACATGTTTAGCCATGCAATTTTAGTTATGCAAAAATAGCGGTTCAACAGCGGTTTGTTTTTGGATTTATAACCAATTTCTTTACTTTATCCAGACTATGATGATATATATATATATATATATATATATATATATATATATATATATATATATATATATATATATATATATATATATATATATATTGCTGAAACATTGCTTCTTGTGGTCAGTCTGTTACTACTAGCATGGAAAAAAGGTATGGATGACAGTGATAAACATCATTACAAACTTATTGAAAAATTCTTTTCTCCTACATGTACTTGTGTCTCTGTGCTGTAGAACACCAAACAAAAACAAACATGGACTGAATACCCTGTATCCTCAGCCACTTCTTTTGACTTTAAAAGCTCGAAGCAACTGAGAACAAAAACAAATGGTTCTATAGTAATTATAATATTTCTAAGTTCTAAAATACAGTATAAATATGTAGTTACCAATTTAGAATGCAGTTTCATCCTTAAAATTCAAGAATGTTAAACAAGGACTATCTACATCGTATCGTTACACCCGATACCTGTACATTTTTCGGACAAATTTTCCTAGGAAAAACCTCGGAGTATTGGTTATTTACTTTCCGAGGTTACAGTGACTATTTACAGACAAAAACTTTTTATATATGTCCAAAAAACTTTTTATATATGTCCAAGGTTTTTATACTCAGATGTCCGAGGTTTCCTAGGACATTGTCCGAGGTGTCCTAGGACAGCGTCCAAGCTTTCCTAGGACTTTGTCCGAGGTTTCCTAGGACTTTGTATGAGGTTTCCTAGGACATCGTCCGAGGTTTCCTAGGAAACCTCTGGCAAAAAATGCATCAGATCAACAATTTATAATGAAGCAAATGATTATTACATTATTATATTTTTAATTTTGTTTGTCACAAATTAAATTTTTAAAAATATCCAGAATGGCCATCATGTTCCTTTAGTGCCAAATTTTACATTGCGATCTGAAATATTCATCCATTTCAATACATACTAATCACAGAGGTATAAGTATTTATTCCTATTATAAGTAGCAAAACAGTGTGATTTAGGCATACAAAGTTTAAGCTATACATTACATGCCAGAATTACATTATGTATGAAACATATTTTCACTACTTTCATGGTTCTGCAGCTGGTCAAAATTCTTATCACAATGGGCAAAATCCACATGGATTAGAACCAGAATGCAAATGCAACATATACTGAACAATTATTTATATTCATCATTCACTTCAATTAGTACACTTCCTTAACTTTTACTGAATGATTGTGAACTTGAAGTTTGTAATGATCATGGTCAGGTGCTCAGAGTACTGTATTTCATGACTCTCATATTCTTTTTCTTTTACATTAAAAAAATAATACAGACGTTGTAATTATGACATCCAAGGCAAGAAATATGGGAAATAATAATAAGAATAATAATTTATTTAGAGAAGGTAACTCAGTTACAGAGCTAATCTACTGTGAGGCTTTTTGTCTGTTATGTAAAATATATACAGTATATACAACATGTGAAGAATCTGGCTTGACACTAAATAAGTGATTTTAAAAATCAAGTATCAAGCCTGAAACATATGCACAGGCATATGTGAACACATAAACATATAACATATTATCCTTCAGTGAAAAATTCAACTGTAAAAAAGATGTAAAATTACAGAAAGCATCCGTTTGAGACGTTAATTGTCAAAAGAATAAATGCTAGGAGCCTGCCTTATGTCACTGTTGTACTGCAGACTTGATTTTTGATTAATATACAAACCATGATGCTGTTGTGGTGCCTTGAATTAGTCCTTGTTCCATAAACAAACGTTTATCACATAATTGTTCCTTTTACAGTGAATTATAACACATGTAGAATATTTTGATGATATACACAATAATACCACTCATGATATTGAAGGAAGATTCTACTTATGTACCAAACAAATTCTGCAAAGGTATGGCTATCTTTGATAGAAATGGGTATCTGGCAACGATATCAACAATTCTCACCAGTGATCTATACATTGTTCATTCTTAAATACCTGGAAGTTAATCAGTTTGGAGTTATATAATTTTGAAATTATCCTGATTCAATTCCTTGTCACATTTAGCATGTCAGTCGCTATTGTAAAGCTCTTTAAAGCAAATGCTAGTCCTGCATATCCCAAACCAAAATTGCAAGCTTATTTTTAAGGTTGTGGCAAGTTGGTTTTGTAAGTTTGCAGCAAGCTTAGATTTGAAACTGCGGCTAGCTTGCGCAAGCTTGCCCATTGCAATTTGCAAGCTTGCGCAAGCTAGTAATAGGAAAGCATGTGACAAACTCACTGATTAGAAGATTGTGCAACCTTGCAAACAAAGCTGACCTAAGTTGCATCAGAAGAACTGATACGGCATTGATTGAATTATTCTATACATGGTCACATACCTCCATTTTTTTAGCTCTTGATGTGCGAAAAGTATGTAATATCAAATATTAAACTGAAAATGTTAATATGTGGTGAACATCAAAAAAAATGAGATCTTACTGTCACAATAAAAAAAATTGAAGTCATCAAATCATTTAATAATATTTAATCAGATGAAAATAATAGCATATGAATGGGATCTGTGTGTGCAAACTCCTTATACTTTTGTTATGTATTGCTTTGGAAATGTTACACTAATTTACTTCCATGTAGAAATCCATTTGGGGGGAGGATGGTGTCAAATCTGATTCCCTCTCATCTGTCACGATGATAAACTATTAGGTGAAAACAAGAATGTCATTAGAATTACTCTGAATCACTTCAATCTGCTTAACCAAATCCTCAGAATAAAATTCTGCATCCTCATCAGCTTCTTGTGTGATTCAGGTATCATCCACTGAAATGGATTACATCGAACATGTACTATGTAATCAGGAAGAAAAAAAACCCAAAAGCATTTCAATTTTAGTTCATTATTCCAAAATCACTTATCAAGTCCAGGAATCATCAGTAAGTGTTATTCAAGATCATCCTTTAATAAGCCCTAAATTTTAGTTTTACTATATTCATTTTGAAAGGTCTACAGCACATGTCAGATGAATGGCACTTGTGAGTTTTGAACAACAAAAATCCTATCAAACTGATTATGTACCTTAATACATTTTGAAATAAAATAACTTCCATCTTCTTTCAGGATGAAAAGAATTAAATATAACAACCTCTGAACAATTTTTGATTAGATATGCGGAAGAAAAATAACCTAAGAATAAATGAAATAAGATTCCTAAGCGTGCGTTTGACATTATCATATCATAACCCTATTGTCGATAACTGATAGCACTTCATCGATTTGGCAAGTGTTGCAATAAATAATAATGATCTGCAGCATTGTCATCTCAGTCATTGGGTGAAGCAACATTACAAAGTCATATTTTGACATATTTAAATCATAACAGTGCAAGAACGTTACCGGCAAACTAAAGTCACGAAAACTGGCAAAATACGACACAATTTTGAATTTACTCACCGATATTGTAACTCAGTGATTTCAGATTATCTCTCTAATTATAGGATCGGTTACTGCACATATAATGGTTCAGCGGGCAATGAAATTTACTAAATTAACTAGGTAAATTGTGAAAGTTCAACCTTGAAAATTGCGCCATATTGAACGGGATGCTACAATGGTTTTATGGTCTTCTTTTGACTCAAATATGTTACGTGTATATTTACAGTTTGTAAACCAGTCTGCGTAAAAAAAAAAAATCGTAAACAGGGGACTCGATACCAATGAAATCTGTCACGGAAAGCCACACTTCAACTTGCATACTTTTATTTGATTTTTTTTTAAACAAGCAAAATTCACAAAGCTCATTTATTCATATAATGCAGGCAGAATGGGATGCACCTCTCTCTCAAAGAAAAACAAAAACTATATATTTATCATTTTTATTTAGTAATTAAATAACTGACAACTATTTCCTTTCTTCTGGCAGCAGATTGTCATTAAAACAAATATATGAGAGTATTTTCATAAACTTAATGCCAAAAATTAATATTATAAGATTTACTGAGACTATATTTGATGGTGCATACATTATTGGTAAATAGATTTACAAGTACTTGTTATCAAATATATTGTTAGTCTGTAATTATCAAGTTAGTCTGTAATTAACTTTGCAATCAGCTCTGTCTTACTCTTTTACAGGATTTTACTAAATGGAATCTTTACCCACTCTTCCATTACCTCACACAATAACTGCATAGGTAATTGAGTATTCAATCACATAAAGAATTTCCTTTATGCCAAAAAGCTCAATATTTTCTCTAACATGTATAATATTTCTAAAAATTGAAAATGAGAAAAAGACATTTGTAGAAAAAGTAATATTTCATTTTTTGAAATGGTCAAGAAATAATTCATTTTATTTTGACATGATAATAATGTTCATAGTTAATTCAAACATAGAGAAATGTTGGAATTATATATTTTATTTATGTACCAGCTAAACACAAGTAATACAAGTTCTTAGCATTTTGCAATACTGAAAAGATGATATAAATAAAAACTAGATTACCAGTAAACATCTTTTAATTTGACAGTGTAGTTTCTTATACTGAGTATATGATCTAGTCACTACATATATTCAACATTTCAAGAAGTACTGATCTGATGCGGAACTGCCCTTAAATTTCACAACTGATTATTGCAAGCATGTGCAACTTGCTTACATCAAGTACTTCAGATTTTGCATGCTTGCAGACTTTGAAAAATTCCTTTTGCAAGCTTATGCAAGCTTGTAGACTCTAAAAAATTCCATTTGCAAGCTTGCAGACTTTGAAAAATTCCTCTTGCAAACTTGTGCAAGCACCATTACTAGCTTGCACAAGTTCACCTAGCTTGTCGTAAGCTTGCAGCAAGCTTCCTGCAAGCTTGTCATAAGCATGCATTTTGGTTTGTCGTGTCTAATATTATTATCTACATGTAAATGAAATAAGAAACTAAAATCTGTGTTCCTATTTGGCATAGCCTGAACTGAGATTGTGTTTATCTCAAATCAATCAACAATAATTCAAAGTTATTATTAAATTCAAATTGTAGACTTGGTAATTGTTTTAGATGACAAACATTATTCATTTTAATAAACTGTAAACAAATGTTCTGAATAAATATACAGAAATCACTAGGTGCACAAATAAAACACACCAAATCCATGTCCTAGCTTAAAATTTTCTATGTCCACATTTCTGAGCTATGTCCGAGCTAATAAATGACAAAGTTCTTCTTTCCTAGGTTTTTCTGAGCTAAAAAATGACTAAGTTTCTATTTCCTAGGTTTTTCCGAGCTAAAAATGTATTAAGTTCTCATGTCCAGGGTTTTTCCAAGGTATTTCCTAGGTGTATTTTTAATGTATGAAATGATGTCCGAGGTTTTCATAGGAAAACTTTGGAAAAACCTTGGACGTCCGAGGTTTTCCTAGGAAAACCTTGGAAAAACCTTGGACGTCCGAGGTTTTTTGGTCAAATTTTCAAGCAAACCTCGGAAAATGTACAGCTGGGCCTGAGTACCTATGATTAACTTACACTGAGGAATATGCTGGTTTCTGGTTGTACTGAGGAAGTTTTTCCCATCAACATCACCCCAGTCAAAGGCCTTGGGCAGATCTTTCACATTCAAGTACTCATGTGGTCTTGGCTTTGTTCTATAAGATAAATAATAAAAAATAATAATAATAAGGATAAAAACAACAACAGCAACAGTAATAATTAAAATCATGTCCTTACTTAGTGTTTTTAAAGCAAGAAGTCTGTATTGTACAGGTTTAGGGATATGACTGTCTATCAACAATCAAATAGGTAACTGATGAATCAGTTGCCTATTCCGAGATCTGATCAAGGTAAAAGCCAGAGAGAAAATGACCAATCATAATTTCTCCTTTCATACTCTAGACATGTCCTTATCAAGTATGCATCAGCTGTTTAATAACTGAAAATTAATTTCCTTGATGCCTTCATAATTTATACAATATTTAAAAGTATAAAATCTCCTTCTCACTTCCTTTTCCCAACTCTTTAACAAATGTAATGCATCCAAGGTTTCTTCTACTGACATAGTAGGGTAGCAAACCAGACCTTCACAAGAAACATTCACATTATCCTGATACCAGACCCACCAGTCTTAATGGTGAAAATAAAGGTTAATTCGCAGGATTGGATTCATGCAATGGTCGTCCGAGAGTGATGGGAAGGTACGTTACTGTTTTTTTTTTTTTTAATGGATATGTGTAGTTTTTCAGTCTTCGTGCGATTCTAAAGGGATAAAAGACGCGTGAGAAAATTCGAATCGAGCGGAGGGTTGAGGTCGATTTGCATTCCTTTATTATTGTATAATACCGTTAAGGTGATTTCATGTAGTCAGAAATTTCGTCGTGCTTTATTGATAAAACTGCAGATTCCTGTGGTTTGGTGTCAGGATAATGTGACTGGGTGGGACATCATGCTACAAGTTGCATGATGCCCCAGTGCTAGACATTACTATAAATTGCCACAATGCAGACATGGTAGCGATATGACTGAAACATTGTTAAAAGCTACGTTAAAAATCACAATCGCTGATTATTTACCGTACTCCTTGGATTGGCGTTGCTGATGGCTTAAAACATGAAAATCGGTTGCGACTTCCTGCAGGTTTGTTAAAATGTACAACTTCGATTGCCTGGCAAAACACAAATAGCGAGAGCATAAGAACGAGTGTATTCGTTGGCACCATCTTCGCCTAAATCACAAGTCATATGATTCCTCCTCACATGACACATCACATTCTATACCACAATAACATTAGCCTGGTATTCTAACGCTTACAAGATTTTGAATGAAAGGTCAGGGGACCAGGCAATTGATGTTTGAAAAAAGTTATTTATAAACTTATAAAGTTCCCGTATTTTACAAAGTCATTAACATCTGTCATGCCACTATGCGACTACGGTCTCCATACAAGATTTATCTGCCTTCTCGATTTAAGAACTTGACATTACTGGGCTCCATATAGCGTTCTTCAACAGCGGTTTGTTTTTATTCATTTCGTTAAAAAACATCCTGTAATTTATTCATTTCGTTAAAGAAACATACTGTAATTTCGACCGTCTTCGGCTTTTCTCGGCTACCATCAATATTTGTCAACGAAACCTGAAAACGCGACAATTTGCTAGTGTCATCAAAGTTAATTTAATCCGACTAAAGGAATTATACTTTAACCTGTGGAAAGTGTTTATATGGGCTGATAAGAGTATGAGATTTAATGAAAATTTGTTTGTTCCGTTAACAGTCAGCCGTGAAACACGCTGCAAAACGCCGTTTGCATTGACGTCGACGCAATAGACGTCTAACATTATAGAATTATATTTGACGTTATAGTGCTGCAGCAAAACATACTTTAAGCGGATACTGAATATACTTTTAATTGCCTTTTGTGAAAGACCGGATAGACGAACTGGAACTAGAATATAACGAATGTATACTTCATTATTGGTAAGAAGTATAAAAAGATCTCTCTAAATGGCCGCACGATTCACCCAAAACCTGCCCACATCCACCACAAACATTATGTAAATCAAATTAAGCATACCCCAAACCACAAGAAAATATTGGAAAAAATACTATCTTGCTGAAACGGATAAATTTTGCCATTTTATTTACATTGGTTGTATATGACAAAACTGAGACAAATGTTAACTGGATTGATCCACTGAGCTGGTTGTCTTTAGCAGTAATATATATTTTTGTCCAGTTGGTACTGATGTTTGTTGTAGATGATGAGAGAAGAAGCAATTAGGCTACAAACAGTAACAACTTACTCTTCCGCTGTTGGCAAATCAAATGCATGTAATTAGTGCTATTCCCCACTTTTAGTGGTTCCTGGCTATTTTACATTATTATACAAATCTGTTCATGCAGTACTGTTCAAAGAGTAACCATTTAATCAATTTTTGATTATATGCCAGCATCTGCAATCTCAAAGCTATAAATTAATGCCAATTTTCATGGAGATATCTTGTTTAGATCAAAAGTTATGATGGAAGTACTTATTTTATTAAATGTGTCAGGTCCCTGACTCAGAATAATTAAACATACATTTGTATAAGACAAAAATTCACCAAAAAGCCATTTTTTGCCAGTATTTAAATAGTTGTAACTTTTTAACTAACCATCATATTTAAAAAAAAATTTAAACTGTTCTGAAAAGGTCTAAATGAGCTCTATAAGAATCAAACATTAAAATACAAATATGTTGACTTTGTAATTTTGAATGGGGTTGCTACATTAATTACTGAACTGATTAAATACATGCCATTTTAAGTTTGTGGATCAGTTTAAAGTGACCAAGAATAAAGTCTTAATCCAAATTATTTTGTCACAACTCAGTAACAATATTAATATTCCAATTATTAATAATAAGTATAGTTAACAGTAAGCTTTTAAGTGGAGTATTTAAAACTATTGTGTTGTATTGTTAAAACATAGATGTTGCAGTGTAATAGTATTCTGATTGTTGTAAATTGTGAAACATTTTTCAGATATCATATTCTTTTTTTGGATAACAGTATATTTTCTTTGTATGCCTTCTTCCCATGCCTGTAAGTGTGCTAAACTCGATCATTACCCCTGGGTAAACAATATTGTGATGGTATCCAAAGACTCAAAGCAAGTGAATCCTTGTAGCCTGTGTGAACGGTGATCATAAATACTAATAATATCAGAACTGTTTGAATGTGTGGCTTAATTAAAAAAATTAAAATTGGAGTACTTTAGAGGAAAATTTGAGCCATATATCACCATCAAATCATTAAAGACAACCATATCGATTCATTATAATTGTAATTTTATTTGTAGAATATTATTTTTTAGGCTGCAAGATCAAAAGACCTAGAAAAATTGACCGCTGATATTGATAGAGAACTGCTTTTTAAGCCTCGGCAATCTGTTTCTCACAAGCAACATACAGATATCCCAAGTATTGATTCCATCGCTGTATATATCGTGGCCAACTATGTCAACAATGTATCTGGTAATCTTATAACAACCAGATGTGATGGGAATTGCCTGTATAATGCTATTTTTATACTACTTTTCAGCAATGAAGCCCTTGCAATTTAACTGAGATATTTAACATATATACAGTTGGTGAAAAACATGAGTACATATATAAATTACCAAATTAGCAATGATTATACTTGGTATCCAGCGACTATGATCAGGCCTATTTTGATGCAGGTATCAATGGAGCTTTTTGCAATGCATGGCATTTATTTGCCCTTAGTGATGTCATCATGTACCCAGTAAGAAGCATATACCCAAATGTTAATGGTGATAAAGATGGTGCCTGTATGTACCTGAACAAAATCTTCTATCCAAGTAATCCACTCGAGTCAAATTAACCATTGACCATATTGTGGTATTCAATATGAAAAATGCTGGAACCAAATGTATATTACGTTAACCACTTTGCAACAGTCACTAACGTTATAGAACATGGAATAAATACAAAGCGACAACAAATTACAAAACACAAAATATCGTCTTCTGGATCACCTGACTGTGAGAGATTGCTTTCATGAAGATGATGCAGCTGATGACAACAACAATGATGATGATGGAGCCAATACTTATTGTTATGCACCTAATGGAGATGATGGTTCAGAGATGATGATATCTAAGAATATATGATGATACATACATGGATACAAGAGACAGTGATATTTCTAGCCATAATGGTCTTATGGAGAAAGAGAAAAATAAGAATCATCATGAAATTTAAGTTTTTAATTGTGAAAATAGAATGTTACATGAAACATTTGAAGCAAAAGGACAAATTTTTAAGCAACGAAGACTTATTGTCAGTTCTCACTAACACCAACAATTAACGAAATGATATTCCACCAGAACCTTATGTTTATGTTGTACTAGACATAAATGGTAATAACCACAAAGGACAATATGAATTTCCCAATGATTGTGGTGTAGGGGACATGCATACAGGAACTAATGTCAACCAGATGTCTTTACTTAAATCGGAAAATAGACCATGTCTGGTTTATACAAAAAGCAATTTATTATGTATGAAGAAAGTAGAAAAAAAAGAATATTGCATATATTCCAATTGAACAAGAACCTGAACATGTACTTTCATTGCAGATATTACACAAAGCTAAAAGGAGATGAAAAGTTTGAAAAGCTTGTAGCACCTATAACTAAGGCACCCAGTCAAATCCATTTTATCTAAAAAATGTGCTGTGGTAGAATACTTTGGGAAAAGGTCTTTAAAAAACCAATCACATGGAAACAGTAAACATAATGAGCCCTATCAGCGAGCAAATTCAAACATTCTAAGAGAAGCTGTAAATGATATAGGGTAGAAAAAGGCATCGGATAGATATTTACACATGAATAAGGAAGATAGCTTTACTGCAACAAAATCTTCAAAACAAATTGAAGACAAAATTTATAGAGAAAAAAAAGTCAAGACATCTGCACCCAGAAATAAAAATCTAGCCAATAATTAGAAATTTTAGGGGAACTTCACACAAATGAATATATCCAAAAAGTTATTCTGGCAGAAAGAAAAAGTCTGGTTATTGTATTGTATACTGTAGAACAAATTTTAGACTTGCTCAAAAATTTTTCAGGACAGGATGAAAGCATTATTGGAATAGACCAAACTTTTAACTTGGGTAAAGTTTTTGTGACTGCAATGTCATGCAAAAAAAACTGATGTAATAGGAAAACTGATCAATACCCTATTTCTTACGTCCACTGTGCCTTCATTGGGAATCAGACAAAAAGACATATTACATATTCTTTTAGCATATTTGAGAAAAAAATGGATTTGAAAAGTTTATTTTTGGTATGGATGATGAAGAAGCTCTGAAAAATGCATGAAGATCCAATTTTTGTAATTCAGAGTTTTTATATTGCACTAAGCATATTAAAGACAACATTTGGCACTCTTTTCATAAACATGGATGTGACAATCTTGTCACAAAAACAATACTTTGAATGCTCTTCAATGAAGACATTTGCCTAATATTCAGTCAAGATGACACAGAGTTAGCAAAACAAGATGATCTGGCAATGTAAAACAATTTCCCAAAATTGCACAGTATTTCAAAAAGTTCATAAGTCAAAAAAATTAAAATTTATACAAACCATTAAAAACAAAACTATCACGAGTCTTTGGACCAACAACAACTCTGAATCTGTTAATAATAAACTTAAACAATTTAATGATTGGAAACAAAACAAGATACCTGAATTAATTAACAGGTTATATAGTGTAACTCAAGCTCAGTTTGTAGATTTGTGTTGCACAATATATGGCTCTGGCAATTAAAAATTTTTTGGCTTTTCTCTTTATACATACTTTATGAAACCATTTGGTGCACAAAAACATCATCAGAAAAGACCAGAATCTTTACAAAATTTTTACAAAACCATCAGTAGCTAGGCCAGTTTTTGATATAAACTCTGTGGAAAAACACACTATTGCACATGCATGTGTTTTGATTGACCATTACCATTTCCTGAGTAAGCTACCAACTATCATTGTCTAATTTCCACATTTTATCCTTTGATGATAAAACATATAAACTTGTGTTTCGAAAATTTAACAATAGTAAATAGTAATTTGTTCATGATGGATATTTTAACTGCCTTTTGTACACTATTTCATCATAAAATTAGTTTGAAACTTTAAGTGAACCAGTAACTAGGAAATAATGGCAGATATCACTATCTGGGAATTACAAGTTTATTGTCTGTTTTCATAAATCATTGGGCAGATATATTCAGAAAATTATGCAATTCATAGAAAGCAAAGACTGGGTATTGTGTTATTTAAGATTTTCCTTTAAAATGGAATTATATAGGTCAGAAACATATGGGACAATGGCTATATTGTGGAATTTGTGAGAAGTGCTGTAAGGTCAAAGTTGATTTCTGACTTGATTCGTATTTGTGAAAATACGGAAAAAACAGCCTAGCAGATACTATTTAACCAATGCCTAAAACTACTGCAGGTACACAGACAAATAAATAAACCATAAATTTGGAATCCTATCAATGGAATGTTGTAATGGATCTATATAAAGTGAGTGAGAATGTTACAAAAACCTCTCCTAAAAATATGCACTCATTGTCTGTGTTAATTTGTTTGGAAAAAAGGGTTTAGTTCATATGCTGATTTTAAGGAGCCATGTCTGTAATTTTATGCATTTTAGTGTTTTATGTATGAATAGTTACATTTATGTTTTATCCACACCAAAGAAATTAGGACAAACAATATGATCTAAATACACATGTGCATTTGCCCTAATGTACATGGTACAACAGGGGTTGTTCCAAACACATTTAGAAATCTTTCACTGTGCCATAAATGTGAACTTTTAAAAAGTAAACTTTAAAAAATTGATTAGGGTAGTTGATTAAGCATTTTTACAAACTTAAACTTACAATAACATAATCTGGTTACTAGTTAAAATTCATTAAAATGTAGTTTCTGTTATTCTCTTTTAGAGTCATATGGCCAAAATAACTCAGAAAATAAAGTATTGCTTAAACCAATGTTAAATGCAGAAGTGCATACTGGGAAATAGAGGACATATTTCAAATAAGAGAATGTGTGTGTACATATATATATATATATATATATATATATATATATATATATATATATATATATATATATATATATATATATATATATATATATATGAATGTATGAGGTTCTAAATAAAGTGAAAAAAAATATATAATTTAAATGTATGTGCAATCCAATTCTAGCAAATGACACATATTTCTAAAATACATATAGTTGGTTCTGAATGCTGACGTGACCAGTATTACATTTGCTGTAGGCTTAATCTACAGGGAGTCATGCAGACATAAAAATTTGTCCAAAAGCCTAATGCTTTCATTTGTGAATTGAATCAATGATGCATTGAAAATTAAAAAAATAAATTCACTGAATTTCTTTTTTCATTCAGTAACTCCTCATACAAATAATTACCATTTTCACGGCAAATCAGCTTCCAGTGATAATAAACATCGAGTCAACATACAACATATGGCAGAAATGTGACTTACAGTGGATAATTGTATCAGCATCACTGTCTAGAATGACAGTCTGAGTTGTAAAGTTAACATAGAGCTGTCATTATGATTTTCTGAGAAGGTTCTTTTTTATTATACATGTATTTTATGCTTCTGTACAAGAAACACATCCTTTAGTGATATATTTCATAATTTCATCACCATTATCTACATTTTATTTATATTAAAATATTAAGATTCTGTGTTTGATGACTAGCAGTCATACTTTAACAGTAAATTTTCAGCCGTCTTTTAAGAGAATATTGGTATTAACTTATGTTGACCTGTATAATGTGCTTTAGATAATGACAAGCTAAAACCTCCTGTAACTCTTGTCCGTCATTATTTGCACATCTGGAGAAATGAGTTGTAAAGGATACAAGACAGATTTTATTGATATGAGTATATTATATGTGAAATTAATGCTAATTTTCAAAATTTGAAAAATGTATGATCTAAATTTAATTCTTATCAAGAATGTATGAACAAATGTGCACACAGAAAAATCAATAATTGTGCCTAATACCACCATATTGTTCAGGTTCTCATAAAAGATTGCTTGTGCCAGGTCCACATATGTGTAGTAGTTACATTTAGGCCTAGAACCTGGCTAGAATGTCAGTAGTTCTTGCTGAGAATGCTTTGTCTATTTACTAAACAGTGATAGACTGAGAAGTTCCAACAGTTAATCCAGTGGCAGAAAAAGCCATCCAATCTGGACACCACAGTAACCATATTGGAAATCTTGCTTTTGCTACTCCTTTATCGAAGGTTCTATCAATATGTGGCTTTTGCTAAACTGCTCTCTAGTTGCAAAATATGTCTGCCACTGACCATCTTGAAAACCTTTGTTTTTCTCTACCTCATAATGACTGTTCATATCAGCATTGGTTTTTCATTGAAAATGGTGCTGATCTGACTTAGAATGTAGTTGTCAAAATGGTCATCTTGAAAATCTTATTGTCACTTGATTATGGCAAAACTATTGTTATTACCATTGAATTTCAGGGTTCCTTTCAACACTCAGGAGGTAAAAGGAAGATATGATCTTATCTTGAATCCCTGGAAGTTCTTCTTCACCTGTAGGTCATCAGTCCCTTCAAGACTCTTGCTTATGAATCATTCGTACAAAACACCTACATCAACTAAATATGTTAAGAAAGCAGTCAAGTAATCTTAATGGATTTTTATGTTCTGTGAAATTGTGTACTCAGTATTCATGCAGTTACACTACAATGTCACTACTTGTGTAACTTTGCAATAACACCATTAAGATAGTCAGCTAAGTATTGAAGTGAAACATCAGCCAGTACCTTTATGCATCAAGTCACACTGGCTGCACTTTGCAAATACAGGTGATCAACAGGGGTACATTAAAGGGAATATGGATGCATCATGTGAGTTGCACAGATGAGAAGAAATGCAGTTCTCTAAAAATGTGATGCTTATCTGACATGGAATCTAGGGTCCTTGAGAGCTTTCATGATACAATTTTGGGGTGAAAAATTAAGAAATAAATGGTTTTGTCACATGTAAGTGATGCAGGTTTCTCTTTAAATATTGTCAAATTTACCATTGTGCATTACATAGCAACTTGCAGACAATTAAGCAGATCAGGGTCTGTCCTGTTCATGATATTTCTGTGAATCACCATAGTTACACTTAGAGGATCAGACTTGTAAACTAAGGTTTGATACTTTGATATGTCCCAGGGATAGGAACTTAGTTCCAAATGTGGATGGCATCATGTAGCCAATAATGCATTGAAATGATATTAGTAACTAACTGTTAAAAAAAATCATTATGCTTGCAATATTTGTTCAAGTGTATATGACTATGATCTCCTGGAGCATTAAATTTGGAGTCTACTCTGTTCACAGTTGGATCTGTATCATATATTTAGTCACAATGTTACTCAATCGTTTTTCTCGTGTCTTTACAGGTTTAGTTGCCATTAATCTCACAATGGGAAAAAAGAAGAAAATAGCATCCCATGCTATTCATGGTGTGGTCGAACCAAAGGCCCAGTTGGTTAAGAACTTGTTGTGCTCACAGACATTTCTCTACACTGCAGTTCGGATACTGGCACTGGTTATTTTCTACTACTTCTTTTCCATTGGACTTACTTTCTATAATCAAAGGTTTATCCATGTAAGTTTTCTGTGATGTAATGCTATTTAATCATTTCAGTTCATTAGGAAATATTCACTGTAAGTAAAATAACAGTGAATAAATGACACATTTTGTGAGTAAACTGGTTTTGTGCCACAGTTCTAATATTTCAGATTGTATGCTTTTATTGAGCCACTAGGTGAGTGAGGGAATGAGCCTCTTGTAAATAAACTAATTGCAGTTGTAATATTACTGGGATATCATTAAAGACTGGAATGTCAGTGAATTGAAACTCTTTTGAAACCGCTTGTGCTTCTAGTATGGTACTTTTCTCTCATTAATTTCAGTATAATTTCACCTAGTTAACCAAACCCCACTCACTAAAAATAAAACAAAATATTAGGTCTTGCATGTTAATTTTACACTAAAATGAACTGCATAAAAGTGAAATTTAATCAGATTGTATGACCAGACAGTTGTCTTTTAACAGTTTTAAGCTGTGCAGCAAAAAATGAAACCTGACATAATCATAGATGTGCATATAGATACATCAAAATTTTAAGTACAAATGTCAGTTTTAAAATATAAAGGAATGGCTGTGGAGTAATATGAAAACTTAAAAGAAATTTGTATGTAACAAATTATTTGATAACATCACATTCTTAGGTGAAGATGTAAAATCTTAAAAAACCACAAAACTCCAAACACTGAAAATTTAATTTGGTCCAGGGGTTTTTGGTTATTAATTTAGCATTTAAAGATATTTTTAATACAATGATAGAATCTTTATAATTGGAACTGCCAAAAATATTTTCCTTGTATAGTTTTTTTCTCAGTGAGTCATTAACCAGGATAGCTTATGGAATGGTCTGTTGTCTGTCAGTTGTCTTTACTTTAGCATACATTATCACTACTTATATGAAGATTGACATGAAACCTTGCATAGACATTCCTCCCATGGTCCAATCTTGTTATTAATACTCCTCCTGAACTGAGGGTCATATCAAGATGGGGTTTTCACAGAAAGAATTCTTATGTCTAGTTATTCTTGCATGAAAATTAGAATGGTGCCATTCTAACATCCAGTATGGTCACTGAAGCATCCATCTTTTAAATCTTGTTATCTATACACTTTCTGAATAGAAAGTCATATTTACATTGGATTTTTACCAGAATAATCTTATGATGTCTTGTTGTTCTTGGGTAAGATGGTGCTGATCTGATGTCCACTATGGTTGAAATGTTACTTATTTTAAAATCATGCTAGCAAATGATATTTTCACTTAAAGACTTATGTCTAGTTGGTCATACAGTCCGAATCAACTAACCAATTGGTTTGAACCCCCCTACTAATTTCAATAACGGAAACCTTTAATTTGATAAAAAGTGCAAGGAACTTAGTCAATTCATTCATTGATTTATATTTTCTAACCAGACTGTGAGTAGAATGGACATAACACGGTTATCATCTACGTGTTTCATGTTTAACAAAAGTTTTCAATATTATAGACCGACATGCCTGAGACCAATTTCCAGTTCCTGGACAAGTCCATTTCAGCAAATGGTTGTATGTGCAAATAAAGATGTACATACATATGTCGTCTGCTTCCGATATTTAAGGTGTTGAATCAAGAAAAGGAAAAGAATGACCAAAAAAATTGCCTTTCACGTGAATTTAACAAGTGGTTTAATTAATATGTTCATGTGTGTGAAGGAATATAATTCCAAACTCAATATTATGATAATTTACGGAATTATCCGGCTGTTTTTGAATAGGATAAATTAAGTCATTATGTTGTCAGATGGAAAAAAACTACCCCATAGTGTACGGAATATGGCGCCGTGTTAGTCTAGAAAGTCCATTAAGCATGAAAGGTGCAAGGGGATGTGAGTATTAGTGCCATTCTGGTCACAGTCAGGTTAGAAATTATAAATCAATGATTCAATTGACTTAATTCTGTGCACATTTTATCACATTAAACTTTTTAGTTATTGAAATCGATAGGGGGTACAAACAAATGGGGATGTAGCAACGGACTATAGATGAAAGTGGTGCCACATGTGTGTGTGTGTGTGTGTGTGTGTGTGTGTGTGTGTGTGTGTGTGTGATTTAGATTTTTAATGTAGCTTGAACAATTTTACAGTCATATTGCTATGATGTCTGCAGTCTGGCAGTTTATAGCAATGTCAAGCACCAGGGAATCATTCTGCTGGCATGTAGCATCAGTCCCATCCAGTGACATTTTCCTGATACCAGGCTGACCAGTCTTAACACTAACCTCTTAATGCTGAGCGCCTAGCGAGACAGCTGTTAATATAAGTTTTAGAAGTCTTTGGTATGACAACGCTGGGATTCAAACCCATGACCTCCCACATCTGAGGTGGATGTTCTAACCACTAGGTCACAGGAGCAGTCAGAAGTGGAATGTGATATTGCTGTGCTTGTTTGAAGTCATAAGGTGTAAATGCATGTTACACAACCAATTTTGGAAACATAAAGCCTAACTGCATAATAATGGATCATAAACTGTTTTTTGAAACTGATGATCTTTCAATAATTTTTCATAAGGTGTAAATGCATGTTACACAACCAATTTTGGAAACATAAAGCCTAACTGCATAATAATGGATCATAAACTGTTTTTTGAAACTGATGATCTTTCAATAATTTTTGGCCAACCCCAACACTGTGGAATAGTAAACCTTCAATATTCTTGTTTTTACAGCATTTTAAGTTTCCACTATCCTTGACTATCTGTCATTTGGTTGTGAAGTTTATCCTGGTGGGATTCTGTCGTTCACTGATAGAGTGGAAGACAAAGATGCCCAGAGTAATGTTATCCTGGGGAACAAACCTTAAAAGAATAGCTCCAACAGGTAAGCAAAAGTATCAGAACTCTATATCTAAGTAATACTTAATGACAGTTTACATTATGAACAAAATCACAATGAGCAGGGACAAAGGCCAAGTCAGCATTAAACAGAAAACACAATCCTCTACAAACTTTGACAAAATAAAATGAGTGCATCATCACATAATATTTTCCAGCTTGGAATTTTATTTTGGTTGGTGTTTAAGTTTATAAACAAAAACTTGAAATGGCCTGCAAAATAGTTTTCAAAAATGGGCATAATTATCCCTCAAAAAAAAAAATACATGGAATTTATGCTTAGAACATTTGAATTTTTATTGTCATTTAGTAACTGTTACATTGCATTTGGCAGGTAACATTCATTCTTATTATAATTTATGGCTTTTTTAAAAAAAATTAGGTACAAGTATCCATGGGAGTTTTTATTTGTATACATGGGTGAGTATAATTTATGAATTCTAGTGTTGAATTTTGATAGTTGTAGAGTGAACAATCATGGAAATGTATAGTTGACCACTCATTTGTTTGAAATTCTCTTATGGCTATTTGGCTATTTGAATTTGCTACAGTTGGAGATCCAAAATCTGGATGTTTTTCTCAGTGCAGATAAACTATTGTTTGGAAGATAACATCCTGATTGTCGTGGTTGTATATTTATGAGCCTGGCAAGTACATCTAGGAAAGTTTAACAGGTTGCAGTACATTCTTTCTTGCTAGTAAAGTACATTAACATAATAATGATTCAGTATGCTTTAACAAATAAAGAATTTCAGTTGTTTGTTTTTTATTTTTATTTGTAAAACTGTGACAGTTCGTCAGTTTCCCAGATAATGTTTGGACCTAATAGGTATATTTCTGATAAAATTGGAATTAATTTAGTGAACTTAGAATTTTACTGTTTCTTTGCCCTTGTATTATTCTTGGAGACACTGTTTCTATGGAGAACCAAAGTTTATTTAGTATACCCTTACAAGACCAAACATTTTTCACTTTGTATTTGGTACAATACATACATCTTAGTCTTAACTCCTTAACATCAGTTACTTTGACCTGATTGTTAACACACACCACATTTCTTACACCTTGTTTCCATAAAACAATTTGCATGGTCAATTTAAATGAGTCTGATTCAAGAACAGATTTTCTCTCATTTTTCCAATATTTTTAGCATGTGTCTAATTTTATCAGAATTAAAGGCATCAGTGGGTACTCGGGTACCCGATCATTCATAATAACCTAGGTAATAAAATTAGCAATAGGGTAACCACTTAATCCACGTAAAAACATGTTTCCAAGTTCAGATCAAAGATTTTATCTTCGATGTCAGGTTAGATCAAGACACGTAATAAGGAGTACATTTCAAGGCTCATGTTGTATGACAATGATCCATTGGCTATGTATGTCCAACAGTTCCTTCTATTCTATTTATAGTCACTGAAAATGTCATGTTTCCAGGGTAATAGATGGGTTTCTTAAATTTAAAACCATTTGCTGCAGATTCATTATAGTCTGATACACACTTGAGTAGCAGACCAGTCAATATTAAAAAAAACCATGTTGTGAAATATTAAGTGAACTGGGGTTTATCAGTGTGATGCATGTATGATATATGACTAAAATATGTTAGAAGAGAGTGATTTTGTTAAACTGAAGAACAGGTTGTATCAGGAAAAGGACAAATTAATAGTGCTTTACGAATTTTGAAAGAGGAATTCACCAGTGATTTAATACTACATTCAGAATTTGTGGACTTGGACTTTATGACCTTTCAGCCAAAGTGAAACATGATATAGACTAGTTAAAGTGAACATGAACTTTATAGGTAATTGATCATTTTGTAGTTTGTCTGTATTCTTATACTAATCCATATGGATTTAACTGATTTGTAACAAGAATTTTAACTAACTGCAGATCCAGGTAAATACTTTTTTATATGGTTTTCTCTAATTACCAGTATGGCATGTAGTGTATAAATTACTATTTTTATTCTCAGATTGCACTTTTTTGCAACTCGTAGGGGTTTGACATATGAACTTACATACAAAGCAGTTCAGGTTCACATTTAAATAATTTCCCTTTGATTGGGTACCTAGGTAACTGATTATTAGGATTAATGGGTACTTGGGTGACTGTTTCTAAAATTTTGACATCTTTGATCAGAATGCTTGATTTTTTGCTAGAAATGAGCAAGCAAGCATCCAGTTGATTGTGATAAAAGTCAGACTGCTTTACCATGCATTTTATGCTGTGCATATGCCTAGTTGATTTTATCAACAATAAATATGGCACTTGACAATAAGATTAGACCTAATGTTTAAATCAGTTGTTTATTTACACAAAAATATGCACACAGAAACACCAGTATTTTGAGTGAAATGAAAATGCTTGCATATGTTGTACATATATGAAAAGAAAAAAATTGGGGTATTTAAATGTTTTTATTGGATGTGAAATACATGGATACATTGCTTATCTGGGGTACTGAGTCTATTCATCTTGTACATGTACTGCTGTGGTAAGTCTAGGTGGAATGTTAATTTTGTTGTATGAATCTGACCCAGTTCTAACAGTGATATTGTTTCATATCATAATGACTGTCTTCAGCAATATACTGTATGACTGAAATAATGTACATTATTCAAATTCTCCTATCTTAAAAAAATTTAAAGTTTTAATTCATGATTTTTCTTCAGTAAGGCACTAACACTCTAGATGTGGTTGTTTCTTTCCCAACCATTTAATGGAACTTTGTCACTTAGACAGGTTCATAAACTTAATTGTGGAATTTATTTGAAATACAGATATAGGCATGAAGACCCATACAACAGCAACCAAGGGGAAATATTCTGTTGAAAAAAGCTGAGACTTTGAAAACTTGTGAAATTCTCATGTCATTGTCATCTTTATCAAAAACAGATGTAAACCCATTTTAGTTGAAAGGAAAAGGGCAAACAAAGATAATGACCCACAAATATATTTAAACATTTTTTATATATAACACTAGTTAATCCACATAAGTGAGAATAGTAATTGATGTACGTGATTGCTTTGTCTCCCTGTGTATGCTCTAGCAGTAAATTTATGGAAGACTGGAATCAGGCTTGATATAATGCTGATAACCAATGATTTTACAGATATCAAAGTTATTCAGTTATTAATTCAGCTGTCTCAAGATGAAAGGTTGTTTATTTTTTATTATTAACTTTATTTAACTTTAACAAGTAAAGTTCTTTTTAGATATATGCATGCAATATTTGACAAGATCTATGAATTGGGAATACATGTACAATGTTCAATGAATGTGGGTGTTTGTTCTTCTCAAACAGTGCTAAATATTGAACTTGGAAACCAGTCCTTTCGCACAAACCTGTTATGAAAGACCACCTTTCTTGAGAGACCACCTTTTGGCAAAAGGGATGGTCTCATAACATGGTTTACTGTATTGATGTTTTATGAAAGGCTATGCATCTTATAGAATGTTCATTTTCTGACAGGTTTTGCAAGTGCATTTGATATAGGATTGTCGAACTGGAGTTTTGAATTCATAACCGTTTCCTTGTAAGTATAAATTATTCTGAAATTCTGTTCTTAAACATGAACTTTTCCATTAGTTACAAAGTCATCTTCTTTTAAGTTATTTTGTCTATTAAATGTGGGTAAGAATTAAGAATCCACTAATGTGAAAAGTTTTAAACTCTGTTGTTTACTTAGTTGCTAGGAACTTGGCCACAATAATTGACTTGCTCTTTGAACACAATGTTATAATTTTTTTAATTTAAGCATTTGAGGCTTATGTCATTTAACTTTAATTATATCTGTGAAAAATACATAATACCTTTTTGTAAAATTAATTTTACATTGAATTATGTAATGCATTAATTGAATGCTCTGGATTATGTTCTTAATTATCTTTAGTCTTCACTTATTATCCAGCAGCATTTATTATAATAATTCCCATTATTTTCTAAATTACTTGAATTCCTTTTAAAAATTTTAATTCACTGATTTAGTGACAAATCATGTATCTGCATAAATTTAGTCCCCACTGTAATTCAACCTCTGGATAAATGAAATAATTGGTGTCAAAGGTGTGCCTTCATCCAGCTTATAATGTTACGCTAGCAGCCATTAAAGATTTTATATTGCAACTTGGCTGGCCACTACAAACCTGGAATATTTTGATTGCTAAATGTGATATTTTAAAATACATATTTTTGTCACCTTTAGTAACTTTGGCCATTGCTTGTACGAACAAAGAAATCGATCAGCATGCACTAAAAATAGTGGTAGATGTGGTTGTTTTTCTTCCTGACAAAACAAGTGTTATACTCACCTAAGTGTGTTATACTCACATATTTTGTCTATAAGAATAGACTTAGAGACTTGGTAATTAGTTTAGTTAATTATTGTCAGCATGTTTTTTATTATTTTTATTATTATTATTATTATTATTATTATTATTATTATTATTATTATTATTATTGGAGTAAAGATTTATTTTGGGGACATTAGACATTGGACAAAAAAATTACTCATGATGAAATGCTTTATGTACTAATAGCTTATAATAATGTAATTTAAACTGCCAAATTATTACAACTTTCCTTTATTATCACACAATTTTGTATGCAGTAATGTCAGGTGGTGGACCCCATTATAAAATTTAAAACAAACACAATACAATTGGCAGTTTTCATTAGATTCATAAAATCACTTCATTCTGAACTCCTCAAATCAGCCATTTCTGTATTGTGTGATTGACAGCTGTAGTATTCACTAAGAAACACCCAAAATTGCCATTGGCTCAAAGCATGTGTATCAAGTCTGTTAGTTGAACTTAGTGTAAATACCATGTCTGTCACATCAGTATTTCTATGCATGTATTAATTAGCCTTCACTTTGATTTGTTCTAGTATCCTCCACTTGATTTAACCTTGTACATGTCTCAATAAACAACTGTCGATTTGATTTTGGTCTATCTGATCAAATCTCACATATATTCAGAAAATTTTCTCCTTTCTTGCAAATGGAACTGGGAATTTTTCCAAAAAACTTTAGTTAGAATGAACTCCGATTGTAATACTTGTGTAACCACCATTTCCATCTGTTCATATGTATATACATGCATTCCTCAGCATGTTCATTTCCTAGATAATATTCCTGCTGAATAAATTTTACGAGGATTTAATAAATTCAAATGAAGTATTTAGTTGTCTAATATCAAACCTCAACCAGGTTTAATTTCCCCCATTTTGCATCATAATTTTACTAAGTTTTGGTGGACTTCATTTTGGAAAAATTTGCTTCAGTCATATATTTTTTAATACTAACTGTTGATTGACTGCAGATCAGAATATCCATATTTTTCTACTTTATATCAAAAAGAATCTGAGACTTTATAGTACCTGAATGGCATCAACAAATAGCTATTATTGGAACCACTTCATTGCATCATTGCATTGATGGATTATTTTCTTAATTTTATTCCAGGTATACCATGTCAAAATCAACAGCTGTGATATTTATTTTGCTGTTTGCTTTAATCCTTAAGATAGAAAAGTGGGTAAGTTTGTTCATTAATGGTTTGTTAGTTTTACTGGTTAGTGAACAGAAGAGCTTATGGGATGGTCTGTTGTACATGAACTATAACCCATCTGTAAATCTGTTGTCCACTATCTGATGTCAGTCTGTCCATTAACACAAGTCTGTTACACCTCTTTACTACACATAGTATTGCCATGAATCTTGCCACACTCATTAATCCTATGGTCAGTTTGGTCCTAAATGGATATGGTGTTTTTCAGACATAGGGGAATGTTTTATGCCAAATAGCAAGTTTAATCTTCTAAACTTTGATTCTGGAGCAGGTTGGTATATAATAAAAAGAAAAATTTTCTTTCCTTATGTTAATACCATAAATATTTCGTCTTGTGATACAGCATGATGAAATTTATCTGGTAATGATGTAGGAAAAGGAAATATCCTCTGTGTATTTTATTGTATGAAATAAATAATATATACATTTATTTATTTTAAGAATCTTTCCTTAAGTTTGACTTATAAATATGAGGTATGTTTAATTTTTATCCAGGAATGGATTCAGTATCTCTTGTTCTAAATGGGAATTTCAAAATGTTAGTATATTATAGCAAATAAATGCAGTAGCCAAAAAATTGCTGTCATTGGCTGATAGATTTAATTATTTGAATAGTTAATACATTTTAGACAAAATATGGACATCATAATTCAGCTTACCTGCGTATGTTTGTAGTATCTCACAACATTTATGCTTTTTAAGGTAGTGTGTCCTAAATGTTGGGATAGGATTTGAATTGAATTCAAGAAACATACATCTAATATTCAGTCTTTTTTATCATTTACATTATTCCAACAAATATAGGGTATTCATTTTTTTATTTGATGAAATTTTGCAAATCTCAAACTTAATTCCTATGTGAATTGACTTTGATTTACCAACCGAGATTGTTAGCCATAATTTGTAGTGAAATTGAATTGATTTATGTTTATTTAGACTCTATTTGACACGGTCACTATTCTCAATATATACATATATATATATATATATATATATATATATATATATATATATATATATATATATATATATATATATATATATATATATATATATATACACAAAACACACACACACAGAGTAGACCTCATCTTGTATGGCCGCCACCCCTTCTGCAACAGGAAAGTGGCCTTATAAGACAAGTTGCCTTTCCAGAGGTGGACTAAATTTTTTGTGAGAAGTATATGTAAAGTGCATAGTAAGAAAGCTACATTCTTCAAAGCATTTAATATCTTTGTTTAAAAGTGACTTTAATTATTAAAAGGTTCTTCTTGTTATAATAATTGACATATTTCAACTGAATATGCATTAATAGTTCTTATTCTTGGCATAAGCATGATATGCAAGCGGGTGTTTTCATAACCATTGCATAACCATTCAAATATATCATTTAAATCTTGGTACATAGTGATAATTCTCTTTCCAGTTGCTCCATTTTCCCACTGCTGCTGAATAACTCTCTTGTTGGTTGCGATGTTGTTTATTTGAGTCTTTCAGCATAAAATTGTTTAATTTGAGTCTTTTCTACCAAAAATTATTTGGCAAGTCACCCATCTCCACCTCACCCGATGTCGTTGAGTAGAATAACTGACTTTCTTTTAAAATAACACATCTCTGTTTACATGATGACATGTTAATGTTTGGTAATGATTTATTTGGATGTTGCTAACTGTATGCGATTTAATTATGCAGATGAAACTTTTGTAGAGTGGATGAAATGCCTTTTTACTTAAGTGAGTGATAAATGTGTGGTCACATGATTTTTCTGTCTTTGTCTGGTACTCCATTCTATTCAAGGTTAATTTCTTTGCACATGCTGACCCTGTTATGATCTTGACATTTACGTCTGGTTATAACTATCAATGTTGTCAACAAGACTGATAAAGCAATTTTTCTGCATTTAAACAAGATGCCATGTTGTTAAAGGCAGTGATTTTGTCACATGATTCATTAGTTGCATTCTAGTATCCTATTGTTTTTACATTTTTTTTGCATTAAGTGAGAAGCCAAAATAGCTTCAATATGCATGCAGATTTGACCTGAACAATAACACCTCATGGGGAAAACAAAACAAACAAAAAATTGACAAAACAAACAAATAAAACATCTACATTTTATTTGTTTGTTTTGTCTATGTTTTGTATATGCCTTTGAAAAAGACTCATTAAGAGTCAAAAGCACTCAGGCTAGTTAGATACTAGTTTTGCACTGTTTGTCATCAGTTTATTGCATCTATCTCAATCAATCCCTGACACATGTGATCCTTTGCTAGATCAAGTGTGCTTGTAGAGCTTGAAAGGGCTGTTATTTGCCATATGATTTGTATTCTTTATATATATATATATATATATATATATATATATATATATATATATATATATATATATATATATACACAAAAACACACACACACACATACACATACACACCTATGTAATGTACAATGAATAATTAACAGTATATACTCTGATCTGCTTTCATATAAAGCATCAGCAATCCAAGGTACAATGTTTCATCATTATAATGTTGTTCATAAAACTATCTTGTATGTAAGTGAGGAAACCTTATACAGAGAAATGCTCCTACAAATTTATGTTTACATTGATAACTCAAAACAAGGGTATTCATTGATGTGAAATTACACTATAATTATCTCTCATTAGCCAAGAACCTATGTGAAATATGTTCAGTAAAAAAAAATTAAAAGAGTGTAATTTGATACATGATCATACTATTGTTATGGGATGGGCGGCGGTATACTGAGTGGGTTTTCATGAGTGTCACCTGTATGCACAATTTGATGTGCATTATACACAAGTAAATATACTTTTTGTGCCATTATAGCAATGTTGAGATGTTTTTCGTTTATTTTAGAGATGGTCCCTTATTATTGTGGTGATATTTATAGCTGCTGGATTGTTTATGTTCACATATCATTCAACACAATTTGATCTGACTGGATTTTTAATGGTCATGTCAGCTTCGTTGCTGTCAGGGCTCAGATGGACACTGGCTCAGATGGTCACACAGAAAAATGAATTAGGTAAGCTTTGATGATGAGAACAACTTTATGAATGATAGTTGCAGAAGATGATGTACTTTTTATGAACTTTTGTAACAAAATGAAGCAGTTATGACATATAAAGACCTAAGGTATGATGCAGTTATAAATAACATTAATATAAGATGTAGGACTTTAACATTTTTTTTAATTATTGTAATTGACAATGACACCTATCTTTTGAATAGTAACAATTTCAGGCAAAACTATTATGGGTTGCATGATCCATTTTTAATTTGAAGAAGTAGTAGCATTACATTAGGGCTTGGACATCTTACTGTAGCATACTGTATGTACTTGCTTATTAGTTGAGTCCAACTACAACAACAGAGACTGATCTGCCAGCACATTATGTTGTGGGCAGATCTGAGTCTGTGCAGTTGGACTCAACTTTTGCACAAGTATATGACAAGATGTTGCTTTGTGAAAGATCTTCTTTGTAAACAAGTCAGTTTGTGTTAAGTGTTGATAGCCATTAATATAAAATGTTTAATGATTGGCAATATATATTTGTTTTAGTATTTACTGACCTGGAGACAAAAAAGATGGCAAACTGCCACTATATAAGTTGCTGTAAATAATGAAAGTTTATGAAGAAGTACAATTTATGAAGGTTTGCTTGGTAAAATTTTCACAATTGTCCACAGTCTGCCATTAAAAGATCAGTTGTTTTTACTTATTGGTGAAAGTTTATTATTTTAGACATTTTAGGTTGGGCAGCAGTCAGGTGCTCATTATGTCCAAAGTGCACATCACCCATATTGTTGTTTTAATCAAGGAGCAAGTGAGTGGATGCCATTGTGCAGCCTGTGTTTAAATGCCATATTATGTGACCACATAGTACTGGTGGTGATTTCATGTACATCTTAAATTTTTTTTTGAATGTTTTGATTGAGTTCATGCTACCCCTGTCTAGTGAAAATTCTTGGACACTTATTAATAGATTACATACAACAGAATTTAATGACACTGGGAAATATTTCTCCATCACGCTGCAAATGGGTTGTGGGAAAACATGTACTTTGACCACATCATATGTGTATTCATAATGGTGGCATCGGATAACAGACAGAATTTTTCCTATGTTTTCTTGAAAAATATTGCTAGTCACCTATGATATTCAAAAAATTTTATGTTATTAAACTAAACTGAATGTTTTTAAAGTAAAATAAGTTAAAAGCTGGATGTCTCACTTTTCTTTTTTTGTGTACAACATCATTATTCAATTTCTTTTGTATCTTTTCAGTACATATGTTTCTTAATTGTTTCCTGTTTTTACTAGCCTGACTTTGTGTATTTTCATTCTAAATTTAGAAACATAAATTGTCGGGGCTGATTGAATTGTTTTCACCAACTTATCCAGGACAAGTGATTTCAGAAGATTTACTTGTCCCACCTACATTTTCACTTGTGCCAAAATTTCACTTTTGCCTAGATATCATGAGATGTATGAATTTTAATCCATAGTAAATAAAAGCAGTAGAAATACTGTACAACAGATTTATTTTACAAAGGGCTTAACTTTTTAATGTCAGGTACTTTATATAAACTTTTTTTACTCTAATACAGTAGTATTCATACTTAAGTCAGTAAGAATGGAAATGCATTTACTAGAATTCCTATTGTCACTAACTTCTTTTCTCATGACATTATTAATTGACAGAACAAGGTCTCTTTGCCCTGCGTCTTGTTCTTATAATTGGCACCAACTTTAACACTATGTTTCTTCTCCTGGGGTGCACGCATCATTTCCATATCGAAAAATGACTTTCCATATTGGTGTGGCATATAGGTTTTGATAAAGAGAGGTCATGTTTTATTTTATTTTTCATTTCATTCTAATTTTGTTAAAAATGACCTTTCCATGTGGAGTGTTAGAAAGGGATTTTCTGCACATGTTGGCTAGTGTTGTGCATATACTATGCTGTTAGTAGTAAAATGATACACCTGTGCCTCATCTTGACACAATTCATGATAGACAGCCTGCAGTATGATCCATATCAATACACATATAAAATTTATGGTCTTTCCATCTCTGTTTGTATTTCCATTATGCAGATCTCAAATCTACAAATACTTATCATATATTTATATGATATTTTCATTCATGACAAGATAACAAAAGTACTTTAAAAAAGACTGCCTGTTGGTTTTCAGTGAGTTTTATTCACTGGTTTAGGCCATTTAATGGTGGCTCCTTTTGACTCACTTAAGCCACCAGGCCCTTTCTTTTGCACGGCATGAATGATTTAAAAATATCATATTACCAGTTTCATGTCGAACTTTAACTTGGAAGACATTAGGATGTCTTGAAAACAGAAGCAATATTGAAATTTCCTCATGCAAAGAAAATCTCATCTAGTACATATTCAGGCATGGAATAAGAAAATCGGTCAGATTGTATTTCCTGGAGATGCAAATGACTGATGCAGCCACAGGTATTTGTATCTGTTAGTGAAGAAGGAGAACTGTTGACAACAGCAAGTCCTATAATAACATTCTTTTAAACTTACACAAGGTGATAAACTTGAGCAGTTTGAAATCTGCCCCATCACTAATTCTGTGATAATTTTATTTATTCCATCTGTACTTTCATTCTCATTAAATATCTGCAAGAAAAGAGAAATTCAAAATTTGTTCCCTATGTACAATTTAAGGAGAGATACTGCCAGGATTCTTTCCTAAAGAAGAACCCCACATACTTTTTCAAAGAAATAAGGGGCATTGGAAGAAAAAAGGAAGGAGAGGAAGAAACGGTCATAGTTCATTACTTAACTAACACTTTAAAATTGGTCTCTATTTTCCTGCTTCAGTTTCTTTGAGCTCTTCTGAAATCAACATCCTTAAAAGACATCACCTTTAGTTGTATAAGCAATAATTTGTTAATTATTTCTGAGCCTATTCTGTTCCTTATCTGTGCATAAATATTGTTCTGTGCTTCCTTCAGAAGCGGCATAGACATGGCTAACTTTGTCAGCTTGAATATGGTGGGAAACTGATCTGTATGACTGTCATATACAGTTTTCCAAAGCTCAAAGATATTATCTTTTGGATACAGATGCTCCAGAACAGGATTTTTCACTAACATAAGCTTTGTCGAATCAGTGGTTTATGGGGTTTTATGGCATTATCTGTTCCATAAAGATATATTAGGGTTTTAAGTCCATAAATTCCATAGTTTGTATTTGCAGAGGTATTCAAATAAATATTTTTACATACTAATTTCATTTTTTTTAACCCTTATTTATTAATTTTATCTTAACCCTGATATGTATACATTGTTTTGTAGCATATGATCTGCAGGGCTAAATGAATGATAAAAAAAAGAAAATTGTGTTTTACTTTTAAATAGTTTGTATTTTAATTAGGTTCAGTATTCTGCCCTTTCATCATTTAATTTTGAAATACCACTAAAAAGCAGATTGACCGTCATGCCATCTATTTTTGTGCTTCCAACATGTACATCTGACTCATATTTAACACCATTTTTGGGTGGGGTGGGGGCTCAAGTGGTCTAAAGTGCTCACTGTTGTGGATCACTGCCATCTCGCTTCTGTCAGCATGGGTTATACTCTCGGGTGCAGCTAATGTGGTTGTGTGAGAAAGCTTGCCAATAGCTTCTTGTAGGTTGATGGTTCTTTCGGGGATTTTCCCAAGATTCTTTTTACACCACATATACTGGCCGCCATGTATAGCTTATCTTGTGCTGAAAAATGGCATTAAACCCTACAAAAACAACAACAGCAGCATTTTCAGACTCAAATTCACTTACTGGTATCTCCATTAAAACTTTGCCAGCTCCAATAATCCGATATTCTCCATGACTTTAAAAATTATTGTCATCATCAATACCTTCAGACAAACAAACAAAATTGTTATGAATCATGCCAGGAATCATACATTTTGGGGTTTTCTAGGTAGCCCATATTTTAAACATGCATTTGTAGAACTTCCTTGATAGAATGTTTAAACTACACCATAATAATGCATATTCCTGGGCACCATGTGGCAATCAAATTTTGTTTAACAGCCATTCATGACATGCTTGAAGAGCCCAGATGTGTTACCTGTTGCCTACCTGAAAAGCAGATGTAGTGATAAGAATGGTTAAATAGACATTGTATACTTTGCCAAGTATTTTTATATATGGGGCTTTCAAGTAATTTGTGGGAGTTCTCGCGCATCACTGTTCTCTAAGTTCATGCTGTCATACAAATTTTGCATGATTCATACATTTGCACATTTTGCCAGCATCTCAGTTTAAATAATTTACATATCAGCTAATGGCTTCTGTGCAAAGTTTCTCTCTTGCATTGTCAATACTTCCATTTTGTCATGCAAGGAATAAGATACATTCATTTATGATTTGTGGTTAATGTGCAACACACCGGTAGTGTAGCTTTCAAATCATCCAAAGTAGACATGACACAATTCAGTGTAGAAACTTAGCGTAAAAGTGGTTATTCAATGATGAGTATAAAGTTCTTCATTATACAGGTGGAACATGTTTGGAATGTATAGTATATACTGAATATGCTGCTGGGTTAAGATAATTAGCTTCGATGGGAGGGGGAAAATTACAAAGCATGTCACTTCGTGTTAATTTATAGATGGCATGTGAGTATTCTCAAGTCCTGCTCATTTTTACTAATAAAAATGAGTGCCTGTGACTGCTGATTCTGTTTCAGAGGAATTCTAATTTTAAAGAATAATTACGCAACTAATAATAATTTTTCATGACTGCAGATGATTAAAATAACTTGTATACAGTAAGTATCATTTTGTATAGATTCTCCATCTCTTGTATTGATATGTGTTATTATAGCAAAAGTGTTGATACATTGATATATTGATAAATCATTTCACCCTTTTATGCTGCACATGCTTTAGAAGGTCAAAAACTGTCCCCAGATGTGATTAATTCAATCCTGAATTTGTCAGTTCCATTAACAAATACACTAGTTGTATACCCAAACCAGATGAGTATTCAGCTAGTTTGGGAATTTGTTTGCAATAGCTTAAAAATGTCTTCCTTCCGAGTCAGTGATTTTAAGCCATATCTCTAGTTGTTATATTTTGTCTTATGTCGCTTTGGAGAAATAGTTACCTTGGACTGAAATGCAGCTGTACATTTTACCTCAATTTTTGTCATGAGTTTTCCTTTTCTGAATCTCCTTCTTATGACAATCCTTCTGAAAATAATTTACTAAATACATTTTATCCAGAATATAAAAGATTATTTCATTTCTCAATGACTGCTACTAAAGTGATCATGGTATACATTTTGTTTTTTAAATGCAAACACCAATTGCTCCTTAATTAATGTAATCAGTTTGTTTCAAATACAGTATCACACATTGAAGTTGTTTCTTTTTTAATCAATTAAAAAATATTAAAAACTAATTTCTGTCATTTAATTTGTTCATGACACTTGTGTTAGTAATGTGCCTTTCATTAATTTCATTGCATTGACTAAGTCTATTAAAATCAAAGAGTGTAAGTCTCTGGGTTTAGTAACACAAAGTCATTTAAAAGATTAACCATGTCAAATTTGATTTGTGCAGTGTTTTGTTGGCTGATAATTTGATCGATTAACCCAGTATGCAGCTGAGCAGAAATAGAACTTACATACATGTAACAGTTAGCTGTTACCATTTACTACGGTATCACAGGATGACAATTAATAAATGACATTAGATTAAAGCATTTAGAATGCCAGGATGGCTTGAATGGCCTAATAAACATAAATAAAGTACTTAAAGAATGAAAATTAGCACTTTTCCATCTTGTTTTAAAATAGGAAAAAAAGCACTTGTGCTGGACTAATTCTTTGGTAATGTTTACTTGTCTTACTATGGATTTGATCAGCTCCATTAGTTATAAAGGACATTAGATGAAAGGATGCCAGAATTACAGATAATTAAAGATTAACTGCAAGAGTAAGACATAAATGGAAAAAGTCAGACTGTTTCCATCTCAAATTTTCTTTTATGAATTAATTAATTACTCTTTTGCAAGCTTGTTACGAATTTGAAAAACAAGACAATATCATTAGTTTCTTTTAAATACCAGAGTAGTTTTATGGAAAGATAATTGACAAAGTACATTGTATGTGTATGCGTTTAGATATATTGTAATGCAATCAATTTTAGTTCATGTTTGTTGAATCACTTGTGCATAGGGTAAGGTTTAGGTGCATTGACCATCGTTTCTTCCTGTTTCAGGGCTCCATAATCCCATAGACATGATGTATCATATACAACCATGGATGATTATAGGTTTACTTCCCTTGTCAGCCATATTTGAAGGTAACTCAGTTTTTAAATGTAATCCAAACTGAATGAATGAGCTGAAAATGACTTAACTAAAAGGATGTTTGTATAACTGGTAAGACTATTGCCATGTAAGATTTGAGGCCTTTGAATTAACAAAATATCTTGAGCATAGTATTTCAACTCCAGGCACATGATTGCAGGAATTTGGTTGTCAGTAACTTTACACAGGATAAAAGTGAATTAGAATTTAACAATTGGCTGTGTTCCATGTATTTAACAAGTTTCACTGATATCTATTGACACAAAACAAATTGTATTTTAACTGAGTCTTTAGCCTGAATACAGTAATTAAACTTAGATGTATGTATTGAGTGTCTGTCTTCCTTGAGTGATCGCCTGTTAAATACAGCTGGCAACCAGGTTTTGTGACAGAATATGTTCTTCATCCCCACTATGGATGAGCATATTATAAGGCCAGATACAGGCATTTAGTTAATCCTTTGTAACCAAGGGTAGCATTTTGTGTTGCTCAGAATTATGGTGTACAAAAATATGAGGAAAAAGTAGTTGAGCCAGATTTGTGGTTTCTTTATATTATATTTATATTTCTTTAAGTATAACCATGATAATGCTATAATGAGGGATTATCTCCCCTTGCTTTCACCATAACACAATGGGTTAGATTAATTGTTTAGCTATTGTAATGGTGTGTATCTTTTGTTGCTTTATTAGATTTGTTGTCAATAGTACATTCACACCAGGCCAAACATGCATGAGAACTAAGTCTTCACCTTGCACATCAGTTATTCATTTTGGTTATTGAGTCATTCATTTATTATTTTATGTTGTGAGTGATTTAGATTTTGGCTTTTGACTGTAAATAAATTTATTAAGAGTTATCATGGATAACTTTTACAATTAATTGACAAAAGTCCTATCCTATAGATAGTTATGCAACTTGTATGCCATAACGCTGATAAACTAGACATGAATTAAAAAAGGAAAAATGTTTATCATCAGTACATTTATTTGCTATATAATTTTTATATATGAATAAATGTAGTATTTTACCAAAAGTTATGAATAAGAAACAAAATATAAGTACAGTAATTATGAGTATTTTTTCCCTCAGTCCTGTTGCATTGCACAGACCTCACAATTTTGGCATGAATTTCATGACTCTCGAAAGCGATTCATGGATTCATGCTGCATGCATAAACATCATTACTTCTTAAATTCTCATTCATGAATAAAATAAATTTTATCCCATAAATGCTAGTCAAAATATCAGCAGTGGTCACTGATACCCACAATGGTCCTGTATTGCTAGATGTGATGTTAGTAGAACTATATCCAATTGTTGTTTGCCCTGTGGCAAGCATTGTAAAGTATATAATCTATATTTAGAACAGAAGTTTTATAAATACTCTAGACAAAAGTTAGGTCCAACTTATTTTTTTTTTAAATGGCACATGTACATACTCTTAGCTATAGTAACTTTTTTTAAACAAACACCAGATGAAGAGAGCTTTTTTGAGTGTAGGAATGTTTGAGATATTGAAAAATTAGCATGTATTATAATTTGCTTGAGTTGGAATTTTTCTGCACATGCACCGACACCACTAAGTGTTTATTGTTCAACATTTGATCATATGAATTAATACCATTTCGTAATTAAGCTACACAACAGTTAAAATGTTTTCTTTTCCATGGAAAAAGATATGTATTCCACAAAAAGTAAACTATAATTGGGGTACACCAATAATTGGCTTAAGTTTGCGTTCAGCCATCATGTACATTATATGCGTTTTATACAGTAGCATGGCACAAGTTTTAGAATTGGGAATATGCACAAAGGCACGTATTGTTGATTACAATTTACCTTTCATACATGTACTACATAATAATATTTAATACATGTATGACAAATAAATTATAAGTAATGATACGAGCCCCTGTGGGCATGTGACAGAATTATGTGAAAAAGCCCACAGATTGCAAAAGGCACAGATAGTTGAAAAATGAAGAGCACCCAGCAGATTTCAGTTCTGGCATATTTTAAGCCACCAACTTAAGTTCTGCAAGCTACCAGTGCTGAAGCATTGTTTGTAAGTTTTCTTGTTGAATATAACCACCCTTTCTCATTTCAAGAAAGTGATAGTGAATAAGTATTTCCTGTTGTAAGGAAAAATAAGACAAACTTTATTGCCTCTTTAGGTGCTGAAAATCTGCAACAATTTTAGTCGCCAAGATTAAACAGCAGGCAAAAAGCCTCAACTGGTTTGAAAACATTTTCCATAACCCAGTTGAGGAAGTTCTAGTCTGTCACAGCATCATATGACAAATAGCATGAAGTTTGTGTAAATTTGGCTGCAAATAAATTAGTACATGTAATCAGTATAAATAATATGTTTTAGTTTTATTTGGGGATTTTCATATAATGCAGTACTGACAAAGTGGATGGAGCTAGTGTCATGGTATAATTTGACACTAATTGTGTTCAAAATTAACTAATTTTTATCCCTATTTTCACTAATTGCATTTCTGGAAGGTTGGCAGCTCTAATTGCAACCTTGAAAACTATTCCACCAATAATGACAAGTTCTGAGATCTCACCTGTCCTGAGGTACCACTTTTAGTTGGCAGAAGTGTTAGTTTTTCAGTACTGTTTTTTCTATGTAATTCATCCCATAATGAACATCTAAAAAAGTGTTTGATAATCTTCAGTCAGTAACAAACAGTGTATAACATCTTTTTTTGGATATGGCAGTTTTGCAAAAATTGGATGCAATTTAGTCAAATTTTTTGAATTTGTGTTTATTATTTTGTACATTATAAGACAACTTACCTCTGAGATGTCTATGTTTAGGCAGCTTAATAGATTAATGAAATCACGGCTATTTACATATAGGCTGCAATTAGAATGTCATTTGATTGTGTGACTGCCACTTTTAGCAGGCATGTAGCTTTGTGATTTATTATCCCAATACAGTTTTAAGTAAAGGCAGGGATTATATTCTTCTGTCCATCCAGACATTCATGCATGTGTATGCACACTTTCAACACAGGCCCACATAATTTCTTGCTACAAGCAGCCTTTTGATATCCTGTTGCAGTCAACACCCTGTTAGTACTGGATAGATTATGTTCCAGTACCTGTTACTTATGAAAGAAGAACCTGGCTTCTGTTTCTTGTATAGGTTTGACCACAATGTACCCTTCTTGCAAATAAATTTTCACATGGTATGTAATTCTGTACACCATACTGTCAACCCTATGTGATGAAAATCTGTATGCCAGACCAAACAAAAACTTGCAAGACAAAAACAAAACTTACACAAAAACATGATTCATACATTATGTAAGATCACCAGTTTTAAAACAACAAATGCAACACAAACTAATTTTACACACATTTACATAATTATTTACATGTCTGAAACTTCAATTTATTTTATTCATTTGATTTTGAATTTTGTTCTAACACACACACATTATTATATGCAACACATACACCCTTTTCACTTTTCATAATGTAATCAAAGTTGTAAAGTCTATGCAGCAGGTGTCAGTGTTTATTTTATGCTGTAAAAATGTTGTATGTCAGCATTCAGGGACTTCCTACAATATATATTTACTTTTTTCTTGTGCATAGCTAATAAAGATTCTGGATCATGCTCGATTTAAAAAAATTACATCCAGACTACCAAGATTTACAACCAAACAAAAATTTTAACAGTATTTTTAAAAACAAACTTTTATATGCAAAAAAACTGTACAAAATGGTTGTACATCTGAGCACCCATTCTATATGTCTTACCTGTACAGGTTGACAATGAATAAATGTCAGTTATGTACCTAGTGGTCTGAAAGTCGGTGGCTGCAGTACTGATGGGGAAAAAAAAGAGGAATATGCAGAAATGCTTCATGAGGGATGAGAATGTTCTCTGTATACATGCTAATGTCACTTAGGTGAATGATTTGCCTTTTGATGAATAGCACCATCAAGTTATCTCAGCTACAACTGCTCCACTCTCACTTCCACAATATGTCTTTCAGCAGAACCAATAGACCTGATACCACAAGTGTTTGACAGCTGGTCATATTTATTGGCTACATTTGAATGTGATTGAGATCAAATCATAACAGTTCTGATCATGTCTCTCACATCTAAAGCATGGACCAATTACAGTAAAAACTGTCATTAGTGACCTCTGTTCTGATCGACCATCTGTCATTTCCAACCACAATCATAATGCATGGATTAATTTTATTATATAAATGCTCTGTTATGAGCGAATATCTGCTGAACGAAACCAGCAAGCACAGTTTCTTGGCAAAATATGCATTTTAACACTGCTATCTATGAATGACCTCAATGCAAAAAACAGTTCAACACCACTGACCATGTCTTAATGCTTTGTAAACATGAGAGATCAGAATATGTGTAGTATGCAAGCAAAATGCACATTAAATAACACTACAGTTGAACAACTATACAGCAAGATAAATACCACTATCATTTAATCCTATGTATCAACAACTGTATAAATAGTAAAGATTGTTTTAATATGCTATTTTTTAAAAAGTTTGACTGCTACCAGTTTTGTGAAATTTACAAGTCTAGCATATGGTGTCATTTGTAAATTGTAGTAAACCTGACTAAAGTACATGGCACTAACTGCCATTATAGTGCTGAAGTCATGTGAATTGCAGTAAAATTAACCACTTTTTCAGATGGACATTTGATTCACACTGATAGATGTACACTGTATATCGTTATCAAGTTATGTTGAGAGGAATACATGCAATATTTAACAAGATTTATGAAAAAAGGATATGATACATGTACAGTGAGAATGGGTATTTTTTTTCTTCTTCAACAATGCTAACTTTTGACCCCTGGAAACCAGTCCATTTTCACACACCTGTTATGAGAGACCACCTGTCTTTGAGTAAGAATACATTGATTTTTCCTCAATGCATTAGCACAGTTTTTTTCTGGTACCACTTCAGAGCTTTCAGAAGGTCCTGTAGATAAACTTGAGAGGATGAGTCCAATGAAAGTAAAGGCCATAAAAATCCAAGCTTTAAGTAGTTTGGTCAACCACCAAGGCATTTATGCCTGCTGTCACTAGGGTGAGTAGGACGTAGGTCTTATGTGAGACATAAACCAAATTAAGTATTAAGAGCAATTCAAATGATGTCTTATTCAGCCATATTATCTCCCATGACAGATTCCACTTTGGACACAAGTGACAACAAATTTGAGAGAAGATTGCAGAAGTTGCTGTTGTCCACTTTACTAGAAAAATATTGGTTTTTCAAAAGCATAGTTTAGTGCTTACAGTGCTAGCTTAAAGCAAAAACAGGTGAAGATTTGTATATATTGGAATCAGAGATAAGATGTTCTTGATTCTAAAGGGGTGTAACTCTAAAGTGTACAGAGGTGTTTGTCTTAATGTCTTTATGAACTTTGGGGCTATTGATATTTAGTATGGGGATAATGCTGCTTTGTTGATGACTTCTCATTAATAGATGTTGGAATTATTGTTACATCATAGTATATCTTATATTTTACTTTCAGGTTTGGACCTAGCAACCAGTGGCCATTTTTTTGCATTTAGTGAATTACATGTATTAATGGAGAACCTTGGACTTGTCTTAATCGGAGCCTTTTTAGCATTCATGCTAGAGTTCAGTGAATTTCTCCTTGTGTCACAAACTTCAAGTTTAACGCTATCCATATCTGGTATATTTAAGGTAAGTTCTACCGATGTATGTGTGTGTCAAAGATTATAGATACATAGCCGACATTTTCAAAGACTGGTCATTGTCATCTGAACTGGACATGGTCAGTGGGATACCTTTTATCTTGACTCTTTCATCTTATCATGAATCATTGTTCTTGAGCTTGTCAGCTCCATTTTTAATTTCTGCATCAGCTGTGGCTGTGTTCCATATAAACATCCTTATTTGGCCTATAAAATTTTACCTGCTGTTTCCATTGTTGGCTTTAGAAACGAGTTAGGATGGGGCAATTGCCCAAGCACCATTAAAAGTTTTTTTTAGGGAACCTTTTTTTGCAGCTGAAATTTTCTTTGAATTTCATCTTCACCCTAATGTAATGGGGTAGTTCTTCACAATATTTATATTTAGATTAGGGGTTGGATGGAGGTGTGAGGTCAGCAACTAAAATAAAATCTCTATAGCAAAGTAGAGGTGCCCTAAAAGACATTGCCTGCAGACATCTTGAGTCTTCATGCTGTTACTGGCTGTTTTGCTCTGAGGCATGCTGAAAATGAGAATCAGTAGTGACCTTTGGTGTATGTTTTGACCAAAAAGAGTGCATGCATTATGTGTAGGTATTATATCCACTGTGGTATTGTTACAATTATTCATAACATTCTACAGGACTATAAAGTAAGTGCTGAATTAATGCATTAATTATATAAATCAAGTTTTTTTCTCAATCAGTGAAAAATAAAGTTTTGAAATTTGAATAAAATGTGGCATACTCAAGTCATCTGTGCACAGACTACAGACAACCATGTTTAATCTTCATTGTACACTTTATGCAGACAACCATGTATAATCTTTATTGTACACTTTATACAGACAACCATGTAAAATCTTTATTGTACACTTTATACAGACAACCATGTATAATCATTGTACACTGATTTATACAGACTCAAGTACACATTGTAAAAATGTTTCTTTAAATAGTAATGTTTGTTTTCCAGGAACTATGTACACTTCTACTTGCTGTTTTCATAAATGGGGATAAAATGAGTCTTGTAAACTCTGCTGGTCTTGTTGTCTGTCTTTTTGGAATAGCAGTCCATGTTATTCTGAAAGCAGTGCATGGTGAGTTCTAACTCTTCTTCAGAATGTATATCTGCTTGTCTGTTCATCAATCTTTTTATCCACTTATTTATTTATTTAACTCACTGTCATCTATCTGTTGTTTGTTATAAATGTAAAGGACTCTGTTAACTTTCATGAGCGAGTTAAATAAATTTACTGTTAAATAACATTTACTTTATTACCTTAGAAGCAAGTGATAACAAGCAAACTCCTGAGTTTTTCAAATGTCTTCAGCGATTTCTTTTGCATTATTCAATTTCATATAATATTTTTAAAAATGTTCCATGTTATTGTTTTGTCTGCCTTGTATACAGTGCTCTTATCCCCTCCTACAGGTGAAGAGTCTGCGAATGGGAACATCCATAATCCAGAAGAGAAAATTGAAATGTTGACAAAAGATGGCAGTCCCAATATAGAGTCATCTGAAGAAGAAGAGGATGTATTTAATGTCCTGCGAGACAGATAGTAGCAAGAGAATCTGCATAGTTTAGATTCCAAAAGCTCAGATTCTTTAGAACATTTAGCTGCCATATTGTTACATTTGATTCAGCATTGTGAAGAAACTAGTCATTGTCTCTTGAACAAGATTTCCTGTTTATTGACATCATGGGCTGGCCCCATGTCTGTCAGGTTTTTTGTGTTGCCTGCAAAAGTTGGTGAAATTCATGTTCAGTATTTGTACTTCTTCTCCATTGTGTGTATCCTCTATACCAGTTTTAAAAAAAAAGCATTAGGGATAGGCTAAATACACAACACTTTGTCATTTCATTAATAAATTTTTAATTTCTAACCTATCACTTAGGGGACCCTAACACCGTCAATTTATTGGCATTTAAAGCCAAATGGTAGTTCTCAATGTAAACAAGCACACTTCTGAATTCTAGAACAGTCCATTTAAGTAAATACTGTCTTGGCTGCACCCAATATTTCTAGTGTCTAGTTTTAATATTTCTAAAAAAATAAATTGAACAAAAGGAGAAACTTTTGTACATGTGTTCAGAGAAATGTAACTCCAAAATTAATGGAATTATTGAGATTATCAAAGGTGGTGAAGTACATAATATTGGTTGCTTGAAAACATAACCCTCCATGAAATATGGCAGTTTGACCACTCTGTCAGCAGTAAAATTAAGCTTCTACATGCGTACAAAAGGATGTAGCTTCTTTGCTTTAGGTATGTGTATTTATGCTAAGCGTTAGCAACGAATAACTTACCTAATCAGCCCTTCTGCTTAGAAATGAACAGAAGTTAATAAAAAAATTTTTTTATATACAGTGTCACTCAGTATTTTATGATGCTTTGTTGAGAAATCCATTAAAGTAAGAACCCATGAATACATTTTCCTTTCCAGACAGTAACATTTGATACCTATGAATATAGTGGTTCACAGTAATTTGAGTAGATATTTAAGTGTTTGTATTGTGTTTGGACATATGATCATTTAAGTTTTTGGTGAAGATAAATGTGTTTTAACTTGCCCCTGTAGAGTTTAGCTTCTGTTTTTAATGAGAGGTATCTTAGACTTAAAAATGTACAATCCTGTACATGCATTGGAAATAAGCAGTGACACATTTTGCGCATTTCTTATTTAGAAAGCAGATGTGAAATTTATAATCAAGTTTTGGTTTACATCAAGTCATTTGATATTTTGGCTTGCACATATTCATTTATTTTGACAAATACTTTTTATTGAACCACTTCAGTGGCTTAGTGGTTAGAGCATCTGCTTTGGATGAGGTTGGTCATGGGTTCTAACCCCAGCCAAGTCATAACAAAGACTTACAAAAATGCTACTAACAGCTGCCTCACTAGGCACTCAGCATTAAGAGGTTAGTGTTACGACTGGTCATTCCTGTGTCAGGATAATGTGACTGGGTGGAACATTATGCTACATGTCTGTAGCATGATGCTTCAGTGCTAGACATCGCCATAACCTGCCACACTGCAGACATCATAGCATATGACTGAAAAATTGTTAAAGCTATGTTAAAAATCCAAATCACACACAAAGTGGGTCACAGTAACTGCTTCGTTAATGTTGTGGACAATGTTCTGGGCAAAATGGCAAGACATTTATCAAAAGATGCTTTCATATTTTTTTACAACGAAGAGCTGGTGAAATCCCTTGTCTATAGCAAGATAATTTTAAAATTTTGCTAAAGCTGTAAATGTAAAATTTACTGATAATACTTTCCCAAATTTGAGATAAAATTTGAAGGAAAAGCCAAAATATATTTTTTATTTCATTTAAAATACTTCATTCAGAATAGTAGATTATTTTAGAATGTTAATAATAATAATAATAATAATAATAATAATAATAATAATAATAATAATAATAATATTAATAAATGGTTATTGATTATGACAAAGCAAGCTTGTTTTACTGTATTCTATATAGTTTTAATCCAGGGGCATATAGTCCACTTTGGAGAAATGTCATATATCATAGTAGCTAAATGTGTGAAATATGTTGCTATTGAAATGTGCATCACTTATTCATAAAGCTAGCCAATATGATATGGGAGCCAGGGAATGCACTTCTGATGTGGGGTACACACCCATAGATGCAATACAGAATTTTCTTTTCATTTTATTATGAACTCTGTGCAGTCAAAATACCCTGACATATATTTGTAAAAAAATTAAACCTGCCTTCCCAAGCTACCATGTATGTTTAAATGAACTGGCCTGAGTACAGTATTAGGTTTTGGGTGTTATTTTAAATTTTATTTTAACTGAACTACATGCTAATAATTAATGAGTAATAAAATATTTTTAAGGTATGGAAGATATTTACCCTATCAAATATACTGAATCCTGCCTTGACAGATCACCTTTCATGCCAAGATAAACAAATTTTTCAACACAGGTTCTTTAATATTATGACATTATGTAACACTTTTTTTATTGGTTTAAGAGAAGTCTAGTTGTTCTTAATAGATCATCTAACAAAACTGTTTTTTCAGATAAATTTAGTACATTTACAGTTGTCATTGACATGCTGATGTATTTACACTGGTTTCATACTTAAATTGAAATACAGACATAGGTTTTTCTGATGTTGCCTCCAGTAAACTCCATAAAAGCCCCTGATTTCATTCAGGATATATTTTTTCAACTTGTGCAAAGCTACATTTTTACCCATGGCATATAATCAACAGTTAACATTTTTATGTTACATTGAAAATGCCTTGATACTTTATTTTCTTTTCTAACAATAGATGTTCAGATCTGTGTTGGTCATCTGTAGATAACATCATCAGATGCTTCTTTTTCTGCTATGACTTAAGTTAAAATACTTAATATGTAGCTCAAATCAGGCAAAGTTTTAAAATTAAAGCTTTTAACTGTTGAGTAAAGAAAGAAAGAGCCATTTGAGTTGATAATGTAAGGCTTATGATGTCCGTACAAAGAACAATATACAATACAAAATCTGTATATTAAACACTAATTTATAAGTGAAAGTGCCTTGTAGAAAAACCTGTAGTATGGACACACAGATCTATCTGTATGTCATCACATGAGATAATTATTTAAATGTTTTGTTAAGTTGATTTATTTTAAAAGTAAATTTTTGGGTCACATTTAAAAAAAAAAAATTAAAGAAAATATTCCAGCTGCAACAGGGTAACTCCATTGTTTATGGTATCTTTAAATGGGCATTATGTTGTACTCTTTTCACTCTGTGCTTGTGTTATGTATATTTAATTTAATTGTTTGTCTTAGTTTTAATTTTTTTTACATTCCATTACAGGCTATTGTAATGTAACATTGTTTACTGGACTTGGCCTTGTTCAGAATCGAGTTCAGTTCTTTTTGACCCGATTGACTTTTTTTTTTAAAAAAAATTCTTTCATTGATGTAAACAACTAATAACATCTTCATTATCCTCAATGGGTAACAATTGATTGACCAAATTATTACTCAAATAAAAACATATTGATTTGGGTCAGCTTTTGGGGGGATTCCAAAGTGAATTTTATAGGGTATTATATTTTAAATAAATAAGGCTTATGAAATCATGCTAGAAAGTCATTTTCCATTAGGTACTGGTTGTTTTTAGAAAATACTAATTTGTGACCTGAGGTCAAACAGAGAACTGCATGATCCTGTGACTGTCAGAATTTCACCAGTTTTGCTTAAACATATGGCACTTGAGTTGTATTATGTTGTGTCCAGCTTGGGCTGAATTTTACTTTCTTCAAATTATTGATTTCAAGTGATTTTCTCTTTAAATGAAAGAGTGTTCTGACAAAATTCTCGGATAAAGACATTCATTGGACTTGATACTGAATTCAAACCTGGAAAAATAATTATATGATTCATCAAGAAACTGTTTGAACATCAGTATGACAAGGCCATAACAGTCACATCATTACCTTCAATTTTAAATCTCTTTGGGACTTGAACTGAGTTTTATTCAGGACTTTTTATTACTAGGACTTGTGCCTTTCATTCTTGGATTATTTTTGGATTTAATTTGCAAAACCATAAGTTCTTTCTTCTCATTTTTCACTTTCTATTCTAGTGAAATTATTTGTTAAATTTTACAAAACTTGTTGTCTTCACTCTTTTCTGTTACTTATTTTAAGAGTTTAGACTTATAACACTTGAAATGGTTTTGGTTGGTTTGTTTTAAACAAAACAAATTATTCATTTTACTTACTCCAGATTTTATTAAGATATCTTGGCAGAGTATAAAAATTATGTCAGAAATAGGAATTAAAATATTTGAAAGTGCTCATTTATGTCTACATAATATCCTATCCATCAAATTATACTATCGTGATCAGCATTGTCACAAAATGGCTTATTAGACTTACAGCCATGAGATTTCAAACACTTTATCATAGACATGAATACATGACCTAAATATATTTTCGTGCAATAACACAATTTTTCAGTATTTTATGCTTTATTTAAACTATTTTGGGCATGGACTTGTTTTACTTTACAAAAACCTTGTTAGCTCAATTATGCAAAGAGTACTTGTTTTTGACAAATGTAATTTGGTAGACATATTTGTATTTGTAGATGACCTAGTTGTATTTTCAAGGCACTACATTGACTTTTCTTATAGTAAAAGGAATACAGGTCATGTATGTGCATTTAAGTCTTTGTTAGTTAAATATAAATTGTTTTTAAATTTAATACTAATTTTGTTCAACCAAATTCTATTCAATCCTAATTATTGAATGCTCTATACCTTAACTATCATCAAGAAAATTTCAGATGAAAATTATCGATCGCTATGGACTTTTACAATTGTGGCCAGGTCCTAAACTGGGGCAAGAAAAGAGCTTTTTTTTTTGTCTTAATCATCTTAGTATAGGGTAGCATTAATTTATCAATAGGCATAGCTTTCATTATAACATCCTGCACGCGACATTTAATCCGGATTGTATTGGATAACACCTTTAGGTTGATCTCATCTAAAAATGTCCACATATTTTAATACAGACTTTGCAATATGTACTTGTTAGGGCATGTAAGTAAATACTTTCCAAAGAAATATCAATGTACAAGGATACAAAAGAAGTGAATAATTTCACAAATTGACAGAAACCTTGTGAAGAAGACTAATGGAATTTGGTATGTGTTTTTGTATGCAGTTTTACAGATCTCCACAATTTTGAAGAAAAAAATCTTAATATGAACAATTTCTGGAAGTAAAGATTTGTCCGCTCAATACATCAGACTTTAAATGGTGGACCCTGTCTCATTCATCTCCTTATATTCCAGAATCATGCCAATATCACCTAAATACTTGCAGATGCTTCACATCTTATACTTTTAGGTTTGATGATGAAAATAATGATTAATTTAAAATTGTATCTGCCAGATTCTGTTCATTTTTTGGTATCTTTATGGCTGCACTATGTGGATTCCACTGTGATATTTGGCCCCTGTTGATTGTAGAAGAGATGATGCTGTTATCACTGTTAAATTCTGTGATCCACAGTTATCTTCAGTGACTAAAGGGAGTCATTACACACAGAGATTCAGAAATTACTTTTATTTCTATAGCATGCAGCAATCATGTTCATTTAGCCTAAAATTGCTGTTTTTCTGAAAAGTTATAATTCTGTGCCATTTATTATATTGTTTGAATGAATGCATCATCTGAACCTGGTAGAAATTTAAAATGAATATTATAATAATGTATTTCACCTTTATCTACATGCACTACAGTATCTCAGGCAATCCTAAAGCTCAGCCTCCATATCATGTGAATTATTTGTTAAGGTTAAGGGTACAAAGTGTTATAATAATGGTTGAATTGTGTACCCAGATTTTTGTTTTTTTGAGAGAGGGGTTCTTTTTCCTTCTATTTTGTAAATTATTCCATTAGAATTTATGAGTCCAATGGTTTACAGTTTTTCTAGCTCACTTGTCTAAGAGATTTTGGGTTACTATATTTAATCTGTGTTGTAAAGAAAATAATACATTGTTTCCTCTAATAAAAATGCAATATTATTATTGTCTTTGTGTTCTGTTTGCCAATGAAAAGTATTTAGAAGCATAAGAAAATTCAGTTACATGAATAAATGATGGTAAGCGGATGGGTACTGGATTGCTGCACAAGTGTATTCATTTTGTCTGTCTATGCAGTTTTCAAAACAATAATGTTTCAACAAACTGGGAATGAAAACCGGTTTGACTCTGTAGGGTTAAGCAAACCTAACTAGGTTATTTGGTGCCAAGGCAGTGCTGGGAAACACCATGGTACATCCAGCTGATTAATGGTTGGATTCAAACTTGTGCACTTTCAGTTCCTAATGTGGCTGAATAACCACAGGACCTTATATATGACTTTAAATGTTTAGGTATCATATTTAGTTCATTGTTGGACATTTTAGCAGAATCATAATTATTCATAAAAACTATAGTAATGGTGAGTAAATTGCTCACATAAATAAATCCCAACCTTTCTTGTATCCTACCCCTAAACCCAAGATGGAGATGAGCATGTTGTGCTATCTTCATTGAAAGCAACTGAGTTTATATACTTACAACTGCAAGTTTAAAGGGTGATAACTCTAAAAATCAGAAGCACCTTGACTGGTCAAAATATGCATATTCTCACTTGATGATCACGATATGTACTAAGTATTGAATCCAAAAGTAACTACAAGACTAATTTTAGTTAAATCTTAATGTAGTGCATCCAGCAGTAAGTTAAAAAGGCATAAACTCTTACCGTCAAAAGTACCTCGAATGAACTGAACCACTACTAACCAAAAAGAATTTACAGGAATATAATATAAAACCATTTCTTCCCTTTAACTGTCAGATGTTGAAAGATTTCTGATATTCTTCAGCAACAAGATTATCAGATTACCTGCTGTGGTGGACAAAATGAAAGTAAGCTTGGCACCACTTTCATCTGGGACAGCATCAATATTCCTGGTGAAAACCTAATGTCAACATGACTTTCTGATCAGGACAAGTAGTGATAACTTGATTTTCAAGATGGCCACTGTGGTTGCCAAACTGGTATAATACGGGTGGCCTTTCCAGACAGAGACTATGTGAGATGTGTATGTATATGTGTATATAGTTGTTAATATCTTCATTTAAAAGTAGCATTTAATTATTAAAATGTTCTTGTCTTAAAGACAGTTTTTCAAGTAACAAAAATTAATAATTGTTATTTTAGGCATGGAATGTGAGTGGGATATTGTTGGCATGCAAATTACAAAGCCATTGAAAAATGTTAATTAAATCTTGTTACATACTTTGTTTCATGTATAAAATTATTCTCTTTCCATTTATTCCATTTTTCCAATTGCTAGAGAATCTTCTCTTTCTCTTATACGAGTCCTTCCAACAAAATCTTTCGGCAAGTGTACTCTCCCAATTGTCAAGCCAAGTAACTTTTATATTTTCTTCTAAAGTATTTTTTCTTTGTTTACATGATAACATGGTAAAGTTTTTTAATGATTTATTACTATGTTGCTAAATATAAAGTTGTACAATTTAATCTTGCAGATGAAAAACCTCGTTATAAAGGAAGTGATACATGAACTGACAAACGATTTTTCGGTCTGTCTGATACCCCGTTTTATTCAAAGTTGATTGTTGATTGTCTCTGTGTTTGTGTTAATCTGCAAAATCTGTTTTTATCCTGTCTGAGCATGTTATGATCTTAATTATATCAGTCGTAATCATCAATTTTATTATAAAAAAAAACCTGTGTGAAACGTAAAGCTCTATTAAAACAATGCTGACTCCATTTCTATCAGACCATGTTATGATCTTGACAATTATGTCCGATGGTAATCATCAATAAAAACAAAAAAAATCCAGTGTGTGAAGCCCAAAGCACTATCAGAACACTTCTGACTCCATTTCCTGTAAACATCTGTGTTAATGTTATAATAATAACCTTAGTGGTACATGTACATTAATTAGCCAACACTTCTTTCAGTAACAAAAATCTGACATCCAAAAACTGACAATGGGAAAGATAATCAATTACTTAGCATACTGTAGATAAATATTGGTTCTGTACATAATAATAAAATGTAGCTGCCTGTGAGGGACAAATTTTACACTTGTGTACTAATATGTTGGCCACTGGTCATGTTAGAGGGGTGGCTGTTCTCAAGGGGTACTTATGAATACAAAAATTGTCTGTGCCAAGGGGTTGAGGGCCATTCATGAGGAGTACCACTGTATCAAAAATAGGCCACTGCCACCTGACTTTTAAGTCTGGATGATTTTGTTAATATTTTCATCTATTTCATTACATCCTTTATATTGGGTACCGATTCACCTACACATGAAACATGCTAAGTAGTTACATCTCAACCAAACAAATAGTATGCCAATGAATTATAATTTCATTCTCAAGTGATTTTGATTTTCCTACATGCCAAACTATATTTTCGTCTACTCTAAATGAACTCCTGTTTTGGCAAGTGGATTTATGTTTATGCTTAAACACCTTGTTACTGATCATTTGAACATTTGTGGTTCAACTAATCCATAAAAAACATAAAATAACGCCTTGTCAGCATATTTTACATATTTTTTCATTTTAATGCCTTTTTCTTCAAAGAACTCTCCAATCCATATTCTATTGAGCCAAAATCAATTTTCTCTTTTTTGAACTTTGACATTTTTGAGCCACAGACCACATATACTCTTCAATTATGTTTCAAAGTATGATGAAATTATTAACAAGAAGCTTTCAAAAAAGTGCTCATACCAAACAGATGGACAGGACTAATGTACTAGAATTCATGTAATGTTTGCCACAGAAAATAGTGGTATTTAATTTTATTGCACTAGTGGAAAAGTTAATTATACCTTATATACTTGCTTACAAGTTGGGTTCAACTGCAGACAAAGAAGACTGATCAGCCATCACAAAATATGCTGGCAGATCAAAGTCTCTGTTTGTTTTTCTGATTTGTCCCAACATACTGCCTAGATCAAAACCTGCTGTCTTATATGATTGCCAATCCTGGTCTATGCAGATTGCAGTTGGTTCCATCTTATAAGTGATTAGAGATGGTAACAGTCATCATTATTTCTCTTGAAAGTCATGGTTAAAGTTAGAAAATGAACTAAGTTCAACATGGGCTATACCCAATGAAATTTGTGGATTGGATTAGATTCTGTTAGCTATTTTATTAGCAGGCAATTACAGAAATAAAATTTTGTTTCAAAATTTGTTCTTTATTAAAAACTCTAATATGATAAATACAAAAAGTTGTATCACAGAACTTTTGTAAAACCACACTGTTTAATTTTATTCTTCATAAAATATAAACAACATTGTTTAAATGCATGCATGCAATATGAATATCTCATTTTAATCATACACAAATAAAATTTGGACGGATAGTGTACATAAGACTAATGGTGCAAATACTTTACTGAGAAACATGACAACTGATAATTGGAAGTCTTAAATAAAATCAACAATATATCCAAATATACCTCAATAAAACACACTGTGAATTCACTATTTTTCATTGGGTACCATTTTGTGTCACTTTCATGCTTAAATCACAAACTGAGAAATTATCCTTCTGCTGAACAAATTGGACTCTTTTTGTTTTCCCCCATCTACAAAATCAAGTAAAGCTGTACTAAGGAAAATGTAATTTTTTCCTGAACTACAACAAAATCAGCTCAAAGGCAAGTTCTTATAGAACACCCCCACAATATATTAAGTGCAAATATAAAAAGTTTGAGAGATAACTCTAAAGGTATTTTTAGATAGCAAAGTTAAAGACTATATGGGACACCAACTCTTGTCATAATACAAAGGCATACTAAGTTTGATGAGGATATCTCCAACAGTTTTAGACATATTAATTGAACAAGAGTGATGATGAATGGATGTCATTTGTATGTATATTGAAAACTGGGATAACATGCAGATAAATTTTTTTTTACAAAAAAATGTCTAGTTGTGAGACAAAATCAGCATACCAAATTTTATAATATAAAAGATAAAAAAGAGTGACAGAAAGATGGATGTACAAGTTAACTCCAGCATATCACCCCATGTATCCTCCCCATAAAGACTTTGTGATGGGTAAAAAACTGATGCCTATGAACATAAATGAATTCACAGTACATAATAAAATCATAATGCATCTTTTGAAAATTATGTTCTGTAAATTGATCCTTTTAATTATATACTGTGCCAACATCATCACATTTACATGACTATAGAAAGTGATTATTAAAATTTTACTATTCATTGTTTTTAAATTTTTTGTTTCACAATACTTGCATTACTAGTGTAGGCACTTGATAACCTTGCCTGTCATGGACCTGTAGCACAATTAGCATATCAAATCTGTCATTGTGACCTAATATTCATGCTTGAGTGAATTTTATGTTTACAGCTGATTTTTCATAACACCTTTAAAATTCTGAACCCAATTACATGAAAAATTAATAAACTGCAGTTGAAGGAAAGAGTTTTATCGCAGTATTTTAAAAGTAAAAACCTTTCATATAACACTATATACAGTAATATCTTCTAAGTCTTTTTCTCCACTTAATCCTAATCACACTGTATGTGAAACAAAATATTTGTTAAGTTCTACACATTTCCTGCAAGTGGACCAGAAGAAGAAATAAAGAAAATGTCATCCATTCAAATTAAGGTGTGATTCCTTTCAGATAAAATACCCACTGCACACTGGAACTGCCACCTGCAGTGCGAGGACAAGTTACGATCAATTTGCCCATCACCGCTGCTTTGGAACCGCTATCATTTCCATCAAATCCAACAACAATCCTGTGGTCTTTATGAGAGCGAATGTTCTCACTGGTCTTGGTGAGATGGAAGAGTGGATTGTCAACTTGGAATGTGAATGGTGCTGCTGACCCAGCGAAGACATTTCGGAATGTGATTGACGTTGTAGAGGCAGCCTTGATGATGAATGGCCCCTGCGGTTTGGGTGGAATGCATGTACCAAACAGAGGGAAGACGTATTCTCCACCTATTGGGGAGGATATTGTGAGTGTTGCACGCTGTTCTCCAAGGCGTGAAGGCTCAAATGTCACGTCTAAGCCAACTTCTGTGCCCCCTGTGGCTCCAGGAGTGGCAGGGATTGTCTTGTCCACATGGAAATCACCATTATCCACCTAAAAGAGCATTACATTTTTAGTTTACTTTGTGCACAAGTCTATTCCATACAATAATAAGCTGCACATACATATAATATTAAACTCTGACATCCAATACAAACTATTAAGGGTTGTATGAGTTTCATCCTAACAAGTTATTGCTCATCAAACAAGAACTAGCTAGGACTGCAGTTTTCATAAAACTGACATTAATAAACATGTTTTATTTTTATTTTCAAATATTAATGTTTTGATTGCAAAATATGTTATTTCAAAATGGAGGTTGATTGCAGACCTGCCATTCCTGATGAGAATGACTCAGTAAGGCATTTGATTTTTCTCCATAAAATTGACCAGTTTTTAGTAAGGTGTAACAAAATATCAATAACTGATATTGTAAAGCTGGAAAACATAAATAAAAGTTTGATGCTGCAATGATAAATATTGTTCAACTGAAAAGTTTGTATAGTATGTGTAGACTTTATTTACCACTAGTACAGCTGCAGAAACTTTAGTTCCGAAAACCCTACTCAACTAAAGGGCTTGTTGCTATCTCTCAACTTTGCACAATTTTACATTTCACATGAATATGGCAATCATATCTCCAGCCATGAAGCATACTCAAATTGGCATGTGATACCCAATAAATGTAATTTTGTCCTTTCCAGCTTTTATTCACAAGAATTTGAATACTCCTTTTTATTCGTCTGTGTTGATTATCAACACTTTTTAGAAGCTTATTTTCCCTTTCATCTTGCTTTCTGGAAACCATTTTAAAAAATTCTATAATCAACAGTTTGCTCATGCAGAAGCTTTGCATGAACAAATAGGTGCAGTTTAAGTCATCTGGGGTGCTGCTGTAAAGTTGGTCTGGTTTCCTGACTAATTTGACTAATTCTAATATTAAACCTGGCTTTATATCAAACATGGATGAACCAATTATCCAGATTTGTTGGCAAAGATCATTTTTCCATAGTTTTTGCTTGCATGCCGTAAGTCTGTATTTTAAGGGTAATTTTTGTAAGACTTATGGCAAAACAGTTGGTAGGTCTGTAATTGCCACATTTCAGTATTAATTGTTTTTAGTAACTCTGGCCATTGCTAACATCAAACATATATAACAATATGTAGTAATCTACCACACTGCAACAAAATATCTTTTTGTTGGATGTATCTTTAAGGTTGAAAGCACATATACAGTGGCAAAGATTTCATTTACTTTGATTTTAAATTAATAATAAATGGGCTTAAATTTATGCAATTAAGCAATCTGTCATATAAGCAATATACTATAAATTTGCTATAAAGATGACTTTTTCTAACAAATGGGAATGCTGGTAGATAATAAGCATTCACTAAGTATGGTCTAGAATGTAAATTTGAAAGTGTAGCTCATTTCTGGTTAATCAAATATTCAAACATGTTGTTTTCATGCGTTTCTTGAGCTCTTGATAAAAAGGAATATTATTATTTATCATAATGTAAGTTCCCAAGAAAAAGATGACACAACAATACAGATCACAAAGTAATGGTGATAATACTGTCAAAGCAATTAAGATAATCTTATTCATTTGGTACTACAAGTGCATTACTTACCATCTATTACTTCCCTTAGCCCCTTTAAAATGTTACATATTCCACAGATTCTGAGGATGGGGAACAGAGTTCCCTGCCCTTGGGATCTTTGATGCAACACTGAGTTAGTAGACAAATTTATCAATAATTATAATAATTAGTCACCCCAAACATATTTCCCTCAGCAAAGTTTTATTAACGTTTGAGCAACATGTGTTATTAACCACAAATATCTGCATGAAAATTACCTTGCAGGTGTAGTCTGTTTTCTGTTTTGCAAAGTTTAGGAACTTGGCTATCTGTGTCTGACTCTGTCCAAGACATGTGCGGAAATAGAGTGCCTTTTCAGGACCACCAGGAGTGGCTTTCAGACTGAGGTCATAGAAATACTGACCAAGCTCTGCACTGCTAAACTCCAGTTTGCCTTGTGTCTCTCCCACCTTCAGTGGCTGGTATTCCAAATTAATTTCACCCTGAAAAATCATAAGATTAAAATTGAAACCTTTCTTTTTGCATTGCATATGTCATGATATTAAGATTTGTGCAATGGACCAATTTAATCAGAATCAAAAGGTATCTGAAGGATTGGCTTTGGTTTTGTTTGATATTTTATGGCATACCAAAACAAACAGGTTATTTAAGGCCATTGTAACTGAGTACCTAACCCAATGACACACTATGGTAGCTGACCTTGGCTTTTGTGAAAGTAGGATTTAAACCCACATCCTTTTTGTAGTGAATCCAACCTGCAAACTACAGTGTTTCCATTAGTCACTCTTTACAACATGCAGGATAGTATACTGAGCCAATTTTACATCCCCAAGTTGTAGTCATATATGTGACAGAACTGAGTAGCTGAGGACAAATCAGGGTATTTAAAAATTTGGTCAGAAGTTTTTACACATTTACTTCAAAGGAGGTGGGATTTTCAATGCAAATGGCAAATATTTTACTGTGGCACATGTCTTCAACTTTTTTTTCCTACCAATAGCTCAAAGTTTGCTTCACTATGTGAATAGTTTTTTCTACATTAGCATAAAAACTTTTGTGTGATTTCTTAGTTGAGGAACATTAAGATCTGCTACTCATGGGAGATTTATGTTTGGATACAATGTTGAAAAACTGTGTCTTGGCATGTATATCCTTATTCACATTTTATGCAGATTCTGTGAACATGGAATTCACTGATGGTTTGTTTGTTATTAGTATGTACTAAAATACTGCATGATGCACAATATCACTCCTTCCACCACAGCAATGCTAAAATCAGTTTACGAGAATCATGGCAGAATGCATATTTAAGTCTTTTGAATCTGATTCCAACCACTGAAATTCCCATCAACATCAATCATTAATTTTCATGTGATATTTCTGTTGCTTAGCTCTTGGTGATTTAGCAATGATAGATAATGCACTTAGGCATCTCAACAAACTTTAAAAAAAGCCAAACTGACCATTCTATGCTGATGGAGCTCTTTAGTCATCTAATAAAAAGCAATTAATCTCTGATCATTCTTGAATTACATCTGATCACATTAAGGGATGTTAATGCTTGAAAGCAGCAATTGAACTGTCTTGCTTTGCTTAAGCTGGTTGACAGTCATGTGATCCATAAACTGTATTACCATATTTACACTACACTGGAAGCAAAGTATTAAAAAAAAATGGAAAAAATAAATTTTACATAAACTGGAAATTTCAGTGATAAACCCCTTATCTTGGGTGGAAAATCTTACCCTTCCAATAGGTTCATATGTATATCTAATGGAATAAGACCCAATTGATGGAGATGTGTAGATAGTTATAACATCTTAATGGCAACCAGAAACAGAACTAAGGCATTTTTGTCTACATTGGTTAATCCCCATGGTTAATAAAATCTTAAGTGAAATTGTCACATTACTGACATACTATAGAATATGTAGTAGGGGCTAAAAAATAAAATTTTCGAGCTCCTGTTAATTTATTATAAAATAACCAATTTATCACATGATTCAATCAAGAGGATTGGGATATATGTGTATACAGAGCAAAGGAGTAAATGAAGACTTTTATTGAAACATAACTTTTTTGCTCTATAACTTTGGCCCATGAGTGCATTAAAATGGATATCCCCTAAAATGTTTGTTGGATTTTAAAGTTTAAGAAACACAGCAGTATTGCCTTGGTGATACAAAATAAGTATCAAAGAAAAATCCACAAAGAGTCTGAGAAAACTTTGGTAGATGAAAACTTTTAGGTATATTTGTTCTATAACTATACTTTACAAGTTCATAGGCAAAACTTACTGCACACAACTATAAGGTTTATTTAATATGCATAACTGTAAATGTTGATGTTTACTTATTAGAAAATGATGGACCCTACTTTGATTCAAGTGTTCTCAGCACTACATGATTTTATACGTTATAAATCCAATGCCTGCTCTAATTCCTTCTTATGCATGAGAAAATCTTTTCTAATATACACTAAGAAATATTTGTAGTGATCAAATTCATGGTTTTAGAAATAAAATGGACAATTTTTTTAATGTGTCAAAATTTCTGTGGGTCCTCCTGTTTACCTTTACACCAAAAAAGCAATACTATCTTTCATGTTTAACTTCTTAGATATTTGTTGTCCAAAATATTCAGAAATAAATTAAATCTCCCTTGAATATTGCTAATCTTACAATATTAAAATATATGAAATTTTTCACTATTATTTGCTTTCATGAAAGCTCAGAATCGTGAAGTTGAAACAAAATGAAAATTTAGTCTACCATGATCAATTCCTTTACTTTAGTACAGTTAATGGGACAAGGTCCCATAAACTGCCATAAAATGCATAATATGATACAGTTATTTGTTTGGGTATCAACTTTACAAACCTCCCAATGCCACTAAATGACTAAGGGAAATGCATGGTAAGGTTAACTGATGAGTCACATCGGTGGATAGCTGAATTGTATAAATACACCTCTCAGCCTTGTATGCTGGATGTTGATGAAATAACACTAAACAGAAATTTCATTTTCTTGCAGCTTAATATAATCACTAAGCCAGGTGTGAATCTTTACCTAGGCCCATTTTTCTTCTGAGTCAGTCAAATAATTTCTCAGGAGCCCAGTGGTTCACCTCTGCAGCTTGCATTCCATACAACTTTGAATCTTTAGAACTTAAATATTTCTCAAAGAATTTTTATGAAATTTCAAAAAATGAATTCAAAATTTTCGGCTAATAACCAGAATTTTTTTTAAGTACAGAAAAATGACTTGTTTTTATTGAATTGGCTTTGCTAATTAACCGTCAGAACATTTTCATCAAAGATGATAATTACCTGAGAGTTAGGTGGCACAATGAGCTGGCTTGGCATGTGAATCTCACTGACAGTGCAAGTTGCAGTGAAAAGAACTTGCTGTGGGAGGGGATTTTCAATTGCAGTCTTGTACATCACACTTTGACGTACTGGTGTTGTCAAATTGATTGTGTTTATAATTCCAGGCTTGGTGGATTTGAACGCCAACTCAAAGTACTGGTATTCTAAGGTCAGTTCATTGGTAAAGGTAACCTGAAAGTAGAAACATGTATAAAAATACTTAATGATAAAGAATTTAACTTATCAGCATCACCACAAAATTGAGGTCAAACATTTTCTGCTTGCCCTAATATCTGAATTATATATAATTTATTACTATAACTATTTGACCCAAAATTTCCATGCAAAATGCATCAAAGCAAAATCAACCCTTATGTATCATTACTGCCCTTAAAATAATTATTTTTTCTTTATTTGAAATTTCAGAAATTGTCCTTTCTGAATAATATGGTATTCAAATGTTTTAAATCACCAGAAATGGCTACAAAAAAAGTCTAAGAAAACCTTGAACATCCAAGCATAGAAAAATAAGATGTTTAAATCTGCTTGTTTTAATTTTACACAAAATTCAATCAATAAAGATAGCACAAGTGATGACTCAAATTAATTCTTGTTTACCCAAACTGCAAACAATGATCCCCAATATGTCATAGCATAATGTGCCTGAAAATCAGGGTATATTATATTTGTTCTTCTGACTGCTCCTAACGAATTGCACAGACACAGATCTGCTGGTGCATTATGTGATGACAGATCTGCAGTTTGTAGTTAGACTCATCTTACAAATTAATACTGATGGCATTTTTAAAACTGTAACATAACTGGAGCTAGGGATTATCCAATCTCTATTTGAATGTTTTTTTTCTGATTTTAGTTCTTTCATCATCGTCATCAATTCCTTAAACCAAGAGGTCACTGGTGCACCACAGTTGACTTTACAACCAATCTTCTCCAATTGTTCCCTGTTTCTTATTGTCCTTTGGGAATCTCCAAATACCATGCCTGTCCACTCCTTAATGTTCTCTTCCCACCTCTTCTTCTGTCTGTCTCTTTTGCTGCACCCTCACACTGTGCCTTGCAAGATTATTGCTAGTCCAGATTATCTTGATACATAACCATACCACTTCAGTTTGCGTTTTTTTACAGTGATCAAGAGGTCTTCATAGGATCTGATGGCTTGTTGGGTCCTGTTGTGGACTTCTTTGTTAGTTACATGGTCAATGTATGAGATCTTGTGGTAGCATCTCATTTTGAAGGTTTGAAACCTTCTTTTGTAGGTCTGATGTGAGCATCCATGTTTCACAAGCATACAGAAAGATGGATATGGCAATTGAGCACATCATTCTTATTTTGGAACCAAAAGTAATGTTGGTATCTTTCCATATTGGTCTCAACCTTGTTAATGTTTCTGTTGTCTGGGCAATCCTGCAAATTAGTTCTGGTTTGGAGCCCTAATCTGTGATAATTGATCACAAGTACTTGAAGCTTGTGACTCTTTTCAGCTTCTGTCCACTGACCTTTATTTCTGCACTAATGCCATTGGTGTTGTTTGTCATCAGTTTGGATTTTTTGGTGCTAATCTCCATACTGTATGCTGTGGAGCTTGTATTGACAAGCTCAACCAAGTCAGCCACCTAAAGTCTATGCTGCATTGCTTGAAGGTGCCTACTTTATAATAGACAACAAGTGTACCACATTCTTCACTTAAATTAAAAAATGGGTAGGACTAGGATCAAAACCTAGGTCTATGCCATCCAGAACCCAAAATATTATCAATCAAATCACTTTAATAATGTCACCTATGTAACAAGCACACTCACCCTTACAAATACTCAACTTACCTTGCTTACAATGGTTATGTAAGTGGCGGAATCCCCAGCTCAAAGACATATATGATTAAAATATATTAGTGAAAATCAGATTTTATTTATTGAATCCCCTCTTTCAATATTTCATTATGTAAACTTATCCTAATGGTAAAGTAGGCACTTGGCATGCTAGAGCTGAAAACAACACCAAATTTTCCTATTCTAATATTTGCTGAAAATATCCAGATAGAATTCAATATTTACTGATGTTCACATTTGACAATGTTTTTAACTTTTCAATCACATACACAAAAAAATATAGAGAAATGCTAACCTGAAGCTTTCATCCTCATGCAAAGGATGTCATCAGCAGAATGATTTAATCTCTACTGACTGTTAACATCAATTGATGGAATGGTGGATAATGTTAACAGTTTGTCCCAGATATGTAGCAGATTGTAACAGACCCATGCCCTTGTTCAGCATCAGTTTGTGGGCATGGATGTAGATTGATTCCTTAACCCCCTGCTCAAACCAGGTTTGTTCTCAATCTAGGATTTTTTCACTGAGTTCTAAGTTACAGTATGGTCAGTGCAAACATTGTGGATGTGATTTGATACTTCAGACAAGCATGAGCTTTCAACCTGCCACATATCTGGAACAATATTCTAACATCACTCACCATTCCATTGAGCAATGTTAACAGTCAGTAGAGATTAAATCAGTCTTCTGATGAAGACCTAAGAAAGACGACAAAAGCTTCAGGTTAGCTTTCTCTATATTGTTTGTGTTTGTGGTTGGAAAGTTAAAAACACTGTCAAATATGAATAATATTACTACACATAATACTGATTTCAAATGTATTGTTTTTAGTCGATCTTGGTATTAATTGCCCCCTTGTCAGATTGAAACTCTGTACCATGAACTCTATCATCAAAATCTAATCATAATAATTTTAAGGGGTCATGAGTAAACAATTTTTTTAAAAAAAATAAGACTAATCAAATAGATATGGGTGCTATTTTCTCTTTTTATCTTCCAACTGAGCATGATCAAAAATGTTTGGTGTTAAAGTAGGACTATAGGAAAAGAAGGTCTCAATTACTCAGTTACTTGCACAGTTAAAAATGCAGGGACTATTTCAACAAACCATTTAGGCACTGATCTATTCATAATATATATCACAAATCAAATTTTAATGAAACTCAAATGGAAGGCACAATTGTGAAAACAATTCATGCACACAATTGACAACTCAACTGGTTTTGTAAAGTTGGTTTTTGAAATCATGCCCATGGTATTGAATTAATTTACTGTGCAGAAATGATTAGTTTCTTACAAAGTTAACCATAACAATTTCCTTTAACCTTTTGATCTAACAAGACATTTGTTCCTTTCTTACCCCAATTGCAAGCTATTCACAAGATTTGGTCAAGGAACTTGCTCCAGAATAAAACCAATATCCATCTTCTACAGCTTGTGTGCAAACCTCCACAAACTTTGGTAAAAGAATGTGTCTATAACTAAAGTCATTATGCAAAAAAACTTTGCTTTTTTCAGTGACCTTGACCTTGGATGCCTTAACCCCCACCAAAAAATTAAATATAGGCTTCTTTCTTACTCAAAGTGTAAGCAATTAACAAACTTTGGTGAAGATACTTAGTCAAGAACTAAAATTTGTCTGCAGAAACCACTTCTAAGTTTTCATCCAGTGATCCTGACCTTCAACCTTCTAAGCTTCTTCTGTACTCCAAATGCAAGACACAAAGTTTAGTCCAGGTGTATGATGATGAAATGAATTTACTGTACAAAATAAAACCATATAGGCTTCTTTCGAACCCCACAAGCCCTCCACAAAGTTTGGTTCTGACATATTATGTTGAACTAAAGTTATCATGCAAAAATCATTTTCCTTCTTTCAATACCCTTGACCTTTGGAACACAAAACTGCTTGGCTTCTACCTTACTTCAGGTGCAATCCATCCACATGAATTAACATTATTTTGCAGAAACCATTTTACCTTTTTGTTATGGTGACTATGAGTTTTTACCTGTTCAGACTCAAAACTGATTGGCTTTTCCATTACCCAAATTAGAAGTTTCTTTTTACTGAATTTTGTAATGGTTGATGGTGGAGACCTTTAGTTTCTGTGCAAAGATGAACAAAGGAACAGATAGATGATGATGATGATAATGATGATGATGATAATGATGATGATGATTATGATGTTTGTCCATCAGTGTTGATGATGACCATTCAATGTGATCGATTCACAGGGGTGGATGGCTGATTAGTCCGATCTGGGACCAGATTGGTCTGTTGTAGTGGGGACATGGATGGATGAAGCAGGCTTTTTTAGGGCACTTTTTTCAGCCTCGTCCTCAGGCTATGGAGGTAAGCAGTGCTATCCTGAAGAGGTCTTCTAAGTCGCTCAGACAGCTTCCGAAATCCATTTCTACTTCAGGTCAATGGAAGATGACCCTATGGCCTGAGCCACCTGTGTGCAGGTCTGACACTATGGCTACCAGTGCATCCACACCAGCCGCATTGCAGCTCACCCATTGCCACAGGACATGGGCATGAGTGATGACATTAAAGACTTGCACATGAGTTGGATTAAAGTGAGGGAGAGTTGCGCTGTATTAGCCTCACTCTCTCATCCAGGCCCCACTTTGTCCAATAGCAAGACATAATCAAGACGGCTGGAATGGAGGCTAGATGCAGTGGATGACCAAGGCATCCTGCATGTCTTGCCATGCTCTTAAAGCTCCACATTGCTCTGCTGGGTCCGCTTTCCTACCCATTGATCAACTGGATGTTTCTCCACGCCGTCCACCAGGTCCAGTCTTTACATGCTATTGGTGACAAGCCCCAACTCACCAAGGGTTTGAGACCTGACGGCTACCTTCAACCCTGTTTAGCTGGCCAGTCAAAGCCATCACCTATGGTGTGGCTGCTGCACATGCTACATCTTCTTAAAGCCTCAGGTGAGAGCTATTCACCAAGTGAGGACCAAAGATTGACGAGCTACACCCAAAGAAGTACGACTGTTACCTCAACCAGATAGATGTATCGACAGATAGACAAAGGCATAATATAATGTTCTGTGTCCAATTGTGGTGAGATCATTAAAATCTTTAAATATTATTAAATTTGATAATACAATTTAAGGTAGAATTAATTCTTGATGAAATTTTTATTATATAGAGTCAGCTGTCAATGCAGCTAAAACTTTTGATTTTGTGATGTTTAAATTTATTTAGGAATTTTTTTTATTTTTCTCCATAATTTCCAATGTTTGAAATTTTGAAATAAATTAAAATTCTATAGGTTTCACCATAATGTCAATTATTCAAATTTGTGATGCATGTGATCACATTTTAATAAGATTTGAAAAGAAACACTTGAAGCTTGATACAACAGATCTACTGATGGTCAAATCTTCTAATGATTCCAAAACAATTTTTTTCTGTAATTGTGTTTTTTTTAAAAACAAAATTTCTATTTATTGAAGAAAGGAGATACATGTAAAATCGTTAACTTAGATTTACTGCAAACTGACGTGAAGCATCATGTATCGATCTACTGATTGCGTAATTTAAAATTGAAATCTATTATTCATGCAAGGGAGAGAGAAGGAGGGAATATATTTACCTTCATTAATGTTTGGCTCTCTCTGTGCGCAAAGAAGGTGAGTTTGAATTCCTTCTCACTACTTGCAGGTACATCAATATATTCCATATTTTTGACATTGATACCTGTATCAAATTTCTCCTGTCTTATTGGCTCCAATTTCACTCTGAACCTAAAAATGAAATTGAAAATTGTACTCATTGGTGCTGTACGAAACATTTTACACACTTGCATAATATACATATCTTCCAATAAATTAGAAATGGCGTCCATTCATCATAGATGCTCTCATCCAATAAACCGTATTTAAAGTTCTAAATCAAGTCTGACATACTTTCATAAATGTAGGTTAGAAACCAGAAAAATGAAATGTGACCTTGGTATTGTTAATATAAAGCCTCTTATTAAACATGGTTCAAATCCATCAAACTTTAAAGTAGAAATTGATGGACAGAGTTCCAAGCCAAATATTAGGCCATACCTCCATAACATTTTCCTAGAAGAAGGTAAAAAATGAACTTGATCTATGTCCTTTTTTTGTCAAACCTCAAACTAACTTTAATAATTTTCATTCATGAAGTCCTTAAAAACTAGGGCAGAAACAAAAATGAAAGGTCAAAAGCCAAGTCAAATTAGGGGCCATAACTCTTGTCAAATTTTGCCGGAAAGAAACTTGACTTGGGTCCTCTAAGTGCAACATTTTGTACCATGTTCCATTTTAATCAATAAAGTCAAACCAGACAAAAATTCTCATATTTTTTGCCTGAAAACTATAAATTAAATCTGACCTAGATGTTAATACAAAAATGGGAGCTGTGGTGGCCAGTGTTAAAGTACTAGATTCACTACCAAATGGGGGTGAGTACGTATCAGCATTTGACCAGTTGGATCAGCAACTATGGTGTATACTTAAGCAAGGAACTTTAATCTAATGATACTGGCACTAAATAACCTGTGTTCTCATGCCATTAATCACATGAAAATACCCATGAAACTTAATGTAGGGTCTCACACCACATTTCATTTTGATCCATGAAATCCTTCAAACTTTATTTAAGGTAAGCAAATGATGTGAGGGGACAGGTGATACATATACCACCTCCATAGATATGGTGCCAGCATAAAATTGGTCAGCATATTAATTAATACATATTTCTAAATTGCAAAATGGTTAAAATTTAAAAACACATTAGTTCAAAATAAAAAATATGGACAATTGTTTGTAGGGCAAATTTTTCAGCTGAGATTCAATCTTATTTCTGAAGGGCTGTTAACTTCAACTATGTTTGACAAGCAAATGTAATGCTTAATTCAATACATGTATATGTAAGTGTAAACATTTTAAATTTTTTGGCAAAAGTCCATATGTCATTTATGGTGTCACAAGTGCAATCCCCTAACAAAGAAATGGAGTAGACTGTCAACAAAACTTACCTTTGTGGTTTCTTAAGCCAATTCTGTACCATTAACGTCTCTGTATAGGTTGTCTTGCAAGGTACTTCCCTATTTATTTTCGCATTTGGTTTAGGAGGATCTGCTGTTCCTTGAAGGTTATACATCATTCCTGTGCCGTCTGGAAGAGGGAAGAAAACAGATCCCTGGTGTTTCTTGTTCTCTTGGGTCATGGTCAGGGGATGATATGTAATCTCATATTGTTTAGATTGCTGAGGTTCCACTATAATTGTCACAGGCCCTGTCCAATGCTCACCTTCAATAATTGGCTTAAGATGCCATAGCTGGTTAGTTCGGTTCTGAATGAGAATCTGTTTGGTTTCAGACTGTCGTACATGAGTGGCAAAGTGTTGACTTTCTCGCACAGGGCCTACTACTGTGCATGAGCCTGTCAGGGTCAAGGTCACAGGTTTATGTGGGCCACCTTCTAGGAAACATTTCAACTTCTAAAAAATGAAAATAGATTAGTTTCATCAATATGCAATTTCAATGTTTTTGTATTGCACACAAACATAGTAGTTTTGGGGAAAAGGGGTAAAACTAATTTGAATTATATAATACTTATCTGTTGCTATTGTGCTGCTTACCTTTCCAGTTCAAAAATTACCCTTGTCCATACAAGAAAATTACATTCTACCATTAGATGGAATATTCTAAATGTCCAGAACCAGAAACAGCATAGAACAAAATGCAGTAACTTTCCTCTTTCTTAGAGAAACAGACTACTTTTGAGACATCGGAGTGGAGCTGGATGAGAAAATCTGGCAATATCAACAGGTAAGAATTACATCGTTAAAATTAGTTCCCTACCACCCCACCCAAGACCACATTTTAATATCAGTAATTCACTGTCACTGTTACACTGCTGAATATGCCAGTGTGGTGAAAGTCTTATGGCCTCAAAATCTAGACACAAAAAGGACATGCCCTTATAGTTGGAATGTCCACTATTATAATTTGGTTTCATCTTAGCTCTGGTAGGAAAAGAAGGTAGTGCTTGACTGACAAGTTTTCATGACATATTCCAATGAATGAATCAGTTCCATGAGGTAGCAATAGCTGGAGTCTCACATGTTTTAATCTTTTCAAATGAAAGTCCCCTCTCCATAAATGACTCATAGCCCACTTGATTGTTAGGACAATCCACATAGAAACAAGGGATGCCAAAATATTATCTGTGTCTTTTAAAGGAAGGAAAAAAAGGTCAATAGAACCAGAAACCCTATGGCCATAAGAGTCAATCTTGTTTATTCCAGCACAAATATGGCTGAGACATGCTCTTTACAGGGAGTGGAGTTAATGAAGGAAGCTGTTGTTTGTTCTAAAACCTAGCTGACAAAGAACAGAAAAGGTTCAAAATTGATGTTAAACTGTAAACAATATTATTCCCCTGACATAAAGCTTACTTCTTAGTGTTGCATATGCTATGGAGAACAGTGTAAGGTATTTTGAGCTACTGAGACTAGTGTCTTGCTCACTAATGGTCAGGTGTAATCTCTCATGTGTGTTATGGTTTTTGTCAAACTCCACACCATGAACCTTACATGTTCATAAATATCATGATATGAACCAATATCCAGGCCTTTTGAGAATTAGAGCATGTTAAAAAGGATAATCCTATAGTTCTTAATAGTATAAAGCAGGTATTCTTTCTCTGTGAACAGGAACTGACCACTACACTCAGATAAAAAGCTAGGATTAATATGTTTTCTACTGCACCAATCACAAATTTTCCACCTTGCATCATAGACCTTGGACATGGACCCTCTCTTGGCCAGAATGATGTGTTACGACCCTGAAATTTGAGTGTGTTAAGGAATGAATTTTGTATAAATCTTTTTATTTCATTTTTATTTCATTAAATGTAATTATTAATATAATTATATTAATATCGTCTAACATGTTTTTGAAAAAACAGTTTACTTGAATCGTAGATGTGACTCATAATAACAAATTCATTACAAGTAAACATTCAGGAATAGCCATGAAAATGATTGGCTGATACTGGGTCAGGCTTTCCTAATGTCCAGAAGTATTACGAAATTGCATGCGTCCTCGTGCGCGTGCAATTCAAACAATGCATTAGCTTCATTTCTATGTTTGAGATTTTTGTAAGTTGTACACAGTCACGGACAGACAGTTGTAGTCGAGAGTCAACAGTCGTAGTAGAGTCATACACAGTTGTAGAGTCGTAAAGTCAGTTATACAACTTCTAATACCTTAAAAAAGGTATTTTTTGTGTTAGAAGTTGTCTGTTCGTATGTCTACATAGAACAACATGTCTTGTTAGAGGAGCTATTTTTACTTCATTTTTATGAATAATTGTTTTCCTGGAGAACAACATTACTGATTTGGACAAAGACATTATCCCGAAAATATTCTAAATTGGAACGGGACAATACAAAACTGCTTTATTGTGTAAATTCTGGAATTTTCTGTTAGCCTTTGTCTGACGTGGTCATCCGCCATTTTGGACCAGAACTTCAGACACTTCAGACTATGTTTAGAACTTTTTACAAGACATATTTCTATTTTGAACAAAATTTGGATCATTTCTGTAAACCATAAGTCTTGCTTAAATTATTTACATCATTTCATGTTTTCTTGGAAAATAAATTATTTGTTGTTAAAATTTACAAAGCTTGTTGTCTTTACTCTTTCTTTTATGTTACTTTGAACAAGCCGATACATAACAGATGCAATCGGTAAACCTGCTAACTTGTCCTGCCAGACTGATTGCTTGAGATAAGCCAAGTATGCAGATGGAGAATCTGTGCAGAGTCATGGACTGATTTACCAGCAGGTAAAGAAGACTGTTGAACCATGGTTACTGGCACTACAAAATCACTGTTTTAAGATGAGCTAAGCAGTGGAGATCCTGTCTTTGTAGTAGAGTACTTGCAGAATCATCATGAACTGTGGAAAGGTGTAAGCTAACAGACAATCCCACTTCAGACTAAAGGCATCCACTGCCAAGGTCCTCTGTCTGGAATGGGAAATGTGACAAGGACTTTGTTTTCAGCCTTGTTATAAACAAGTCTACTAAGGGTCTCTCCAACTAATAGTAACTCTGCTACAGACTGATGCTGAGACCATTATGTGAGAACTACCTTGCCTCTTTTGGACAGACTGTTCACCAGAATATTCTTTTTGCCAAAAAATGATGAACTTGGCTAGTAATCCCTTGCCTAGCAAAATGGCATATGTACTTTCTTGCTGCCTGAGATACATTAAAACTATTTTGTCATCAAACCATCACACAGTGACTCCTCACTTGGTTGATAAACCCCTGAAGGATTAAAACTACTGCCTGCATTTTGAAAGTGTTTATGTACAGGGTAGTTTCTTCATAGAACCACAAAGAAATAGCCTTTCCAGCTACAATTTAGCATTTCACCCTGAATCTGACATGTCTAAGCAGACAAGAATTAGGTTTTGGAGTGTGCATGGGACTCCAGTTAGAAACTGGTCCCATCTTGCCCACTAATTTAAGCGGTGGTGAAATTCTGATCATACATAAATATGAGTTGCATGGTTTTCAGTGTGCCAGAAAGTGTGATTGCCACATGAGCAGGTGATATTGGTCCATCAGCAATGCTATGATACCAAAGCCCTGGCATCTATGATGACACAAATAGGAACGGTTATTAATTTCCCTGAAAGGGATGTTGCCAAATTGCTTAATTACTAAAAGGGATCATAGGGAATGGAGAAGCTGATTCCATACCTTCCTTAGAGGGGAGTGTTTATGCAAACTTTCTATCCATAATGGGGTTGAATGGTAGCCTAGCTAGAGTTGGGGTCTTGACCTGAACTCTGTCCCTGTACCAAATGGGCTCTAATGATCAGTGACTGGTCCTCAAAGACCCATGCCTAAAACCCAGTAACTGGTCACCATTGACCGGTTGATGACCAGACACAGGTCCATGACCAGTCTGAAATGGAGTATCCCGCATTCAAACTTAAAAAGCAAGATTGCTGCTTCCCCTTTTTTCTGGGTTGGCTTGATCTGCTTGTCAACATCATTGAAATATGGACTTGAAATAGTAGGTACTGCTCATTCCTAATGTGGGGTGCAAGAAATTCTCCACCCAAGTATTTTGCTCCTTGGGAGGAGCCCTGGACTAAACCCTCACTAGCACTGACTGAGTCGTATCAACCATCAGAGGTCCATGAGCCTAATGTCTTCAAAAAGCACAATAATCACATATCTTCTTGAGGTCTAGGAGTGCTCGTCTCTACCAAGCTATGCTTTTGGGCCTAACAGAGTAAAGAAAAAGATCCTGTACTCTCCTTAGATCATGGAGTTTATCTTATTCTTTTGAGTCAAAAGGACATGGAAATGGATCCTATGTATTACTGAAGTGAGTAGGAGGAAGGACATATCTTCCTTCCCCTTAATAATTCATTTTTCAGCAATGTTCCATACCTTATCTGACCACAAACAATGGAAGCTAGTGCAAAAAACTAAGGTGGGGAGTATATCCAAAGGGGCTTTCATATGCCTACATTTACCCCACTTTCTGACATTTATTACTGGAAAAATAAGTAATAATAACAAGTATTGATGAAACAGATAAATGGTGTGATACCTCCATTAAATCTGTCAATATAGTACTTAAAAGAATGAGTGGTGTGACATCACCAAAACATACTAAGATAATGAGTGGTGTAAGACCACCCAAACACACTATCTTAATATAATGATGGAGCAAAGCCCCCTTAAAAAAAGTCCAGTATCAAGTAATACAAGTTAATGTACCAACAAACCAGATATTTTCAAGCTATATGTAGATAAAAACTGGAGGTCACAAATGTTAAAGATATGAATAGAAAGATGACTGCCTACCTAAAAAGTCAGAAAACCCCCCAAAAATTGAATTAATGATAAAAACCAGAGCATTTGTGGCCTGAGCTATCACCAAAAGGAAGAATAACATTAAGGGCACTGCTGACAAAACAGAACAATAAAATATCTAACAACTCTGCAAGAGTGACATACTACAATTAAATATTTGATGGACTGAGGATATGAACACTCCAACATCATTGAAACCCATATTTAAATCCTGCAACATTTTTGACACAAGAAAGGTATATTCTTTGTTTCAGTGTGTTTAAATTCAACCGAACAAAGATGTCATTCATAAGAATGAGGATGGCCACTGCACAGTGGCTTCAGATACCCTATGTCTTTGTTCTGATTTCTGGATTTCAAGGATACAACTTTCCATCTAATGGGAGGGTGGAATTTCTTATCCTGGCAATTTCCATCATGGAAAGGTAAGCAATGCAACAGTGCCAAATAGTGTATTATTGATATTAAAAATCCCAATTTTGTTCAAGGCATTACAAGTGAGATGATAAAAATTAGATAACTTCATTACAATGACTGTAGGTGTAATAGATGTGCATTATTTGCTAGTCAAGATAATGTTCATAAAAACTGAATATACAAAATTTAAAAAAAAATAAAAAATAAATCCAGAGACTGAACTTCAGTATGAAAATCATATCTTAAGTTTTTAAGTAGTATTGAAAATAGAACAGTGTGTATTGGAGAAAGTAATGATTTAGACAACTTAGAAAGGTCATGAATAATTCTGAATTCTTAACACAACTTTAAAGCCATGTCTAAGTGAGGACTCCAAATTTAATATAAAGAGTGCACTTTCACTACTGTTCATTTTTTAAAAATGATGATATCTTATTTTATCATTTAACCTGTTTTTAATTTTAAAAAAAATGGTCAGCTCAACAGAAGATATACTCACTTCATATCTAATATCTAAGTTGAACTTGGCTGGATGGAAAACCACCTCAAAAGAAACGTCAGTACCTGGAGTAATGTAGCCCTCCACTGGACTAATTGAAAAGTCAGGCAAGAACCGCTCTATATCCCAGCGGAACCTAAAATTAATCATTAATAAACTTAATGTCAAGACATTATGAAATTCTATTTATATGAATTTACCAATTAATGAAGAACATTTTATTACCATTTTGCACTGTGCCCATTATCTGTCGAGAATATCAAGGTATTAATCAAAATACCTCAATCAACATAACACTATCATCAACATCATCACTACTACTAATACTACTGCCACTACTTCTAAGTAGGGCTGTCACATTTACCAAAAAAATTATAATTACACATCATTTAATCAACTAAATGATTGCATTTAATGAAACCTTATATTGCCATATATATTATCTTAATGAGCATGACTTCTTTAATAAGAAGGTCAAAGTGATAATCAGTCTCTTTACCACTGATGCTGAAGAGCAATTAAATATGCTGTTAAAGTATTGAAGTAACTTTTAAAACAAAAGGAATTCATGAGTTTATTACATATTACATTTTATTCAAAGGTAAGATGGTCATCAGCAATGCACAGATTGATCAAAATGAATTTAGTTGAATATCCATTAATATGTTATTTTCTTACCTGGTATCTAGGTAACTGATGCATATGTCACTTATCAATGCAATTTTTGGGTTAAGTAGACTAAATTTCTTTTTTACCTTTAATTAACTGCTACTTTTAAATTGAAAAGAAGTAATTCAATTTCTATATTGACATGTATATACATACCACATAACACAGAAACAAAATTTTGAAAACAGCAGAAATAGATTTACATCATGTCTGTCTTTTAGTACCAGCAGCTTTGTGGCCATCTCAAAATATACCATACCTAATCGATTAAAAGTCGAGTCAATCTGCAAACAACAAAGATCCTGATCTGCCATAACATAATGCACTTGCAGTACAGGGTCTATGCTGTTTGTTCTAATGATTACTCCTAACAAACTGCACTGACTCAGATCTGCTGGCACATTATGCTATGACTGATCTGGATTTTGCAGTTTGCAGTTAGAATCCACCTATAGGCAAGTATATATGGTATTAGTGAAAATGTTACACAAATCCTTGACAATATAGTATTGCTTATATATGAGACTGGGACCCTTGCAAAGATGATATCCACTAAATAAATCTCATTGCAGTTTACTATATATCAAAATGAATATTCAAAATATGAATAAAAATTAGCAAATCATATAACATTTATCTCAGAGCAAAACTTTTGAAGCCCATCTTCTCAATACTTAGACATCTCAGATTATGCTGGTTAGTTTTTCAAAGATTTTTTTGCCATTTTATTTTCAAAATGATTCAAACTACAGAATTTTGAAGACAGTTGAGGCAAGAATTTTTTTCTAAGTTTCAAAGAAGGAATTCATGTTTGGACTTTGGATGATTTAAAATTGTGATGGTACTTCTACCTAAGATAACTCCATTCCATTTCAAATTTCTACCTCTGTGAAACACTTATAACTTTCAGATTCCTTGTTCTTGTCAGCCATTTTGATTTCATAAGCACTGCAATTCTGTCATTAATCACATGCTGTATTTGTTAAAATGCAATATTGATTAATTTTAATACAAATTTACCACAAACATTAAGCTATGTTGTTTACCCATGTAAACATGGCATCCCTATTTCCTATCAAATGTCTAGTTTCATCTGTAAGAAAATGTCAAATAATATAAAAAAAGACAGGTTGTCTTTAACTGACAATTAGGAAAGACAACGCTGGCATTACATCAATTGTCAGGAACAAATTAGACAATGGTACATGTGCAAATGTAGTTCTTACTTAGCATTCATATCTCCAGTGTTAGACATGACAACTTTGCGGGAGGTTTGACTGCGCTGAACAACAACTCCAAATGCAATGGAAGTACTGTCTAGGGATATCTCCATACCCAGACAACAACCTTGAATTACAAACAGGGGCTGGTACATTCCTGCACACTCCAACATCACCTATAGACAAAACAAAGTAACTGTAACTATTATAGTCTTCATGCATATCTATGTTATGTAACCAAGTGAAAAGCGGTAAGTTGTTGGAGAAGGCTGCATAAATCTAAGTTATAAACTGGTTCCTCACCCATCTATGTAATCTTAATTTATCATCATTATTTACTACATATTTGTCTGGAGAGTTATTTTAACAGTTCCAAAAAAGACTTTTGGCAACAATGAATTGGTAGATCAATGTATCAATAACAGATTAGATGAGACTAAGTGATGTCACAATTATATCCTCATTGTGACTTTTCATAGTCCGGGCAACAAAAATTAATCAGGCACATCTTTGCAACTGTTCAATAGATTTGAAGAAAATTTTGGTATAAATTTCTAATTTTAGTGTTTAGACACTTGTGAAAATAAAGTTCATTTTCCTCTCATGTTATTATTTTTTAAAAATAAAATATTTATCACCAAGCAAAAGTTTTAAAATTTATGTCAATGCAGCAAGAAAAATATACTTGCAAGTCAAATCCTATGCTTAAATGAAAAACCTAAACTAAAACTTTAACAAAACCGTTGATGACAATGAAAAAGACACCTTCCAATAAGTTACCTCTATTCGTCTTTTGTCAAGTAATGTTAGGTTGACAAAAACCAACTCACCTCCTCAGTAAACTGAGGTATTCTAGTCTTTGGGTGGAACATGACTTCCACCTTGCAAGTTCCACCCTTTGGATCCAGGGTTATTGGAGTTGTTGGGGAGATCGTAAGGATACCTGGCTGCTGAAGCTGTGAGTTTGTGGGTGTCAAGGCCAAATTAAAGGTGATGGCTGCTGGGCTGTTGTTCACGATTGGAACATATTTCTTGATCATCTCACCCACCATTTTGGGACCAAGATTTAGTACCTTATGAGCAGCATTAGCTACTTCAATCTGAAAAAGTGGGAAAATGTAAATTGTTTTCTAAAAAAGTTAAAAGTAATGGCATTGTCATTATGTTTAATATATAAATTTTTTCCCTTAAATCAGTTACACATTATTTCTATCTTTTCAATGCTGTATAAAGAGAAATAAATGTCAGTGAATAACAGCAACAACAACAAAACAGTCATTATACTTTCATCTAAGAAATAAAATGAACAAAACTAAACTTTATTCTATCCTGAACTTTACCCTGAAGGTCTGAAAACATGTAAGCACTAGCAAATAACAATGATGTCAGAAATACAAAAAAGAATGGAGTAACAGATTTCTAACATATCACAAAACTTTATTAAACTGATGTAAAGCATTTTTTAGAACACTAGTGTTGATGCTGTCTTAAAAGCCAAGTTTCTATAAAGCCACAAAGCTGAGAAATCTTGGCCATTCATAAATATAGGGGAGGGAAACACCAGAACATTTATTTAAAAATGTATTGAACTGCTATCATACTTTTATATATCTGCAGCAAACCAATGGCCAACCTGATGATAGTTACCTGGAACTGTAGCTATGAAAGTGTCTGATCACAAAAACTAATGTGAAATCAAAACTCCTGAATGAAAATGAGTTAAATTTTGTACCTCATACAGTTTTGTGCTACAGGGCCAGGACTACCTGATCATAGAGATTAATAGACTATCTGATCATAGAGATTACTGGACTATCTGATCACAGAGATTACTAGATTATCTGACCATTGATATTACTGAACTATCCAATCACAGAGATTACTAGACTATCTGATAACAGAGATTACTAGACTAACTGGTCGTAGAGATTACTAGACTGAATGATCATAAAGATTACTGGACTATCTTATCATATAGATCACTGGACTATCTGATCAGAGATTACTGGACTATCTAATCACAGAGATTACTGGACTATTTGATCACTGAGATTACTGGACTAACTGATCAAAGAGATTAATGGACTAACTGATCATTGAGATTACTGGACTATCAGATCAGAGTTTGCTGGATTATCTGATCATAAAGATTACTAGATAATGTGGTCATAGAGATTATTGGAGAGCTCATGATTTATTCTTCATAAAGTTATGGTTTATATGTCTAACATAATTCAGACACATACCTCTCAATATATACTGAAAATCAACATTTTACTGTATGTGTATTAATTTCTTGATATGATAATAAGTTTTAGAGAGCCCACTGCCATTCAGCCTTGCTAACAGTTTCTAATAAACTAAATGCCCAACTGAAGAAAAAAAAAACATTATTTACCTTAAACAAATAACTTTTAAAATGTATCAGCTGAGGAAAATTTCTGTTTTATTACAGATTTGATCATTTAGCTACAATTAGACTGATCACTCCAAAAAGAATCAGAAACTATTAAACTGCAACTAATACAATCAGTTGTAAAGTGTATGAATACCTGACTTTAGAATGCAAATGGATGGCAGAATATAAAATGAGTTGAAGTTCATGAACTTTAAATCAGAATATATAGCTAAAGTAAATCACTGGTAAGCGAAAAATCAATCAAATACTTGGCGCCACAAGATAACTTGCTCCATCTCAATATAAAGCCTTCTCATACCTGTGACCATGAAAATTTTTAACATGTCAAACTCTGAACAAAAGTTTTGTATTTATAGTAATATGATTTGCCAAGTTTCTTATGTGCTGCTATCTAACAAGAATTTCACAGAATTCTGTTTTGCCTCCTCCACCATGCTATATCCCAAATGCCTAGCAAGGCCACTGAAGTGAGAAAATAATCAACTGTCAACATTTTGCTTATGAAGAACAGTAGCCTCCATGCTGAATATACATATCATGCTCCATGACTATACATGTAACAGAATCTGCGAACATGAGCACTGTGCCAACATTTGCTGACATCTAATATGTAAACAACAATGACAATGCTATCAGTAAAATGATGCTTATGTCTCATTATGCTGGATAGACAATATAAAAATTATAAATGAAAATCTGTAGGATCAATCGAACAGGTATTTAAGACACATCCATTTCTCTCACTTTAATGCAGTTAAACCATTCTGTGTAAAATGTTACCTTCATTTCTGTGCCCTGGCCTGTGATTTCAATATTTTGTTTGGACAAGCCATTGATTTCAAAGGTGACAATCTCTTTGTATTTTACTGGTTCTCTTGGATAGAAAGTGAAGGTCACATCTATAAACTGACCAGGTTGGATGACATTTGCCTCAAAGTCATGGAAGAGATGATTTGTGGGTGTGTACAAGCAATCCACACTGTTAAAAAATAATATTGTGTTATAAATTTTCAAATTCCAAATCAGCATTTTTTATATACTTCCATTCTAGTTGTTACATGCTGAATGTTTCCAATGACATTAGACTCACAGGATATCCACTAAATATCAGATGCATTTCTGATGCTAATTACTGTATTCTGTTTAAATAATACAAGTAAACATAAGTATGCATAACAGTATTTGAGAGATAAATTACAGATAATACACACCAAAATTCAATCACTGTATTGCTGGTGCTACCAGTTATTAACACACTATATAATCATTTAAGACACAGTAATACATACAAAATTAGGATTACTGGTCTAATCTAAAATATTTGATCAATGTTCAGTGGTATCATATAGTTAAACCCTGCTATAACATGCTATGTTATAACACATTTTGATATAGCATGTTTATAGTGCAGTTCATGAAACTGTACTATAATTTCAATCATTTCTTAATGCATTACAATGCATAAGTACCAACGGTAAAAAGAGTTTGATTTAATAATTTTGCCAGATGCATCATATCCTTGAAGAAGAAAAACATCTCATCACTGCTTCATGTTTATTTCTGAAAGATGTTAGCTCCTTAAAAAAAAGATGATAATTGGTAATCCAATTAATATTGAACCATCAACAACAAAAGCAATCAGTCTTTTTTGTGCCTGCCTTTGTATTTCAGACTGTAAAGTGTTTCATAAGCTAATGTGAATGTACATATTTGTACCAATTAATGGTTTTCTGCCATAAAATAAGTATTAAATATATAATAACTGTCACAGTAAATGCATTAAAGAAGTCTATAGTTTTCCACTCACCCACCCATCTTGCCAAGTCTTGCATAGACATTAGATAAAACACATGCAGTATTTTCCTCAGTTAAGTTAATTGGTTAGATATTGAATGATATGGTACATAGTACAATAGCATTTTGTGGACCCAAACCATCATGATATGGTGGAGTTTCATGGTACATATCTTCACATGTACTTTTAGTGTATTTACTTTACCTGATCTCCTTTTTGTCCTTGTTGGTAAGTCTGAGTTTCTTATTCAGTGCTGGCATGCCTGCTTGGTAGACAAAACAGCTACCAAAGTTATATGACAAGAAGGAGAAGTGGATTCCAGGACTGACTCCAAGGCCTTGCAGGGCAATGTGATAGGTTGGCCCATGTGATATCTGAAATGAGAGAAAATTAAACTAGGCAGTCAGGGTATTTATCAGGCTAAAATCTTAAAGTCATCCAAACTGATCTGTGCAAAAATTATATATATATATATATATATATATATATATATATATATATATATATATATATATATATATATATATATATATATATATATATATATAGATGCAATAAACTGACGACGAACAGTACGAAACTAGTAACTAACTAGCCTAAGCGCTTTCGACTCTTAATGAGTCTTTTTCAAAGGCAAATACAAAACATAGTTACGACAAACAAATAAACACAAAAACGTTGCGTTTGTAAACCTCTACATTTCTATCTTCACATGTGCTAATACTATAAATACAACCAGCTTGTATAGACTAGTTGAGTTTCCGCAACTAGTCTATACAAGCTGGTTGTATTTATAGTTTTAGCACATGTGAAGATAGAAATGTAGAGGTTTACAAACGCAACGTTTTTGTGTTTATTTGTTTGTCGTAACTATGTTTTGTATTTGCCTTTGAAAAAGACTCATTAAGAGTCGAAAGCGCTTAGGCTAGTTAGTTACTAGTTTCGTACTGTTCGTCGTCAGTTTATTGCATCTATTTTAATTAATCCCTGACAAACGTGATCCCTTGGTGGATCCAGTACGCTTGAGAGGGTTGTTATTCGCCATATGATTTGTATTCTTTATATATATATATATATATATATATATATATATATATATATATATATATATATATATACACACACCACTCCCTCGCCTGCTTATGACGCGGTGTCTGGCATGGCTCCCGATTTTTTTCCCAAGGAAAATATATTTTAAAATGTGTTAAGCATTAAAAAGTCATAATAAGATTGTAAATTGGCAAATTTAACCTTGATACATAGTTCGTTTTTATCATCGAAAATGGTGATTACCATATTTTCCAGGGTATAAATCGCTACTTTTTTTCGTTTTTTTTTTTCTTAAAAATGACGTGTGCGACTTATATGCAGGAGCGACTTATACGATAAATAATTTTTTTTTAACGACTGTGACTGATGCGCAGTGTTGCTGTGCTTTAGTAAAATGCATCTGCCGGTATACGGGCAAGCCAATTGCCAGAAACTTACATACTGTACACGTAAGTATTAGACTATACGATTATCAAATTAAATAGTCAAATAATATTTAGTTATATATGTGTTAAAATTTGTTGTTATTAATAAATAAAAACAATATTGAAATAACGATTGCCATTGTATTTCCTTTATTATTCGGCATGTACATCTTAGAATCTTTCTGTCTCTAAATTCAGTCATTGTAAATTTCAGCACATTTTCCCACCCGAGCTGCTAGTCAAAGTCCTTTGAACTTGCCGCCCAGCTATTGCGTCATGTTCTTTTGATGTACTCAAATATGGAATGCAGAACTGGGATTATTTTGTTATTTTAAACAACGAATTATGTCACTGTAAAGCGTTTCCGAGACCTCTGTTAGCGCTTCATAATTTACTTTAATAGTAGTTTATAAAAACATACAATCATTTTTTCGGTTGGTTTCGCAATGGCTTGTTATAAATAAAAATAAAATAAAATAATAGCAGGAAATCGTGCAGCAGAAAGAAAATTCAACATAAGGGAGAAGATTGTACGTGACTGGCGTAAAAAAGAAGACAAGTTAAGGTCAACAAAAAAAACAAAACAAGAAGGGAAATCATAGTGGCAAAGCAAGTTGGCCAGTTCTCGAGGAAAATCTACGAAAATGGATTGTGGAACAGCGTGCTTCAGGTCATGGACTTTCAACAATTCAAATACGACTCAAGGCAAAGTCAAAGTCTATTGTAATACTGACGTTTATATAACTCTTAAACAATTGTATAATATTTCTCACACGAAGTTGGAAATTACCAAGTCGCATGCATTGGCCGGCGGTATCAAAGACGTGATTATGGTAAGTGCGGAGGAGCGACTTATACACATGAGCGACTTATTTTGAAAATACGGTATTGCCTGTAAAGATAGAATCCATATTGTGAAATTTGCATTTTTTTCAAAATGTGAAGTGATTGATATTTGTCAAACGTGTCACAAACCGCAAGTGTTATCGTGTTCCAATTTATGTCATTTTAAATTTTTAGACCCATTAAATTCATGTTGGTAATGGTTAATTCTTGTGAATTTTTTTTCTTCCATTTTACTTCTACCGCAATAAAAATCTACACATCGTTCGATCGACATTGTTTTTTCAAAGTGTGTCGATCTTTTGTATTTAAAAAAAAAACCCGTCTACTTTGGATCAAACAATAAAATTAGAATGTATACCATTCACCACAAAAATAAGTACACGTGTGAAGTACGTGTGCTAAGCAAACGGAAACCAGGAGGAATAATGTTTAGATGATTTCCTCTATATACTGTAAGTTATCCTGAAATTAATGTTACTCTGTGAGGAAAAACTAAACAAAGTACACCGATATGAAAAATATTTATCCACTGTTAATCTTAGCGCGATTATTAATTGAGTATTCAACATGCCAAGCCACCCCCTTTTCTCTATGCGTCGATCCCATTGTTATATTTGTTGTTTGTTATAGGTCCCTCGATAACTCGCGCCCTCGCTTATATCGCGGTCAATGTTTTTGGACCCCAATGTCCGCGAGTTATCGAGGGAGTGGTGTATATATATATATATATATATATATATATATATATATATATATATATATATATATATATATATATATATATATATATTTACATACACTTATTGTAAAAGTCACAAAAATGTGATACAAGACATGTTTGCAAGAGACCTGTCTCTGCTCTTCTTTATGTTGGATTGTCCAACCAATGAGATTCCTATCAAACTGATTTCCATACTTTGTGTTCGTGAACACGTGGATGAGAATGTTCATGTATAAAGAAACATTTACTATGATACAGTTTTTCAAAAAAAAATATTCTAAAACAAATATGTTTAAGGTATATGTATGCCACTAAATCTCAATGTTGTATGAATGCTTTCAAATTACTGTGTACATTTGCTTATAAGTTGAGTTAATTTGAAAAAAAAAAAACCCAAATATCCCAATCTGCATTAACTTTATGTATCTGAAAATCAGTCTCTATGTTGTTTGTTTTATTGATTACTCCTAAGAAACTGTACAGACCCAGATCTGCCAGTGCATTATGGGGCACAAAACCTGGTTCTGTACAGTTTGCAGTTGGACTCATCTAAGAAGCAAGTACATACAGTTTAAACAGTATATAAATTGAGTCTCACCTTTAGAGATAGTTCACAGTCCTTGAGTGTTGTTCTACAGGGTGGACAGAAAGTGAGGATACATTTTTGCTTCTCTCCATACATTACTCCTCCTTGGACAGGATTTATTGTTATCATGTTTTGGCGCTTTGGACCCGTGTTCAACTCCCAGCAGTAGTCGAAGTTAAACTTTCCAGAATTGATGATATACAAATTTCTAATCTGCTGTTCATTCACTTCAACCTGGGAAATATGAAATTTTAGATTATATCAATAAACTCACAGTCTGGAGAAAATTCACATAAGTTTTATTAACTTCATTAAATTGCAAACTATGTTGACCTAACTCTGCTATCGCAAACTTTACCAATAAACCAAACCAGCATCTACAAGTGTTAAAAACTCTGACATTTACAGCAGATTACAGAACCAGTAAGACTAAAAATAGCCATCAGAATTATGACTGCCCTCCCCTCCACTAACCATAGCAATTACAAATGTCTGATTATTTTTGTAATTCTAACACCTAGTGACCTTCATCTTTGATCTACTGATCATAGATTTGATAGGGAGATGAAGCTGGGTGTGTAAACCTATGAAAAGTGTTCTAATCATGTGAAACCCAAGATGTTCCAGTAACCTTGACATTTGACCTGAGAATAATTGGGATGGACCTCTGGGCTTCATAAAACTGAATCTACGAAACTTGGCTTACTGAACAGAATCCCCGCAAAATTATAATTTTGGCACCAGTGGCAATGACCATTTACCCCATAACCTCAGAGTTTACATGGAGCTGCAACTGCCTAAGTAAAGTCTACCTGTTAAGCTTGATTACAATCAGGTTAAAGTATCTTGATTTATCAAGCAGAAGTAAAATAACATGACCTCAACCTTGAATCTAGGAAACCACAATATGAGTAACATTTTGGTTTTACCCACTGGTACAGCATATATATAGTTTGAGAAAAAATAAAAGAACATGTGGCCTGTCATATTGACCGGTGAACAGACAAACATGCAATTGCTATGTCCGCCTGTACACTTGGATTGGGTCTAAGGAATCTACCAGTCCTCTGAACAATTTGTCAACATGCATATCTTCTGGTGAACATCAAAATATGTTGTTAGGCACAATTATGACTAGAAGAGTAGCTACATTTCAAAATTCTGAAATACAATTCCATGGTGGCTGACCTTATCTGGTCTGAAGAGGATTTAAACTGTATCTTTCTGGTATCATATCTGGTATGAAAACCAATGAGCAACAACGGCTCCTCTAACATAAATATAGATTTGAACTCTGGCAACTTGTCATTGGTAGCTTACTTCTCCAAAATTGATCTGGTTCAGTCCTCCTTTTTCAACTAGCTCTATGTTGTTGCCAGTAGAGTCCTCACACAGCAGAGTACAATTCATGGAATAACCCTCAGCTTTCACATTCAAGGTTACTGGCAGGACCTTCCGCTTGATGTTACACACAAGATTAAAGTTCACCTCCTTGTCAGAATTGGGTGTGAAGAAAAGATTTATTGGCATGCTGAAAGTAGGAGAAAATAAACCATGTTAGTTTGAAGTACCTTTTAATTCATATTGACTTTGAAATTGGTCACATACAGAAATGAAAGACTTCAAGAAAAAGTGATTACACTGGCAAAGTTAACAGATCTCATTAATAATATCAACTTGTTTTCTCATTTGGTCTATACATTAAATTCCATGAAGTCTGACCCCAATCCAGACAATGACCAGGAGTCTGATTATCATAAGAATAGATGTGTTTCTCTAAATCTGGTAATGAATTAAGTTGTAAACACTGCTGAGCTTGCACCAGGTACATTAATGTAATATATAAAGTATATATTTCTGCTGGGCTGCTCCAAAGTATATTAGTATGAAATAAACCTGCTAGACTTACCACAGGTGCAGTAGGGTGTGATAAAAACATGCCAGACACCTCCCCAAGTTCTACTAGAGATTTTCAGTTCTTTATGATTCTGTGTACTGTGCTGGCTTTCACCTGCTGAGCAACCCCCACATACAAGCCAGGATTATTAATAGGATAATAATATTTAAGCAATGTCTGCCAAGCTCATCCCAGTTATATATACTACCAGAGTAGCCTCCAGGACAACCAAATTATGCTTAGCATGTATAATGAATGGTTGAACAAATCTATGTGACTTACAACAGTGTAAATGGAACCTACTACAGTTACTGTAAAAGAATTAACTTAGATAATACAGGATTATATTTTCCAATATTCTTTCATTGTATGCCTAATATATTTATAGTCAAAATAAAGGTCTCTGGCTTACAAATTATATGCATTCTTTTTCAATTCACTTAAAACATTATCTAACAGAATGGGTTTCTGCAGGAAACATAGTTGTCTTGCTGATGATGAACTCCAACCTGAGCTACTTCACATTCAACATTTAAGGATTCTCTGAACAGCATTGTAGTTAGGGACCAATGTAGAAATCAATTTTACATACAGAAGAAAGAAAAACAACGTATAGATCTTGTAATTGCAAAACATATTTTCCCCAATGCAGACCCAAAGTTCCCAATAATGTTAAAATTTTAAAAAATAAATTATAAATATTACCTATTATGGCATGAACACCAAAATCAGGTTAACATTTAACAAATTTAACTTGTCTACCTCAAGTGGTTTTTGTATAACTATACACACTAGGTTTTTGGTAAAAAAAAAGAAAGTTCAAAAGGTTAAAACTGTGCAAAAAATTAAACAGTGGACAACATGGCCTAAAACTCTAATCAAGTCATCTATTAATGATCCTAGTAAAGTGAGTAAAATTTCATGACTCTATATTTAACACTGTGAATTCATTTATTTTCTACATAAAACTTCTTTTGGTCCTGTTAATTTTCAAAATGATAATTTCATTGGCCCTTAAATTTGTGGATTAGGAAAAAAGACCTACTGTTTCCATAGAAGGATCATCATTTATTACTGCTCAAAATCACAGTCTGTAGCAATAATGAAATCTACAAAAATGTACCACATGAAAAGTAATTAATTTGCAGCAGTATTTTTATTGGTTATTGTATTAAACCCAATTAAGGACAGACATGTGGATGAATAGACAGAGTGTAGAAAAATACTTTGGAACTTTCTGCATTCAAAATGTGGGCAAATAAAAAACCCTGATGTAAATGTCAGTACCTAGATTTGGGTGAGATAGTGCCATTCATGGGCTCCACAAAAAGGTGTGCTGAGTAACCAGCAGAGTGACAGGAGTCCTCCACAAAGCTGAAGTACATTGGCTGGTCCTCATTGTTAATCAGATTTACTGACTCTTTGGCTTCGTGACCTGTAAAATAACACAGTATAATGGGATAAACGACAATATTTTTTTAAGATTGTGGTTGAGTATAGCAAAATTATTAATTTTCTCAAGACAATTAGATCTACAGGAACAAAATTTGGGAAACATTTTCAATTATTCATCAGCTGAATGCTTTTTTGAAATCACATATATGTGGAGTAAAAAATTCAACTAGTTCTCTGTTTGCATTATTTGGAAAAGTTTATGCTGTTATGCCTGACATGAAGACACATTTCCAAATCATTATTTTTTATTTATTTATCAACATATAATACATACAGCAACACATATCAAATGTAAATAAGACACCATATAAAATATTCATGGACAGGTTGAACTATATTTAAAAAGAGTCTCTCGAGGGCAATAATGCTCTCCTATCAAAAATAAATCTAAAGGAATCCAAGATAATACCATTTATTTTATTTAACCACTTTATATTGAAACCATCTTTGTCATTCTTGTGAAACTACAACATACTAACTTTATTAAAATAAAAATTTTTATGTCTGAGGGAACAGCTTCACAGGATTGCCATATGCAGTACCAAATTCTTTGTCATGGTCTTCAACCTTGAACATATTACCATGGATATAAGATCACTCCACTTGCCTCAGAAAATGTCAATATATAAACACATGCAAAGTTTGGTTACATTTGTTAGTATTTTATTTTGGAATGAAAGTTACAAATGCAACTAAATACAGTCTCTTTTAAATTTTTTTGTATATGTGCAAGTAGCTGTACTTATAATTTAAATGAAGTAAAAGAATGCATGTGATGAGGTCAGAAAAAGCATTAATATCATGTTGGTACAAGTAAAAAGTGCAATAAGTTTTTGATGAGAAAGCACATCAGTGTCGTTATTCATGATGTCTAGTGATAAGATTTTCAAAAAGGCCACTATGATGCCATGTTGGTGGTCAAATGTACACCATTTACATGCAGAACCATCTAAATGTTGCTACAACAGTATTTAAGTAAAATCCTATGCTGATGAAACCATCTGTTTTAGCAGAAACAGCCATAAACTAATTTTCCAGATGGCAATAAGGGCAGACATTTTGGAGGTTAGATAAGCATTGTTTTACTAAAGGAACAACTTGTACAAAAGAAGGCTTCTATTTTATTTTAAATGTTGGTATGGCCATTTGTATAGGACAAAAGGCTGTTGCAAGATTTTTCAAGTTTTGGAAGGTTCCGTTATTTTCATTTAGGATCATTAACATCTAGTGAATAGTGTTTCAATAAAATATCCATTGTTTCAATAAAGGTTTCATGCTGATTTGACCACAACTTCAAGAGGAGTAGTATTGCAAGATTTTCAAGATGGATACGATTTATCAGCACCATTTCTATTTAGGAATAACCAGAAATCATAACAATTTTTTGGGTGAAAACCCCATGTTTATATGACCATTCATCCATTTATATTAGGAATAAAATTTTAAAAATGGCTGCCATTGTGGCCACATTAAAGGCATCATTGTCATTCTGGATCAACAAGGCATCATAAGAAGTCTTTGGGTGTAAAGCCTCTCCTGTACTGACTTTCTGTTCAGGGGGACGGGAACAACTATAACAAGATTTTCAAGATGGCTGCCATAGTGGTCAATGTTAGCTTGTCAGATTAGTACCTCTTTCATTTGGGTCCCCAAGTAGCTGAGTGGTCTAAAGTGCTCACCTTTATGAATCACTGCCATCTTACCTGTTTACATGGGTTTGAGTCTTAGGCTCGGCAAGTATGGGTACGTGAGAAAGCCTGCTGGTAGCTTCTTGTTGGTCGGTGGGTTTTTTCCAGGATGTTCCCAGGTTCTTCCTCCATCATTTATACTGGCTGCCATGTATAGCCTATCTTGTGCTGAAAAATGGTGTTAAATCCAACAAACAACAACCTCTTTCATTTGGAACCAACTAGACATCATAGAGTCTTTCTGCTAATACCTCATGTCAATATCACCAACTGTGGTGGACATACTGTGGATATCCCATTTGCACCATTTTCATTTAGGACTAAATAGACACTTGGATAATTCTGTGTGTGTGTGTGTATATGTGTGTGTGTGAAGTTTCACTGTTATGCTACTTGTAGGTTTTGGAGGAGAAATAATAATAAGTTGTGTTATATGTGGCTAATGGACAACATGCCATCCCATAAGCTCTCATGTTATATTGCCAGTATTTAATGGAATGACCATTAGCATCGAAAATTGTCTATTTCAAGTAAGCCATCAATTTTCCCCTACCAATTAGCAAAGCCTTAAAGTTCATGTGTGAACGATCCATGACAACATCCGGCTCACGAGCCTGGCCCACCAGCAGGAATGGTATTGTAATATTCTGCTCTGGAATGACAAACTTCCAGAAGGATTCTACCAAATCTAGCTGGCTTGAGGTATACTCAAATGTAATCTGTAAAAAGTAGAAATATAATGAGTACTTAGTTTAGGAGAATTTAATGAAGAATATGCAAGCTCTTTTTATTTATCAAGACTGATCATTAAATTTTAGCTTTGTAAAAGTTTTAAATGTATACAAATTTCTGAAATTAAATAATTATTTTAAATTGAAAGGCTGCTTTGTGTGTATTATCATTCAGGGATATTGATACCATGTATACTGTCTCACCATAAAGAAATAGAGATATTCCAGTTGTATCTTTACATCCCCAGTGTGCTTTATATACATGTAAATATGTAACAGCAAGACAAACTTTAAAAACACATCTTTAAAACTTCATTTTTTGGCAAGAACTGCAATAAAAAATATTTTCCTGACATTCTGAAGTCAACAAAAGATGATTTAATGAAGAAGAAATTCATCCTAAATATATTTAGGACACTAATAATATATATTCAAACAGTATGCATAGCATTTTTCTTATTAAACAGTTAACAAAAAATAGCAAATGGTTTGCAAAATGCATACATGCACTCCATTAAAGGTGTTGAACTGATGGAAAGATATGTAATAATAATAATAATAGCAATAATAATAATAATAATTTACTATATTATAGTTACATTATTATGTTATGTTATGTTATGTTATGTTATGTTATGTTATGTTATGTTATGTTATGTTATATTATATTATATTATATTATATTATATTATATTATATTATATTATATTATATTATATTATATTATATTATATTATATTATACATGACAATTTACCTTGAATTTCTTGCCACTCTTAACTTGCCCTTTAGTGGTTAGACAAGTAAAAGAGGGAGGTTTCTTGGGATCATACTCATCTTCTGTGACCCACTGGAAGCTGTACATCTGGTTTGTGGGATTCACAATTGAAAAGGTCCTGTAACAACAACAACAATCACGTTTGGGTTTTTTCTTCTGAAAGACTATTGATATTTCTTTTACCAATAAAAAGGAAATATATGATATCATCATGCTCAAAGATGCTTAAAAATAATTGTCATATTTATTTCATAATGTCATATAAAATGTCTTAAAACAAATCATGCTGGAATTATTATGAACAAACAAACTGTTACATCCAAATTTGAAACAATGAAATATTTCACAAATATATAAAAATAGTGCACTTACTTTGCAGTTTTAACACTGACACCCACACACTCGAACTCAATGACTTTGGTGTTGGGATCAAGTGTAGTGCCAGGTGGTGCCCCTCCTGGGCCCCTCATTTCTGGGTTGCGACGGGCACTAGCAATGTAGTCTGAATCCTCCAATTCAAAATGGCAATATGGCATAAGGCTCTTACCCTTCAGACCAACTACTGGCCCCTGCTCTCCCTTCTCTAGGTTGGGAACCCTAAAACACAAGGAACGCAGACATTTGCTCAGTAAAAAGACCCTTTTAAATATGTACTCACATGTATGTAATATACAGTTAAAACTTCCAAAAAACTGAGCATGTTATTTGACTGATGCAGAGTATTTGACAAATTGAGGTTTAAATTGTCAATTATTCAAGTTGATGAGGTTTAAATTGTCAAATATTCAAGTAACTGGGGCTTAAATTGTCGAGTATTTTAGCAACTGAGGTTTATATTATCAAAGTTTAACTGTATATGAAATGGTTAAATATTACATGCTGCAACCTTTCTAAAGTGTATCACATCCATTACTGAAAAAGTTTCATAAATTTCTCTAAAGAACACAAGTTTAAGACATAAATACCATAACATCAGATTACTTGATGCTTTATGTTACTATATGACTGAAATCTGGACATGTAAAGCATAGTTTGAAATACCTGAAATGTTCATTAAACATATGGGTTGCATCTTAGCTGAATGCCATACAACACTGAATACCTGTTATTATGTCTTAGCATTACAAGTTCTCTCATCAAAGATTCCTGCTTTAGAAGAAAAAATCCAATCTATATTTCTGAGTGAAAATGTTGAAAAAATACTTTTGGAATACAGACATCAAATTCTATTTTTACCTAAAATAAATATAATCCATATTTAAAATGTCTCTATATAAAAAATTTTCATATTCACAGGCATTAAGTCGCACATTTTAAGATGGGAAAAATGTGTTATCATTTTCAGACTGGAAATAAAAATAGTGAAAACCTCAAGCAGTATGGAAAATCCAATCCAAGTAATAAAACCCCTGTTTTTCATGCTCAGAACTTACGTGCAGACCAGTCTTCCTTCATATTCATTGGCATCAAGTGGAGAAAACTTTGCAATAAAATTGACCTTTTTTCCAGCTGGAATGGTACCAAATTCTGGCTCGATGGAGAAAGGTACATAGGTTGTATCAACAACATCAACTCTGGACTCTGGTCTCTCTCCTTCTGAGATGAAGGTGACAGCCCTTTGGACTGTAGGCATGAAACTTTCCATTACAACTTGCCAGCTGTAGTCCATCTGGATTGAGCCTTTGTTACTTAGGGTGAACCTAGAGGATGACAAATTTCATTCATTGGTCAAAGGCCAGGTATCAACACTTAATTCATTAGTCTAAGACATCCTTGTCATGACTTGACAATTAATTCATTAGTCAGAGACATTCATGAATATCCTTGTCATGGAATCAACAATTAATTCAACTGTCATGGATATCTTTGTCATGGAATCATCAAGTAATTCAACTGTCATGGATATCTTTGTCATGGAATCATCAAGTAATTCAACTGTCAAGGATATTCATATCATGGAATCAACAATCAATTCAACTGTCATGGATATCCAAGTCATGGAATCAACAATTCAAATGTCATGGATATCCTTGTCCTGGAATCAAGTAATTCAACTGTCAAGGATATCCATGTCATGGAATCAACAATTAATTCAACTGTCATGAATATCCTTGTCATGGAGTCATCAAGTAATTAAAATGTCAAGGATATCCATGTCAAGGAATCAACAATTAATTCAACTGTCATGGATATCCTTGTCATGGAATAATCAAGTGATTCAACTGTCAAGGATATCCATATCATGGAATCAACAATTAATTCAACTGTCATGGATATCCTTGTCATGGAATCATCAAGTAATTCAACTGTCATGGATATCCTTGTCATGGAATCATCAAGTAATTCAACTGTCATGGATATCCTAGTCATGGAATCAACAATTAATCCAAAAGTCACCAACTTCCTTGCCATGGCATCAGCAAATTAATTCATGGACATCAATGTTATGGCATCGTCATTTAATTCAATAGTCATGGAAACAATTTTCTCACCCATGTTAAGATTACTTTCCCTATCTCAGTGTGTTTATCTCAGTCTGGTCATCTCAGTCATGGTGTCCGTGCACTATAAACTACTCTTAAAAAGAAACCCTTTTTGTCTTCTGCTGTGGAGTTGTTATAAAAATCCAACAACAACAACAATGTATGTATGTATGTATGTATGTATGTATGTATGTATGTATGTATGTATGTATGTATGTATATATGTATATATATATGTATTTATATATATATATCTCTATATATATATTTATATATATCTCTATATATATATATATATATATATATATATATATATATATAATAAAAAGAAACTAATTCATCAGCAACTTAAGGTCTCTCCAACTCTGACATCACACAATACAGAACATTTTGAGACACAACCCACAATCCATCTCAGTTGAATCAAACATAATAATGTGATTGCAAATGTAAACTCATGCACTTACCAATCGGTGTGGTTCAATCATCAGTCCACATACTATTCCACACAAAAGATCCATTTAGCATACCATAACACTAGTAATAGCAACACCTGTGATATTTCCAGGACATAAAATATAAATTTCTGAGAATGTCAAGAATTAGAAATTGCCAGTCACTAAACACTTTGTTAGAACTGTACCCACTAGGTCTATTGTACTGCACAGTATCATACTGTTGTTTACAACAGGAAGTTTTCCAAATCAGAACTGATGAAAGGTAAAATTTAACCATATAAAATATATAAACTATTTAATTACTTATTTTTAATTTTGTATGACATCCATGGATTAAATGTGATAAAATAGTAATAATATCATTTTGTTTTTAAGCTTCTATATTCTCCTGTTGAGTACTTAGGTTTGACAGGTCGCCTCATTGTCCTCATTAACATTTTTGTCTTAATGCACAGTACTTTGAAAAACAATCTCAGCACATGGCTCAATGTGCTTGTTGCACAATACTTCCTTCACATCAAAATTAGAACTTTATCTTGATCTTTTTCCTTTTCTAAGAGTGACATATATAGATAGATTCAACTTAGAGAGAATTATTTAGATTTTCATAAAAGAGTATCAAACCTGTTGACCTTTGTATAGAGTTAGAAGTAATAATAGTACCTAATGATTACTGTGTTTTTAATCTGCTAACAAAATTGCAAAAGTGCAGGATTAATTTAATTTAGTTGGAAAAAGCTGGGTGAGAAAAATAGCCCCATGAGGAGACAAATAATATAACCCCTTCAATGGGATTTCTTTGTCTCAGTCAAAACCCCAACACAGATTCTATTAGTCATTTGTCAATAACATCCTTGTCATGGCATCATCAAACTATTATGGGACATCCTTTTCTTGGCACCAAATGTAACAATAACAGAAACAAAATCCACAACTGCTGTCAAGGATCTGATTCAGAAACCTTCTCACAAAAAGTACACTACCACAGGATATGGTAGACTAAACAGAAAACGACTTTAAAGACAACTATTAAATGGGATCTATACAAAGATGATGGTTGCATGCTGGGTCACATAGGTAACAAATGTTGTCTCATTAGTATATTCATTCTATACTCTAAAGGGAACTTAAAGCAATCCAAATGAGCTGCATTCAAACTACCAATCTTTAGCTAACAATGAGAATAAAACAAGACAAACACTAAGAAAATGGCTTCAGATTTAAAATTTTTTTAAGCCAAAACAATATTATATCCAACTGGACTGATACAAAGTGAAATTAACAATCAAAACTTTGTTCATGGTACTTTATGTTATTAAAAACATTTACATTTTGTAATGTTTAACAATAAGACACAGCGTTAACAGTTTTCAAAATTTATGCCACTATTTTACCATACAGTCTTTCACTAAATAACATAAGATTCTATGTTAGTATATAAACATAACAGAAAAGTTTTTGTTGTTGTTGTGTGGCCTAATGCCATTTTCAGCACATGATAGGCTATACATGGCAGCCAGGATTAATGATGGAAGAAGAAACCAGGAAAACCGCAGAAAGAACCACCTACCCATGAGAAGCTACTGCCAAGCTTTCTCACATATCCACATTCACCGAATCCTAGACTCGAACCCATGCTGACAGAGGTGAGATGGCAGTGATCCAGACAGAAAAGTTGAAATTACTAGAAAGTACAAATAAAATATTCAGTCTGGAACAAGAGACTGTCTTTAAAGTGAATGGACTCAATTAGAAACTTACTCAAAGACTCTGGTCTGGAATATGAGTGTCTTTAAAGTGAATGGACTCAATCAGAAACTTACTCAAAGACTCGGGTCTGGAACATGAGAGTGTCTTTAAAGTGAATAGATTCAATCTTGCTCCTGCACTTGCAATAGTCAGCCACAGCATTAACAAACAGCTCAAAGTTTCGGGTTGTGTCAGGAACCTCAGAGTGAGCTGGTTCTGGTTCAGTCTCCACTACTTTCTTCTTGGCAGGCCTTGGAGTCATACCTGCTGATGTGGTCTTGGTGTTACTGTGGATAAATATATGTGTAAAAGAAAAGATAATTTGTTGCAGTTTATTGCTGCCATAACAACAGCTGCAGTCAAATGAAAATGATAAAAAAAATTCTACACATAAAGGAAGAACTTAAGGCAACCTACATTAGATTACAGTCAAAAATTTAAATTTGTCAGTCTAAATTCTTTCATAATTTATTAACTAATATCACAAAATTTTAACAAATAAATTGTCAAAACATTATTCTTGTCAAATTGGTTTACTCAATACAAAAATGTAACACATTTATGATTAATAATCTGCTTCAAAAAATATGTGCCCAATAACATTTTTAAAAAAGTAAATTAAAAAAAGTATTTTTGAACAGTCTGACCATAATGCCACATAAGAATCACTATGAATTCAAGATAAAACCATTTCTTTGTTCTATCTGATTGTTGAAAACATCTCTGACATGATTTTAAATATCAATGGTTTTAGAAACCATGCTGATATGATGATCCATTCAGGACATTTAGTGACAAGATTTTCAATATGTTCATTGTGACAGCCATATTTGAGGTCAGATCAACATCAGTTTTATTTAGGGCCAAGTATATAACACAATTAGTCTTCTGGTGAAAACCTCACGTTGATAAAATTTTCCATTCAGAATGAGTAGCATTAACAACATTAATTTTGCAAGTTGGCTGCCACACAACTTTCCAGCTAGAAGGAGTAGTAATAAAGTTTTCAAGATGGCCACTATAGCGACCATATTGGATATTAGATTGACGCAATTTTTATTTACAATTAAGTGGACGCCATAAGAAAACTTCTGGTGAAAATATGAAGCAGATAATGAGTTTCTGTTCTTAAAGAGTAGCAATAACAGCATTTCCAAGCTGGATGTTGTGGTGGCCATACTGGATATCAGATGAGCACCATTTTTATTCATGTCAAGCTAGACATCATATAAAATCTTTTAGTGAAAATAAAATTTTGATATGATCATTCATTCAGCTGTTACAGTAGTAGCAATAAGATTTTCAATAAAGCTGTTGTGGATGCTATATCAAGTCTTTAGTGAAACCCACATGTTCATATGACCTTTCATCTTAGATGTAGCAATAACAACAACTATATTGGCTATAGTGGATGTCCAAGTGGAAATATTTTTATTTAAAAACAACAAGACAACATAATTAGTCTTCTGGTGAAAATTTCCTGTCCATTCAGGAAGAGAAGCAATCATCCTTACAAGTCTTTTAATGAAAACCCTATGTTCATATCATCATCCATTCTGGAGAAGTAGTGATAACACTATTTTCAAGTCTGGATGTACAAGCAATAGATTTAATTTATGGTCAGCAAAATCTTGAAAAAAGTGTGTGTGTCACGTTTCAATGCAATCCTCCATGTTTTTTATGGGGAGTAGAAATAAAAACTTGTGCTAATGGACAGTCAGACAATAAACAACATGGCATCCCAAATGCTCTCCTGGTCTATGACCAATACATCTAAAGGGGACACAATTGATAGGCACTAAAATATTATGTTTTTATGACAATGAGACAATAAGCCATAAATTATACCTTTCTGTCCCAGGAGAGAGGGGTACATCAACCCATTTGACTGTACGAATTCTATCATCCCAGTCTGCAACCTAAAAGACATTGATAAAATATAGTTTCTAAAGTAAAAAAAAATGTAAGGGCATGCTATCTACTTTTAAAAGCATTTTCAACAGTAAAACAGATATATTAAGATATTCCTTTGCCATAAGAGAAATAAAATCATGTCAAAACTTAAGTGGCAATTTTATACATCATTTAAAGTTAATCTCATTAGAAAATACTAAAAGCAATGAAGTCATACCTGGTCTTGTGGCTTGTTAAAGGTGATCTTGGTAATTTTACACAAGACTGGCTGTTCTTTCATGGTTTTAGGCTGGTCGGACTTGAACGTCACAGTCATATCCTTGGAGCAGTTGGCATGGAGATGACCTACTTGTGGTGTGAATTTCAGTTGGGAATGATCTGACCATTGGAAACGGATGCTGTCTGTTTTGGAATGGTTAGTCATGGCAAAGGTCATATTTCTGGACTCGTTAATATAACAGTCACCAAAGCTGATGAGATTTGGCTTTGCAGCTGAAGGAAGATTTCATAAAGAAATTCAGATTACCATAAAATATAAATAAAATTTAATCTGCTTGGAAAGTCTAGAGTTAGATTAACTTCAAAAAGTTAAATCTTTTTTTTTATTACATGACACAAGCTTTTTATCTTTCAATGACATATTATATTTGGCTGTTGGATTACACACACACACACACACACACACACACACACACACACACACACACACACACACACACACACACCACATGCACTTAAATCACTCATTTTAATGATTATGCCAGTTATACCTTGTTTGACAAGCAATGTTGTAATGTCAGCTATTTTCAATCATCTGAACAGTATGTGATAATTGTCAAACCAAATTTTAATATTTTCAAAAGCTGTCTTTTGTAAGTTTAGTGCTCCCTCACTAAAATGTATCCCTGAAGAAGTCAGTTTCCTTTAAGAATGATCATGGATTCCATATTATTTGATAGCAATATTATTATCAAATAGCTCACTATAAAGCAGCTTCACTTTTATGGCTCCAATAAATGGCATTATTTTAAGGGAGTAATGTCCTTGGTTTAAAATTCATGAACATTGCAAGTGTTAAGCAGTGTACTAGAGAAAGACAATTATAGATGTTTGGGTTTTATGTTTTCCAGAGTGTTCTAGTATTCAGTTGTCACTGTATGAACTACAAATGATTTCACAGCTGTACTTGCAGAATAAAACATAAAAAACATATAATATGTTTGCCAGCTTTCTCATGAAATAGCAAACAGTATAAGGTTTAAACATGAAAACTTAAAGTTACTCACTTTACTAGTTTATGAGTCAAATCTAAATGCAAACTGCATGGACCCAGATCTGCCATCACATAATGCACCAACAGATGTGGGTCTAGCAATTTCTTACCCAGTCAAACAAACAATACAGACCATGATTTTCGGTTGCATTATGTGATGGCAGATCTGGTTGTATGTTGTAAGAATCTGGACTGGACTTATAAGTGAATATTTATGGTATTAGACTAGTATAGCACATAATGACAAGACTCACAGGTACAAACTTAATACTGTGAATATAAGACTTTAATCTTGTATGATGCTATGATGTAACATTAACTTTACATTCATTAATAACCCCACACAATCAAGTTTTATCTGCCAAAAAAATTACACTTTCAGTGGCATAACTCTCACCATAGGCCCCACAGCACACTTTTTATAATGGCTTCCCCCTCCTCATTACTGTCACTTCAATTTTTTATTTTATTCCTGGATGGGCCAGGCCCACAAAAACATGACCAGGCCCAACAGCATGGCTGTATCTTCTACTATGGTAGTTATATCACTGCATTGTTTATCATACAATTTATATAGGTTCAAGGGCCAAATAATAACAATGTCTACATAAACATATTGGTTATGTCTGTCCTTTTCTGACTGCATTTCCAGACTGGCTTTAAAGAACAAAATTGTATTTCCAGTTGCTAACTAATGGCAGATGGCAATAAATTTAGAAAGATGACCATTTATTAAAAATTAATTCAAATCTAATAGCTGAGTTGGGGTACCCAAAGACAGGAGAGTCAAACTCATTTGCTATGGCAGGCCAGATTTGATACAAATGTACTTCACTCAAGCAATACATATCATGAGCTATGCTATGCATACAATATTGACACTAACAAAAGACTTGGTCTACAGACTGCAATAATAGGTCTGGCAGACCTTATGTTTGATACTCCTGATTTAAGTGATCAGGAAATTATTCCTGGACCCAATGTCAACAAAATATGCTATACTAAAATTGGTCAATTTTTAAACCAATTGGATTGCTCTAGCTTCAAATCTTAGAACAGACTTCTCTTATCTGATATGAAATCATTATAAATAAGTACAAAATTTTATAATTTGTTTCATTCCTACCTGCTACATCATCGTCTGCGAGGTTGTTCTCATCAGATTCAGGGTCAACTGACATCTCAATGCTGTGAATCTTGTTCAAAGAAATCTCATCCTCATAACCCTCACCCACAAGCTGGATGACAGAGTCCTCATACTGATTGTCAATTACAGCAAGGCGGATGTGGGCCTGAGATCTCTGTACAGACTCAGGCTTGAAGGTCACATTGAAAGAAGCTGTTTCTCCAACATTAACAACTAATGAAGCAGTGTGGGGTCGGCGTGTAGGCTCTGCAGAGTTACAAATTTGAATCAGATCATATTACAAGACTGTCAATCATGTCATGAAAGGGAATACCTTTTCAACTAGAGTTACAAAGAACCATCTAGTAACAATTTATGCCTAATTTTATATCATTATATCTTTTTTATTTTAAATTTCAAGTGGTTATATAAAATATTGGCAGGTATATTTATACAATTCCACCCAGCCTTTTCATTTCTACCATTTTGACTTCTTTTGAGGGATGGATAGCCCTAGATATATGACAGGCATATAAAAAGATAATTGAAATTAACAAGTTGACTTCAGAACCCTATAATAATACACAGCTATCATGACACAATAAAATAAAGATGAAAAGATATTCAAATATATTTTGCCCCCATGAACTGGTGCTGAACCATTATTTTCTTGAGGCTGCTAGAATTTTAAGAATAGTCTATCATAAGGTAATTTCTTTGTATTTTTATCCATATCTAAATGCCACCTAGAGAATTAGGCAAAGAGCATTTTTTGATTATACTAATAATGAAAGGTAAAACTTCTAATATAGTTACCTCCTTCATCCATTATGGCATTTGTTGTGTCTGCAGGCTTTAGCTTGAATACTCCATCTGGATCTATCAGATCAATGTCCACCTGTAATCAAAAGGAAAAAAGAATACCTTTACTAACAAAATTACAATAAAACATACCTTCCCTGAAGGCATACATGTGAGCCTACCAGCAGTAGGACAAAAGTACTGTTCTAAAACCATGTGTTTTACATAATGTTTTAGAGTTGAAACCTGCATCTTTTGCAAATTAAAAGATTAAAACTACAAAATCTAAAGAAAAAGAAAACTTATTTTTATGTGTTCTATCTTTATATTACATAAACCAAAGAGAACAGATTACTGGAGACCAGAATGTTCCACCACTGCAACAATGCAATGATACCTGCTGATTGATTATCAGATTAAAAATTATTAAACAACAGCTAATATGTGTATACAATACAGTTCATTAACCTATCGTTATAATCTGGATGGATGTTTTTGAAGTGTTACATGTAATAATTACATCAAAGGTGGTCCAGGGTTTTGAGTCGATTTAAAATTGGCTGACCTTTGGAAGAGGTGAGACAAAAGAAAAGAGAATGATCAAAACCTGATTTTGGCAGAAACCCTTTAACAAGCATTCTGTGTTTTTTTTAAAGAAAAATATTTAAGGCCAATTCTTATCTTATTTTGGTCAATTTATGACATAATGCTGAAATGTGCACTTTCTCCAAATGCCAAAAAAAATCAATGGCCAAACTACATTAAATTGAACAATGCTTGGAAATCAGAGTATCTAAGGTCCTGAGATTGGATTGTGTTTCATGCAAAATGGATTTAGAATAGAACATAGAGGAAGAAATTATATCACCATGAATATGCAGAAAGCACTGCATAAGAACAATGATTCTTCTGTAACAAACACACCACTTTTGAAGACCTTGATTGCCACTGGATTAAAATTTATAAAGTGTCAGTTTCAAGACTTTGTTTGCAAATTTTGTGGCAAAGAACATTTGCACATTGTTTACTAAACTGGTCAAAGTTATGTCAGTTTGCAGAATCGGTAAATTGCATGGGATTTTCATGCCAGTATGCAAAGACAACACACACTGATACTCAGGTCCAAGCTCTACACTGTGACTCAACAGCTGAAAATGTGCATGATTCAGATGTTCAGTATGATGATTAAGAATCAATATTACTGCAAACAAATGATGCATTTGTTTTGTATCCCATTAAAACACATGAAAATTTTGTAAAAAAAAATGTGCCAATTTAGAAGCCAATCTACTTCTCAAAATTTAGAAGTTGACTAATTTGATTTTCTAGTTCTGTCAAATGGCTGGCTAAAGACAACATGTATTAATGAACTACACAGCTTAAACATCCATTTATACCATTTTGTGAAATAAACCCTCTTAATCAACAACACATACTCAGAGGTCACAATATTCAGTTTCCTAAGGAGGTTACTTAAAATGTGTTACACTTTTTTAACACTAATGTAATAAATTTTGATATAAAATATTCAGAACTTGACTCAATATTCATAAAACGTTGTACAGACATGCCACTTCATCAATCTGATTATGCTTTTTGCATGCAGGTGTCTAGCATTTTTAGTAAAAACAACTTTTTAAGTATAATTTAAAACAACTGTTCTCCTGCAAATCAAGGACTATGTGTAATTAACACATTAACATATGCTAGCAAATAATTAAAAAACTGACACTTGAAAGTCCAAAAATGTACCATAAATTTGGAGTTGGGCTGAATATCTTTTATATCTCACTGGACTACAAGTTAGCATGCATCTTGTCAAACAGGTGATAAAAAAAATCATAAATATAGTTATATACAAAACTAATTCGTCAAAAATATAATTGTTTCATACAAAAAGAGTAATTTTCTGAATTATTTTATTGAGAAAAATGAAAATGTACTGTTAATTTCATTGAATTTGTAACAAGATCATTCTGGAATTTCTGCACACTCCTTGCTGATGGAAACTACTGAAAGTACTAGAACAGTGAAAAACAAAATAGTATGAACAGCCAGAAAATCAAATACTATCATGGTTATCCAGTATGTTGGTAATGCCGCCCACATATAGAAATTACCATCAAAACACTGATAAAATTCTAGTGAATTATTAGTAGGCCCATCTATATTTAAGGATGAAAAATTTCTATTATCAATATCCATGGCCAGAGCAAGTAAATTCCATCAGGATTCCTTTTTTAATTTTGTTTATTATATATTTCAAATTTCATTTGTTTTTATGTTCAGTTCATTATGGCAATAAGAATATCAGATATGCTAGGTTTTTCTTCAATGTTCTGGAAAATGAGGACCAATCAATTTGTTTTCACATATGACCTGACAACACTTTAATACAAGTACGCCTTCCAAATCTCTGAAAAGACAATCCTGTACAAATACAAAAATATAATCTAATACTAGTGTTGAAAACATCTGCATCAGATTTCTGCTCCTCCATGCCAAGCTTTCAACAAGTAAAAATGTTCTGTAATTATTAAAACAAAAGTCTTAACATTTATCTAGCCATCTAATTAGCATTTTATTTGTAGGCATGTAGTACAAAATAATAAAGTTTATACAAAACTATTTCAATGTCTCTTAGTTAAACTTAGGCCATTTAATTAAAAAGGACATCCAGAGTTGTTCGGTATTTCAGTGAAACCTATAACCATGAAAAATTATCTCATAAAGGAGTATTTTCTACATATGAAAATAGCTATATACAATCTCTGAGTGTGCCATCTGACCCTGCTACACTTTTCTGACTGGAACAATTCTTATAAAACATTTATCTTGTGTTTATGTTACAATGTATGCATAGTATGAATCTCACCTTGCTAGGCAGGCTTCCATCATTCAGCAGGACAAGTGGCAGAGTTTCAGTACTTCGAACCAAATTCTTCTTGAACAGCATTAAAGGCTGTCCTCTCTTATTCCTGATTGTTGGCTTGGTGATCATGATTCGTGGCAAGTTTCCGTCTCCCACTAACTCAAAGGTCAGATTCCTACCTTTGATTTGATTTGGTGCTATGCCATCAATAGCAGCTTCAAAAGTGGAATTGAAACCCTAAAATTGCAAGAGATTGAACAATCAAATCGGACCATTAATCTTCTTCAACTACATGTAAAAGCACTTTCATATAAAGCAAATTATGTGGCAATACAACATGCATAGCTACATAAATATGATGCAATTAAGTGCAAATTTCTGAGTTAAACAGGTGCTGTTGGAGAGCAAGTAAAATTAAACTAAGTCAACATCTTCTCATTCTAAAACATTTTTTGCTAAATTTGGTTTAAATTGATCAGGTCCTTCAATTTAAAGCTATTAAGTGAAACAAATATTTAAAATGGATGGAACATGACAGGACAGGACATATGGATAAAAATAATACTACCTTACCTGCTATGGTATGATGTGTTACTCTAAAACACTAATTTTACTCCCAAACCCATTGACAAATCATTGCCTTTAATGAAAATGTTTAATCCATCTATATTAAAGATAACTGGCAAGTTATTGAAGCAGCAATGTTTCAAGTGTGATTCATTGTGTAAGACAAAATGTCAAAATGCATTTCCTGTGACTCTGGAAGCAAAAAGTTATCCGTAAAGGAAGCAAAGCCCAGCAAAATTTCAGAACTCCTTGCTGACAGAGTTTGACTTTGTGAAACACAGCAGCAAGAAAGAGCATTTCATTTTTTGCACATTTTACAAACAACATCAACATAGTCAATCTGGAGTGAACTATGTCCATCAAAATAGCAACATCTATTGTTAAGAGCTATATATAGAAACAGAGAATCACTGTTGTATTGTACAAATTTTTGGTTGTTTCAGTCAGTCTTTGTTTCAACTTAATGGTAGATCTGATAGACTATCCACCAGATTGACAAAGAGGTCACTATCTCTACTACTTATGTGGATATGTGAGAAAGCTTGCCAGTAGCTTCTCGTGGGTCGGTGGTTCTTTCCGCGGATTTCCGGTTTCTTCCTCCACCATTAATACTGGCTGCCATGTATAGCTTATCGTGTGCTGAAAAATGGCATTAACAACAACAACAAATTTCTAGTACTTGTAACATACAACCATTTATAAACAATGCAGAATCAGATTTACTGCATACCACACTAGCAAATCGTGCTTACAACAGTGTATGTTGTTTAATCTACCTATGATTCTGATAGGGAGCCAATTAAAAATATCTGACCTGCTGACATTATTATGTAATGGCAGAACAAGCTCTATATGCATTTTGATTTGCAGCAAACAACATGGAGTTTGATCTGCTGACATGGCAGATCAACCTATCTGGTCTACATATGGGTTTGATTCTGAGCAAACAAAATGGATTTTGATCTGCTGACATGGCAGATCAACCTGTCTGGTATACATAAGGGTTTTGATTCTGAGCAAACAACATGGACTTTGATCTGCTGACATGGCAGATCAACCTGTCTGGTCTACATATGGATTTAATTCTGAGCAAACAAAATGGATTTTGATCTGCTGACATGGCAGATCAACCTGTCTGGTCTACATATGGTTTAATTCTGAGCAAACAAAATGGATTTTGATCTGCTGACATGGCAGATCAACCTGCTTGGTCTACATATGGGTTTTGATTCTGAGCAAACAACATGGATTTTGATCTTCTGACATGGCAGATCAACCTATCTGGTCTACATATGAGTTTGATTCTGAGCAAACAAAATGGATTTTGATCTGCTGACATGGCAGATCAACCTCTCTGGTTTACATATGGGTTTAATTCTGAGCAAACAAAATGGATTTTGATCTGCTGACATGGCAGATCAACCTGTCTGGTCTACATATGGGTTTAATTCTGAGCAAACAAAATGGATTTTGATCTGCTGACATAGCAGATCAACCTGTCTGGTCTACATATGAGTTTTGATTCTGATTAAACAACATGGACTTTGATCTGCTGACATGGCAGATCAACCTGTCTGGTCTACATATGGGTTTAATTCTGAGCAAACAAAATGGATTTTGATCTGCAGACATGGCAGATCAACCTGTCTGGTCTACATATGGGTTTGATTTTAAGCAAACAACATGGACTTTGATCTGCTGACATGGCAGATAGACCTGTCTGGTCTACATATGGGTTTTGATTCTGAGCAAACAACATAGACTTTGATCTGCTATATTATTATGTAATAGCTCATTATTGTCTATGCTGTTTGTTTTAGATAATGATTTTAACTTGTAAGAAATGACAGACTTTTATCTGCTGGTATTATTGTGTGTTGTGAGTTTATGCTATTCATATTTGGGTACAATCTATACAATGCTAAATACCATCAGTAAATCAACAAAATATCCCACCTGTTAATTATCAAGACAAACTTTATGCCAGTAAAGTGTGACCAATATCTAATAATTTAGTACTTTACCTGCATTGACTGTGGGGTAAATGTGACAGTTGCATACACATAGCTGTGGTTCATGATTTGTATTCTTGGTGGATCAACTTCAAACACATCTTGCTGTTTGGCAGTACCTTTAGCAGGAGGAACTTTGATGGTGAAAGTCACATCACATGGGACCTTTTGATTGTTGGAGATCTTGAATCGAGCTTTTGCTTTTCTTCCAACAATCACGTTGTTGAATATGAATTTCTTCTCATCTTCAATGTACACTCCACCCGACTCCAACAACTGCAGAAAGAAGAAACAAATACTGAAAATCGCTTTATTAAATTTAGTTAGTCTCTAATTTTAGCATATTTATTCATTTTATTTTTTAGCAAATTTTCTGCAAGTAAAAATAATACATTTTGGTGTTACATGTAATGGTTTTATGGCAATCTAAAAATAATCATGTTTGTTTGAACACTATGTTATGCAAATATAAACTGACATTTGGTCATTTTATTTCAACACAAGGGATTATATAAAAAGAACCCCACAAAAATAAACATAGATCAAAATCATTGACTTATAAAGTATCATTTGCTGATTGTCTTCAAAACATCCACGGTAAATAAAGATGGTTACTTAAAAGTTAATTGATGTTAAAAACTTTGGGAACCATCGCTATAGAAGGTCATTGGAGTTTATATCATATGCTTACATAGCATAATTTTAATGTGAATAACATATTTGCAAAAATTGGCAATGGCTGGTTATATTTTGTAATTTAAAGTAAATTAATTTATTAATTTTTACAAAAGGTGGTCTGTTAATGAACAGTTCATTTCTAATGTTTATCATTGGAAAAATGCAAAATTGTTCTTGCAATTTATATGGTAGTAATAAATAAATATGAAAAAACTATTCTTTATACTCGCATTTAAGTTGAGTTAAACTGCAAACTTTAGAGACTTCAAAATGCCATTACATTATGTGCTGACAGATTAGGGTTTATGCTGTTTTAAGATGGATATGACTTACTAGCAAGTACAGTACTACACGTTTATCTCTAAAATGAGAGAAAATAAACAATGGCAATTTTGATTAAATACATATGCATATTAACAACTTACATTATTTTGATATAATCTTTTGTATTTGGGTTGGAAAACATACAAAAAAAGCAGGGTTTAAAAGGTTGGATCTTAATTTTAGGGCAATTTGTAAAGATAGTTTTTCTCTGTGATGCGATAGAAGCAGCTTATTCACTTCAGCCAAAAGGCTTTCATGTCGAAATGTCCTAAATGCTCCCAAAAGCAATTCTCATTGATTGATGGTCAATTCAGACAAGAAACTTTTTTTTAATAACTTTCTGGCTAAACCATAAACAGCACAACCATAATCCAGTTTGGACCTAATAAAGGTTCCTACATATGTGAAGAACAACTTTTCTATCAGTACCCCAGTCAGTGTATTCTACTACATTGAGTTAATCAAGGGCATTCAAGCATTTAGCTTTCAATTTCTTAATGTGTGGAATAAAGGTGAATTTTCCATTTAAGATAATACCAAAAAACTTTGTTTCTTCAAATACTGGTACAGTTGTTCCATCCAGTATGAGCTTAGGATCATCATGTTGTCTTCATAGCTGACACAAATGTATGCAAAATGTTTTTGAATTTGAGAATTTTAAACCATTGACAGTACAGGCCAAATTTTGAATCTTGCTTATATTTTGCTGCATATTTCTTTTAACTCTTTACATGTGTTTGATCCATAGCATACATAGAAATCAAATTCCAGTGACACCTCAGTTCTTCATGCCTTCAATGGTTTCTGTGTCACTCACTCCCAACTAGTCATGGCAACGAATCATGCCCTTAGATGAATTCAGCAAAGAGTGAGCAAAAGCAGTTACTAGTATATCAAAGGAAATTTTAATTTTTTGGATGTTTTTAGTTTGTCCTCTTCACTTACACTCCACAAACAAGCTACCCAATTTTAATTTTTCACCCTTTTTGGAATGCTGGCTAGGTCAAGTATAGTCTTTTCGACTTTAAATGGTGGTAATGTGGCAAACAATTTCAACACATCTTTAGATTGAATGACCATGAAATATGGAAACAAATCCACACCACATGGTTCATCATCTGAGACTGATCATGGTTGGGTTTTATTTTACTTTTCCATTAAGTTTTTGTTGTTTATTCATAGCCCATGTTCATCCACCTACTATGGAGTCCAACAAAAGGACATACCTCAAGTGCTAGGGATACACAGGTGGTTTACCCAGCATGTAGAGATACCTTCTAATTGACCCGAAAAGCTACCACCTTCAAGGAAGTCTTCTGACTCCACTCAGTTGCCTCTTATGACATGCGGTGAGGATGCATCATGTCTATTCTACAACCCATAACATTCAGGGGTACATTTTCATTGACAAAGCAGCTTGTCAACATAAGTGACGTTGATGTAGGTGGCACCCTATATATGTACTACAATTTTAATACTTGCAGTAACAAAACTGGTCATAAAATGCAAGTAAGACCTTCAAAAATTATTTGGCTTTTACAACCTGTCACAATTCACTAAGCAGGCTTTCTGCTGCAGAAAATTACTTGAACCGAGTAACTGTTATCCTAAGTCGAGTGGATTGGGGACAGAATGCCCAATGATGCAATAGTTGTGAATACCACTTGGAAAAGGTATGGAAAGAGTAGCCTGTTAGTATGAGGGGTCTGGTTGCCACCTCCAGAGACAGTAGAATTAGTCTGCAGGTAGGAGGTTAATCAGAAGACCTGATGGCGAATGGTGAGCCAGATGTAACAGAACTGCAAGCAGTGATATGGTGGAGGATACGAAACATAAACTGTCCACTCTCTACAATGATCACTTGTAAAGTGAATAACTGGTCTCAGCTACCTCAGCACAGCAGACCCTTGTCTCTTATTGGCTGATAGCCAATCCAACTCACTCATGTGGTTGTCCACTGACTGACCTTGAACTGACCCACATAATGGGCTTTGACTGGAATCCATTCTTTGTGTAAACATCATTTAATTACATTAAACTTAATTACAACCTGTCACAATCCACTATGCAGGCTTTTTGCTGCAGAAAATTACTTGAACACATTAACTGTTGTCCTTAAAAGCTCACTCACAGATGTACACTTTTTTTCATTATTTGATATAAGGAATCAGTGCTCTTCAACCTCTACAAATTTGATTAAGTTTTAAACACTCATTCAGCTATTACTTTTACAGACAAATTTTTCTCTTACAGTAGTGTAAGAAATACACACCAACCCACACATTTTTAAGTGATTTGTTTTGTCAGAATAATCAACTTTTTTAAAAGTTTAACTATTGCAACACATCACAAGCAATCATCCATAATGTTTCAAAGTATCTGAAGCTTTCAACCCCCAAACAATTTTTAACAATACCACCATATTCAAGCTCTAGGCAAATTTAGGCAGTCACTCACCTGGCTGGAACGTTGCCATGCATTGAGATTCTTGCAAATTCTGTGCTCCTCAAAAATTGATCCTATGTCATCCACGTTAATGGATGGAATGCAAGCTTCAGCTATCAGCTTATATGGGATACCTCCTGGGTTTATGTTTGGATCTCGATCAGCTATGTCTATAGCAAGTTCCTGAGAAAGAAAATTCATTGGCTAAGCTATCAACATACATTTGTTAAGCCTGCTTTATAATCTTTCAGAAATGATGGAGGTGAGCTCAACAATAGAAATACAATATTTACTCAGAAATTGGCAAGGATTGGTAAATCTGTGGAGAGAGTTGGATAGTTGCAGTAATGTGGCTGACAAATCCTGTCTTTTATACTAAAATTAAATTAAAGAATGCCATTAATATCATATCAGTGACTAGTTTTCATTAAAATTTTGGTCCTTTATTAGAATTTCTATTCATCATGTCAACAGATGATACATACTGGACAGGTTGCTAAACCATTGGATTGCAATCTTAGATAAATAAAGGGTTGACCCTATTGTTGTATCAAGTAATTTTTTTTAGTGTCTTACATCTGGCTGAAAATTTCTGTAAGTACATGATAACTGCTTTTAACTGGTTAAATACTCAAAACAAATATAACTTTTAAAGCATATTTTTATAATGGACACATGTTTTGTTTCATTTACAATTGAAATTTCCTGCTGACATTCAGTGAATTCACCCACTGGTGGTAGCAACTGTTATTGCAAGTTAATTAAATTTTATGTGTCAAATATTTGAAAAAGTTGTAGGACTAAAATAAAATGATGTTATTTACCTCATCAAACCTGCCGATTTGCTCTGCAACACAATCTACAGTGATAGTCTGGTGTCCCCCAGGCAAAACAATTCCAAATGCAGGGAAGATGGTGAATGGACCAAGCTGAAGCTTTGACTGACCACCTCCTACATCTTGCCTGTAAGATGCAATAAAATTATCTAGTAAACATATACTGAGCAATGAATTCTTGTTCTGCAATACTTATGAAAATGACTGAATAATTATTTTTACACTATCATTAAATCATTAATAATACATTGTATCAAAATTGTCAATTTTTATTTATTCAATTTTCTGGTTATTGTGAAATTATTACAAGTTGCCAGCATGATGCCTTATTAGGTACACATGTAGCTAAATGTATAAAAACCGGTTATTCTTGTTATTTAAGAAAATTTACATATTTCTTTTCAAAGAAAAAATAATACCCTATCTATTTAATACATAACCATTCTGTATTATTAGATATATCTGGCCCCAGTTTCACTAATAATCTCAAACTTTCTCTTCACATTGAGGTTTTACCTATCTCAATCATGATACTTTCAGAAAAAATCAGTATTTTTGTCAGGAGAGTAAGAAGGGTGTCAAATCACATTCTCTTTTTAACATTTAACACATGAAAACCTATTCATTTATGAAAGACAAATAGAGGAATGCCTAAAATATGAGGAAATCCTCCAAATCTCTTTAGAAATAAGGCAATAGCCTGTGAAAAAAATGTTACAAACCAAGCAATAAAAGGATATTCAAACATATCAATTTGAGGAAGAAGTGTAAAGCTGTTTAATGAAAATGGGGCCTGGTTTAACTATGTTTTAGCAAATCCCATAAACTTATTTCATTGAGAGTGAAACAAATAATATCTCAGCTAAAGTTTTATATCTGTTGTTTCATTAAAAAATTATATTACCATTATAAATGCTGACAAATAGAGTCAGTTATAACTTCTCACAATTTAGAATAAGCATTTCATATATATTTCCTACAAGCAATATCAAATGATCATGGATAATGGCACTAAAATTTAATATAAATTCATACAATAATATCTAAGAATATATGATTCAGGGAAAATAATTATGAGAGAACAAGAGAGAGAAATGAATAAATTAATAGTCATGGAAGAAATTGAAGAAGAAACAATACAACACTATTAATACAACTTGTAATAATGAAGAACATTACATCTTTCTTTGTCAAAACTGCAGTAATTAACTGAATAAAGAAATTAGATTTTAATACTCCATAATTATAAAGCGCTTTGTATCTTTAATATGCCTAAAGCATGTCCAACAGGTGAATATTTACATTCACCATAAAAGAAGATAATCTGTATGACAAATTATATTTAGTTAATGGTTCAGAGAAATAATTGAGATCCAAAACTATTTTCTATACTGTTCAATATTCTATTTGTGATTAAATAAGTAATGGTATTCCTTTTATATATCATCACTTAAGTTATTTCTAATTCTAGTGTACCATTTTCAGATTTATATATCATCACTTAAGTTATTTCTAATTCTAGTGTACCATTTTCAGATTTATATATCATCACTTAAGTTATTTCTAATTCTAGTGTACCATTTTCAGATTTATATATCATCACTTAAGTTATTTCTAATTCTAGTGTACCATTTTCAGATTTATATATCATCACTTAAGTTATTTCTAATTCTAGTGTACCATTTTCAGATTTATATATCATCACTTAAGTTATTTCTAATTCTAGTGTACCATTTTCAGATTTATATATCATCACTTAAGTTATTTCTAATTCTAGTGTACCATTTTCAGATTTATATATCATCACTTAAGTTATTTCTAATTCTAGTGTACCATTTTCAGATTTATATATCATCACTTAAGTTATTTCTAATTCTAGTGTACCATTTTCAGATTTATATATCATCACTTAAGTTATTTCTAATTCTAGTGTACCATTTTCAGATTTATATATCATCACTTAAGTTATTTCTAATTCTAGTGTACCATTTTCAGATTTATATATCATCACTTAAGTTATTTCTAATTCTAGTGTACAGAATATACCATTTTCAGATTTCTGTTACCAGCTTAGCCTATGTTTTACTTCTTCAGACAGAACAGTCATGTTCACATTTTATTTAATCTGGGCATGAATTCCAAACACTACCATACTTTCAAAGAAACTTAATCATTATGTCATTTGTTCCTTCTATTGTATGCAAGAAATAATGACTTTCATTTCTTATTTTTGGATAACATTAAAATATAATGCATTCAAGAGACAGTTTGTAAATCTACCAGTAAATAAATATAAAATGAATGAAACCCATTAAAAATAAACAAAATGGAACAGAAAACAATTAACAAATGAAAACACAACTAAACATACCAGACAACCAGAAACATGAAATAATCAAACATGTATGTCTTGCCTAAAAGGTGCTATACCATATATACCACTAGTAATAGAAATACATATAGTACATGAAAAGAAGTTTATGGTAAATGCTGTAGACCATTAGCTAAGTATACTTATGATGATATCAAAACTGTCAGCACTCATCCTGTCAGTAAATCAAACTGTTATGCAATATGCCATGTGTAAAATTTTTGCACATTCAGACTTTTTGTGAAAGCATCATATCCTTGCAAATCAAAAGTTTGAAAAAAAATGACTGTTTATTAACTAAATGGTTTCTGCTAGTTAACATGCACAATATTTTAGCAAATATAACATCTTTACACAGTTCTCTTTCTATCTTGATGTGTAATTGTTATAGCAATTAAGGCAAGACATAACATGCATTTTGCAGCTTTGACAAAATTACTTTGTACCTGGTTGGAGCTGTAAACTTGCGATACATACTACTGATACGTGAAGTGGGTCCAGCCAGCTGTGTTGTGCTGCGCAAATCAGTTTTAGTAACAATAGTAGCAGGTCTCTGGTTTGCATCACTAGCAACAGTAAGGAGGAAAGAAAGTAAGGGGATCTAATTCAAGCAAAGCAAGGGAGAAAACAAATATACTGTATTCTTTCTTATAATTGTTGTGGTGTTTAAAGTTCTCCTTTCTGGAATACTGTCTGCTGTTAAAATTATAATTGCAAAACAATTAAGCATATTTTTAATTCTATTCTTTGATTTTATGCCAAAACTCTTTTCTTTGATGATGCAATTTCAGCATTTTTCCAGCAGTGGTGTCTCATCTGAGAATAAATACAGTATTAATGATTCTACAAAATCCAAAACAATCAAAGCATATTATAGTGAACAAAAAAAAACCTATAAATTTGGTGTATTTAATTTTATCTTTATCACTGAAGCACATATACATTTTGGAGCTTTTCATTTCATCTGTATTACTGTGATCTGCTTAAATTCAAATGTTCATTGTAATGCTCTTGCATGCATAAGATCTTGTAGAATCAAAAAAATGCTAGCAAAGGAAATAGTGTTAGTGATAAAAAGTAAGAACACAAAGTATATTTTGCCTCTTTTGCAGGGATGGGACTAGCTAGCAAAGTTTGTTCTTTTTGCACACCATGGACACAATGACAACTTTTGTTTAACATCTGAAGCATCTAAACAATTTTTTATGTTGGGTTGCTGCTCTAAAAAATGTGGGTAGAGCCCTTTGTAAATGGGTCAGGTGATCATTGATTTTATACCAAACAAAATTTGAAGAAAATTTGGACCAAGTAATGCTGTCTCACAGTTCAATATAGGCCTAATTGTTTTTTTTCATAGGCACAAAAATAAAACATAATGCCCCATTCAAATATAAAAGATACAGAAAGCATGGTGTCAGAAAAATCAGCACTAAGTGCTGCATATCTCCATGCCAGTCATTTTGCTGGTTGTGAATTTAACAGCTGACAGAGAATAATGCTGGTTTACCTGGATAGGTTTCACTGTTCTTTGCTGTTTCATTTTTAGAAGAGTCACAAATGATAACCAGTTTTACATGTAAACAATGGTCTTCACAAGAAGTGATCCATTAACATGTTGGTAACTCTTTTGCAGACATCTAGCCAAATTAAAATAAATCAAATTGATTCTATCCAAGAAAATCATCTTGAACGCTTTTCTCTCTTCATGCCAAGCACAACTGGAAAATTTTAAATGAAATTTTCAACAACAAAAAAATTAGAAGTCATTATAGCTTGCTATGACCATGGTAAGATATTGTACAAATTCTAAAATTTTATCTATTTTTACATATACATACAACCAAACAGTGCAATGAAGAAGAAGTGATTTTAAAATTATCATACAAGATACATCAAGTTATTCTTATTAACTTGTCATTCTGTGTTTTCATTTTTAAACAACTCTGATTGCCATTTGAAACACTTTGTCTAAGTAAACAAAAAAACACATCAGCAATGAGATTAACGAACTGTAGCAAACTCACTGGCACAAGAATCCTGAATTCAACACTGAACCCTGGTGTCCCAGTTGCCTCAGTTTTGATGATATTAAAGTTTGGTTTTTATTATCCAAACAATGAAGACTAAGCAGAAAAAACTATTCCTTTTTACAACTATGGGTAATGCTTTCAGAGAAGCATCATGTAAATATATCATGGTAAGATTGCTACAACATTACTGTGAATTTCATTCTTACATGGGGGGGGGCTTCTAGTTTATGTGGATCTTATAGCTGCTACAAGGAATACATTTAAAGACCCAATAGAAATTATTTTTATCACATACCGTTTATACTTACTTATAAATCATGTCAAATAGCAAACAACAAAGATTTGTCATAGTATAATGCGCTAGCAGACCACGGTATCTGTTGTTTGTTCTACTGATCACTCCTGACTGCACAGACCCAGATGTGTTGACAAATCGAGTATATATGGTACATAGTATTTTCGAAAAGAGACATATTAACTGAATATATAGCAAAATTAATTTAGTTTATTTTTATTTTTTGGTTTGTATGAATAATGATACCCTTAAAAATGAATTCACAGTATAATAAAAGACATGCAGAGAGAAGCCTTTATAAGCCAAAGTATATAAGCAAGCATAATGGCATATATATGTTATTTCATGAAAAACAAAAACAGCAAGAATGCCAAGATGTTACGCAACTGTTAAACATATTCAATCAAAAATCAATTCTCCATCCCATTCCTCCTGTCATTTTCAAAGTTCAGTGCCACAACAAAAGTCCCTTGAAAGAATTTAAGCTCTACTGGCTGTAAATAACTGGTATGAATTCAAACATATTGAAAGTCATAACATATTCTTCAGAATTTGGTAACAAAATATTTTCTTAGATGTTTACTTAACATGTTCACAAGTGTAGAAAAAAAATCTTTGTCATGGCCTTTTACCGTGAACCTGTTACTGTGGGTAGAATATCTTCAAACTCCTCTCTGATTCTGTCAAGATTTACCCTAATACTATGTTTAGTTTATCCATTTAATTATTCTTAATGTTGTTTTTTTAAAAGCCAAGTTATTGAACTAGCATCATAGTCAAGATTTCTTTAACTATATCTATCAACTCAATCATTTAAATCTGTTTGAATCAGAGTGAAGACCTTTGATCCTAAAATCAATGTCAGAGTGCTTCTAACTTAATTACCAAAAAAAACAAAACCCCCAACATGGTAAAAATTTATAAATATATGTACAAGTCGCTGTGTTGATAAGCTTAATAACATGTACAAAAATGCAAGTATTTACCTTAGATTTGAACCATTTTCATTCAGGAACAATACAATATTTCAAGAGGTGTAACAGTGAAAATGTCAACAACATTTACATAAGATGTGTAATGACAACAAGATCTCTGAGACTGACATGATGCCATGTTGGAAGTCAGATTAGCACCATTTTCATTCTTAAAATATTTTACTGAAAAAATATTTTGATACAACCACCTGTTGATCAAATAAAGTCAAAAAAGATTTTATAATAGCCAAAAGGCAGCCATTTTTTTCAGTTAAATCAGCATCAGTTTAGTATCGGACCGTCTAAATATTTCAATAAGTTTTTAAGTGAAAACTTCCATGTAAATACCAACATCTTTTTAGAATTAGTAACCTTGACAAGATTTTCATGTTAGCCACTGTCTTGTTCAACCAGACAGTCATGTAACACTACTGGATCCTCACCATATAAGTGTGTGCTAAAATGCTTGACTGATTGTTTTTAAGAGGCATATCCAGTCGATGAAAATGATAAGGCTAACATCTAACCAATAAAAATGCTTTTCCATTTTTAGAGAAAGCCTCATTCTGGTGTCATGAGAAAAACTTTATAAAGAAAACCTTGTATAGCATAGATTTTATGGATCCACATGAAAAAGATCATCACTAACCAAGAATCATTAATATACTTCATTCTACATTGACCATTGGCAAAAAATGTGCAAGAGTCTGGTACGATGGCCAGTGGTGGACTTATTAAGAGGTAATAACAACACCAAATAGATTCAGGGACACTTACATATAATATGAAATCCTGTAGCAAATGTCCATGTGAATATGAACATCTATTCAATAGAAGTAGCGACAATAGGATTTTTTAAGGTGGCATGTTGGACAATAGAATGGCAGAATTTTCATTAATGACCACCAATTTGTCATAAGAAGTCTTTCATTGAAAATGCCATGCCATCCATTCATGGCAATAACAAGATTTTCAGTACTATGGTCATCAGATTAACATCATTTCATTTAAAATCATCCACATGTCACAATAAGTCTTTTAGTGAAAACCTGATGTCAATATGACCTTCTTGTTCAGGAGGAGTAGCAATAGCAGGAATTTGAAGATTGACACTGTGGTGTTTGTATTGACTGCTTGACATTTAACATTGTGGTGTTTGTATTGACTGCTTGAAGACTGTCAATAAGACTGACAATGTGATGATTGTGTTGAATGCTTGAAGATTGACACTTGGTGGTTGTAGTGACTACTTGAAGTTTAACACTGTGGTGGTTGTATTGACTGCTTGAAGACTGACACTATGGTGGTTGAAATTGAATGATTGAAGATTGACACTATGGTATTGTATTGAATGATTGAAGATTGACACTATGGTATTGTATTGAATGATTGAAGATTGACACTATGGTACTGTATTGAATGCTTAAATCATTTCTATTGAGGGTCAACTTTATCTCACAATAAAACTTTGCAAAGTTTCACAACTTTTTTCCAAGCATTTCAGAAGGATTAACAATAAAAACAAATGCTAATAAATGATAAATGGTGAGAAGATGGCAGACATAGGTCCACTGCATAAGCTATCCTAATGAGTCACCATCACCGTGAGTTCACACTAGGTTTAAATCTTGGGATCAGTGGGGATCAAAAACATGCAAACATTAATGGCAAGCCAAAATCTAATAGGAAAAAAAGGTGCTTCAATAATACAGTTATATTTCCATTATTTTTAAAAGAAATTATTTTACTTCTAGTATTTGCATACCCTGTTAATATGCAAAAAGGTAGAAACCCAATAATTCACTTGTAAAAAAGGGAGACAGCTTAGCTTTTCCTGACACTGACTGACAACAATACAAACCTAGTAGAGTCTGCTTTCCTGGGTTTGGCCACAGATCTCCCTGAACTTGAGCCATCACGCGACTTGGCACGTTTATCTCCCTTGACAGGCCTGGAGAAGCAAGAGTACTTGTATCCTTGTATCCAAATGTTTATCAACTATGAACCATTCTAAAGCAAGAAGACAATGTGTTTCAGGTCTTCAAGTTCTTCCCAACAACTTTAAATCCAAAAAGTTGCAAAGTTGGAAATGCAAATTTTCCTTGGCACTCCTCTTGTACAAAACATGTTCAACCTGTCTTTTCTGTTTGACTACCTTGTTTTCAATTGTTCATATATCACCTACCATTAGAAAGCTGTGCAATGTATCACAATTGGGCTTCTGAAATTTGGGGGCTGAAAACTTACAATTAAAGGTACATTCTCACTCCCCACACCCCTCAAAAATATACTGAACTTCTATCAAATAACCTACTATCTGAAATTTATTCTGGAATTTTATCTTAACACTAACATTATTTAGTCTTTGAACATTATATTTTTAATCTCTTTCATTTTCTGTTCAACTAGTGCAAAGATTGATCTGACAGCCTAAACTAAATATGGAATAAATGGACTCACAAATGTATCTGCCTGAGTCAAGAAAATAGACAGCAAAAAATCTGACAGTCAGTTTTCCTTTTGCCAACTTTATTCTCAAAAGATATAGGAAAACTGAAACTGTATGTTCTTTTCGAAATGCTTCTTTACTCAAGTTCACAACATGAATTAAGAAAATCTTTAGACTGGGTATTTGTTTTCTTGGTATTGCTCTCCTTGCCAACTTATGTTTTAAAATTTCTTTCTTTTAAACTTTTCAACCTTAACACATAGTTCAAGTGATTTTTTAAATAAAAAAAATGGTCATTATGGTAAAGTCAGTGCAATTCTAACTTTTCTCTGGATAAGTAAAATATAAATCTTTATATATTGTACAAAAAAGCATGAATAGTATGAAAGATGTGTTGCAATGCTATGCAAGTGTAGATAGATTATTATCTAGATATGCAATATAAGCTCCCTTTTCACACCAAACCTGCATGCATATAGATGTAAACAGTAACAAACTGGTTTTTGATAGACACCTGATATGGTTAGTAGTCCTATGTGGTGGATGGTTGCTTGAGAAAAATGTAGTGAAAAAGTAGTTAAAATCAGTAACCTATAAGATATGACTATACTAATAAAAGAAAGTATTCTGCCCTCTTTAACACTTGAATTTCTCTTTAAACATTTTAGTATACAACTTGGAAATAGAAAAGACAAATACTAGATTACACTTATTTAGTAAACTGCACAATAATTGGAAGAAGAAAAAAGTACAAGACTTATATTACATAGTATTACATTTAAAATGGGATCCATACTGGTTTAAAATTGTAGGACAAAGTGACTTCCCACCACTGCCAGAATAGAGGGTAATGGAGGAATTGTGAAGTAGAGGACAAAACGTGCTTGAAACAACCATTTAATAGACCTCTGAGTCAAATAATATAAAACTGCTGGAATATCCATTTAACTTGATGAAAATATTTAACTTGACCAAGTCTGATTTAGAATAATTGTTGTTACACTTCAGTTTTGCACAAGACAGTAATCTCAGAAATAGATTCCTATAAAAAAAACAACAGGTGACAGGTGTTAAGGTTCAAGTCATCTCTTTCTATGTTGACATAGTAAAACATAAAATAAATGTGTTATCAATGATTGTGATTCATCTAAAAACTTTCAGAGTAATAATTTGTTCATGTTGTTTTTTGGTTAAAAATCAAATTCCACTTGGTTCTTCAAGCCTTATGTGTGAAATTTTGGTGTCAATCATATTGAGTGAAAAATTGTTGCAGACATCAATAATTATTCGGTTGACACAGAAGACAGAGAGAAGATATCTACTCAAGAAAAGTTAAAGTGAACTACACTTGTCTGCCTATCTGTGCAAAATGACAGGCTCTGAGATGACTATTTCCCCTGAATTGCCCACTAGCATGGACACTTTCTAAATGCAATATATAATTTTGATACAAATCCATTTTAAAATGTTCTTCAGAAGAAAAAAACCATGGTATTCCCATGCAAATCTCCAGGTGCAAAATATTAAAAAGCAATATTTAAATTCTGTATGATGCACATAAAGTATGCTATTTCAAACATTACACATTGAAGGTGCTCTCTTGATTAATGATTGCCCTTACATCTACTTCTCCACCTTCAGTAACTTTCATGAATACTGAAAATTACTTGACAACTTTAAAACTCAATTACCAACAGTTGCTAAATTAATGACAAGCAGTAATGACTTATGAAGAAATCATAATAATATATATTTTGAATATCTGCAAAAGGATAGATACTGATTTATGCAGATGCTTGTACATGTATACATCTAAGATGTTTTGTACATGCATACATCTAAAAAATAAATCTGATGGGAGATCAAAAATATGTAGTATTTATCAAAGTTGTTTAAGGGTTTTGATTTGAATTAAATCTAATGTTCATTATTAACATCAATCAGTAACACTGTCTTTTTGACATGCATAAATATCATTTACAAATATGTAAAAATTTTAAAAAACCATTTTTAACTGTAAAATACAATTAAACTTCATTTTTCTGAAATTATACATTTAAATTAATACCAAGGAACATTTCCATATATTAGTGAAGAATTTATACACAACAAAAACACAGATCCAGTTAAGTTTTTATTTAAAATTATAATGTTTGCCTTGGGGGACTGCTGCTAATGATGAAACTGTTTTGGTTCATTCTGTCAAAAAGTGTTTCAGTGGCTACTGAATGGCACAACGTCGTTGTACAGAGGTCACAGCTGTCTGTGAAACTCCCTCACAAAATGTTATGGATAACCCTGGGGTAAAGTTTCTTCAGCAGAAACTGAATGAGCCCAGTGATGACTGGGCTGTCCAACAAAGGTTGGAATGACAGCAGCAATTGTGTGCACTTCACTCAAAGGGTTTAGTTTGCATACCCATATCTTGCTTCTTGGGTGAATAAATTGAATTTAAATGAACTGAATGCCCTTAGAGACTGCTTTATTTAAGCGTCATGCAGTAGTACAGACACTCCCATGTCCATTGAACATTGTAGGCACTGAGGCGGGGATAGTGGCAGTTTTCGACAGAAGTATGCGTGTTCTTGCTCTCAGCTTTAAACTAAGAATAACTGAACAAAGACGCTGCACATGACAGCTGGGACGGTTTTGATTAGCTGGTACCTGATGTATCAATCTCACACATAATAATGTGGACTATTTGAAGGAATGGTAGCAAATCGGTCACCTATTGATGTGTATAAACCATGCTTAAGCAAGCACTTAAGCAACAATTTATACACAACAAAAAACACAGATCCAATTAAGTTTTTATTCAAAATTATAAGTCTGCCTTGGGAGACTGTCTGCTGCTACTGATGAAACTGTTTTGGTTCATTCTGTCAGTGAGTGATTCAGTCGCTACTGAATGGCACAACATGGTTGTACAGAGGTCACAACTGGTCTGTGAAACTTCCTGACAGAATGATATGGATAACCCTTGAGTAAAGTTTCTTCAGCAGACACTGAAGGAGCCCAGCAATGACTGGGCTGTCCAATGAAGGTTGGGATGATAGCGGCAACTGTGTGGACTTCACTGAAAGGGTTTAATTTGAATATGCTATATATTGCTGACATTGGATTCTTGAGTGAATATAATGAATTAATAATTAAAATTTTAAAAAAAATCATTTTCAAATGTAAAATACAATTAAGCTTCATTTTACTGAAATTATACATTTAAATTAATACCAAGGATCCAGGGAACATTTCCATATATATTAGTGAAGAATTGTAGTTAATTATTTGTGAGTGCAAGATATTTCTCTAAAAGGTGTTTTCATATACATACAAGTATTTTGTTAGTTTTCTGAATAGAGTAAATAATAGAGACTTACGGTCTGCTATTTTTCCCCCCTGGTTGTTGATTGTTTTCCTTGATCATTTTGGTAATCTGATACTTAAAATCAAATACACCATCATTTTCTATTTGGAATGTCCTGGATTTCTTGCTGTTCACCAGCATACTGCCAAAGTTGATGTCATTCCTTGGTGTAATGTTACATCTGCAGGAAGAATATGTCAAATATGAAAATAATGACATGGAAGACATAAATCAAAATAATCATTCAGATTAAAGTATATTAATTATCAATTTCAATGTTCCATATATACCTGCCTATAAGTCTGGTCCAATTGAAAACAACAATGACCCTGACCAGAAGTGCATGTAATTCTCAATTTTCAGAGAAAATTTTATGAAAGAATACTAATTAAATGGAAGAATTTTGTGCACAAATGTATTTCTTGAAAATAATGAAACTTACCGATTGAAGACAGACTTGACTGAAACCTTGACTGGTATGCAGGCAATGATTTCTCCACCATCTGGCAGACTGGGCTCAATGACTTGGCACTTCAAAATGGGCTCCTCCTTGATTGTTACTTCCTTCTGGGACTTGAAGATGACCTGAACAGGAAGGGGTCTATCCAAAGGGGCCAAGGTACCAGAGGAAGGGATCACAGAGAACATACTAGTGATGTTGGGGTATTCTGGAACACAGTTCTCAAACAGGAAGCTGAATTATTGAATAATAGTACTTTAGTTAAAAAATGTAGTTGTTATATTGCAACTGCATGTAAGAAGTAAAATATTTTAAACCTTTACAATGAGTTTTACCAAGTATGGATGATTTAATGAATACATCTTATCATGAAAGCATTTCACAATATAAATTTGAGGTGTCATGGTCTAAAACTGTAAAATTTTAAAGGCTCATGCAAGCTTTAAATTTACTTATGCACATTTTACCACAAAAAAAACAAAAATTTTCCATTCTTTGTGAATACAAAATTAAAATATTCCTTTTCTAAACCTTTTATTTTATGAGTACTTTTCCTTAAAAAAAATTATATTTCACACCCCATTATTTTTAATTTTGCTGTTACAAAAACAGTGAAGGACTGAATAGCTGTGAAAATTTTAAAATGATTTTCAGACTGATTACTTTTAGAACTTACTTGAACTTGATTTCATATTTTCCTTTGTTCTTCAATGAGCATGTCTGTTTGGACTCGTCAGCAACTTTGATTGTGCTAAAATCCAGACCACCATCAGTTCCTGTTTGAGGACAAAATAGTGCTGTTAACAATTGGTGATAATAATAAAATTAGAAAATAACTGAAATCGAATGAAAAAAGGAGTCACTTATGATTCAAAGAATTATGATATGATGCATAATTGTTTGTATATCCATTCACAAAAGACAGTTGTAATAAGTGCAGTGAATGAATAAATCTTTTCAGATATGCTCATCTGGATTTTTAGCAAATGAACTATAGTGAAAATATATAGATATTAATTTTAATGCTTTGTAAAAAAAAAGTTTTCATTAGTACTGAAATTATATTGTGGGGCTGGGGAAGGAGTCCTACTATTTCCACAGAATGACCATTGTATGTTGGGACTTTCCACAGAATGACCATTGTATGTTGGGTCTTTACACAGAATGACCACTGTATGTTGGGTCTTTACACAGAATGACCACTGTATGTTGGGTCTTTACACAGAATGACCATTGTATGTTGGGTCTTTAAATCTGTGGCAATCAGGAAATCCAAGAACACTGATAATAATATTTTACTAGAGTAACGCTGCTGATTTATGAAATATTGTAACTGACAATTGCTGATTATAATGAATATATAAGTAAGAAAATGGAGGGGGGGTGAATCACATATGGACAATATTTGATTGATCTATATATTCATGGTTTTGTGCCAACTGTGAAATCCTTGAAAATTCATATACAATGAAAAATTGTGAATTCATATTAGGTTACTGCCCTACATTAACTTATATACAGATAGATAAACATTGAAGAAATATTGTTGGTAATACTTTTGAATGAGACATCATAAATATCAGGACTGCAAGTTTTCACCTTGGATGAAAGGAATACTAGGATGCAAAAATTGCCACATTCCTAAATAGCTTTCTCAGACTGATATAAAGCCTATATCATTTTAGATGAGTGTTTCAGGACTTAATGATTCAGAAATGTTAATTCCATGGATAATACTAGGTGTAATAACTGCTTCCAGAATGTAAATTCAGCCTTATTTTCTGCTGACATGCTTAGATGATCTATTAATCTTGAACATCTTTCTTGCTGACTAGACACAAGTCAACTCTCAGAAATCAAATTAAACAAGTACCACTCTCACCATCTCCTTGTACATTACATAGAAACTGTACGCATCATGAAATGCTCAAAATAAAATTATTATATGAATGATATTACCCAATGGTGTTCAATATTTTCTTTAAGATCAGTTAATCAGCCATTAAGTCATAATTAAAAACTGGTTTCTTTTCTAGTAAAATATGTATCTTTGATAATACATACCCAATCATATCACTGCTAAGTGGATTTGAAAGAGAGTAGTGGTTCTCCTAACATATCATGATCTGGTGATGTATTTAAAGAAATGGTTTTAAATTAAAGAGATGAAACATTATGTGATCATCCTGATATGTAATTCTTAAGTGAAAAGCTCCTAAGTATATATTTATATTTTACAAGCTTGCAAATAAGTTTATTTACAAAAGCAGTGAAAAGATAGACTCGTACAGACCTTTAGGGAAGCTCATATCTAGCATGACATCATAGGCCTCTGCAATGACTTGGATGGCTTCAACATGAACAACACCCATAATGTTGTCTACATCAGATATCTTGGGAAAACAGATAAAACTATATATATATATGTATGTATGTATGTATGTATGTATGTATGTATGTATGTATGTATGTATGTATGTATGTATGTATGTATGTATGTATGTATGTATGTATGTATGTATGTATGTATGTATGTATGTATGTATGTATGTATGTATGTATGTATGTATGTATGTATGTATGTATGTATGTATGTATGTATGTGTATGTGTGTATATATATATATATATATATATATATATATATATATATATATATATATATATATATATATATATATATATGTAACTGGTTCTGACTTTTTGTCATTTATAAGTCTTTGCTTTTGACTTATAAATCACAAATATGTAGAACCAATTACAAACTGAGTACTCATATTCTCCAAACAAAAGTTTATGATGGCTAATGACGACAGATTCAGTATCAAATACAAGGTGCCTTGGTACACTTCCTGAAATAGGACCCACAACTAGTTGCTTTTGTAAGGACATACATTTGCAGGTAATCAGGACTCATCCAATCAGAAGATTGTAATATGCATCAGTTTTGACTTGATGTTGCTTAACTGCAAAATACAGAGGTTCTTCAATATTAAGCCCTTCAGTAAACCACTGCCCATTCCAATAGCCATGGACTCTATTAAATTGTTTGAATTTTGTTTTGTCACTGCTACTTGAATTACTGGATGTAGTTGCATTTCATGGCTAATACGAACCAATTATAATGTGATTTCACATTATTAATAATGTTCGCATTTTGAGGCATCCATACTTATAATATGGGTAAATTTTTGGAGCTACATTTGGTTTTCAGGACACTGGTTGGAACCTACATCAACATATACAGTGCTATCTGTTTCCTATGACTTTAGAATGCTTTCTTTTAATTTACTTTCGGAGAAAAAAGTCTTAGAATTTGAAAATTCAATTTCTTTTGCAATTGGTCAGCAGATTTAAAAATTTTATTTTGTTTGCAATTGGTCAGCAGGTGTGGTAAAATGTATATTCTGACAACAGACAGTTATTCTAATTATAACACATTTTGGAAATGTTTATCAAAAAGTAGACAAAAACTGAGTTCTCCACTGCAACATATTATAGAAGGAATTGCTAAATGAAAATGACATAAAAATGTCAGCCAGTATAAAATTCCACTGACAATCAACAAGAAAGTATCTTACAGGTGTAATAAAATCTGCCCCCTCCACCACTTTAAACCATATTTCTTTTATTCTTTTATGCTGCATTAGAAAGCTAATCTAATCATAGTTACCCAGGCTAAACTAGCACAGTACCTAAACTATCTTTGTAGTTTATATGTTTCATTCATACCTCCAGTCTGACCATTTTCCTGCTAGTCTGAACTGGTTTCATTGCTCGGAAGTATGCATGTAAAGCATATTCAGATTTGGGTTCCACAACACCACTGTCTGCCGCTACACTGAAGTCATCACCCAAGTTTTCAAGCCCACTTAACTTCCATCGTACAGGAAGATGTGTGCTGTTCCTAAGGTAGATAGTTTTTGTGTCTTTCCTATAATAAAGAAAGGAAATTATTTAGATGAAGTCTAAGGTAAGATGCTATACATTATGAACACCTGAATTAAACATCTTTATCTATATACAAATCAGCTGATGAATTATTACTCAAAAGAGAGCAAAATAAGGTGTATTTTAGATTTTCATGATGAACCATTAGGAAATATGTGCAAACCACAACAGTAAAGAAACAACTTTTCATCCCATGAAAATCAGCCTTTTTTGATATCATATACTCCTGGTTCCCCACTTATGCTAGAACTTTATCATGATCTCAGAATTTAAACATTTGTAACTTATGTCAATCATTTGTTTGTGTAAGAGCATAGTAAATACTGAATGAAGAAAACCCTAAATCTCAAAATGCACAGTTTACTTGACATGTGTACCATTTTTGGTAGAAATACCATGATTGCTTTCAGTTTTGCTCCGAGACATGTTTATGAAAACTGAGCTAGACAAAGAATGTTTATGGACTGACTCAGCAAAAAAATGAACTCCACCACAAATTAGTACCAGGTAAAGGAGGTAAAAACAATTATCAAACATATAATAAATTTTGTGTAATGCAAATGTTGCCTGTATTAAAAAAATTAAATTTACAACACAATAAAGGAAAAAAAACTGTAAAGAACAAAAAGCAATCCACATGCCTTCTTTAGCATAAAAAATTACTTTCCAAACTGTCATGTGACAAGAGATAAAAGAGAACCATCTGCCTGATCAAGCACATGATCAAGAACATCTCATAAACTAGGCTCTCTTCTAAATTGTTTTCCAAATGTTGAATGTAAATAACTTAATCAAGCAAACTGTAATAATTGTTTACTAAAATACTGATTTTTATGAATCCCTAACACACCTATGCAAGAGAACTTTATCAAACTGAAGGGTTTTCTTGTCCAGTTCTAGCTCAGGTCTGAAGCCGTCACAGCTGATTTTGAAGACAACTGGTTCTGGATTTTCCCGGATACAGCATACAACAGCATCCTCATAATTGCCAGGAACTTTAGGATAGGCCCAGATGGTTAGTTGCTGTGACTCATTTGACTTCAGCATCATGTTGGGAGGGTCAAGGAGGAATGTTTCTCCTTTACTGTCATTAAGGAAGCAAAAGTTAATGTCAGCCTCAAGCGGTGAAGTGTTCATAATTGTCATCTTCTCCATGTTTTCTGGGTATTTGCCTTCCTTGAACCTAAAAATTAAATAAACATTATTTATTAATATTCTGATTATAAAATTAAGACACTAAAATAATCTATGCATTTCTTATGGCAGATTAGTTTCCATGTATCTAATAGAATCTCCCTCTTAGAAGAAATAATAATAATAATAATAATAATAATAATAATAATAATAATAATTTATCATTGTTATTATTATTGTTATTGTTGTTGTTATTATTATTATTATTATTATTATTATTATTATTATTATTATTATTATTATTATTATTATTATTATTATTATTATTATTATTATTTCCATCCCAGTTAAATCAGTGAGACCTTTCATTGGTGGATTTTCTGATTGTGTTTAACAGTACATCAGCAGATGAAAGACACATTTTGTGCTGAGGTCATGGTCATTAAAAGCCTTGCCCAGTCACCATGGTAACTATCTAGTATACAAATCAACTTATTATATGAAAACAGCTTTCCTTTATAGTCCTTGTGATCTTGACCTTTGATCTTTTGAGTACAAAACTTTGTCTTGCCCTGAATGCAAGCCATTCACCAACTCAGGTATTTGTGAATGTAAGAGAAATCTAACTAATATGCAGAAATTAAATAAGGAACAGTCATATGTATGGACAGACAGATATCATAACATCATACACTTCATTGTATGGCAGTCATACAAAATCACCACTACTGCTACAGCTGCACTAGCCAGCCACCATATCCAAAAATTGACCCAGTATCATAATTTTAAATCTGTCATATCTTCATGGCAATATATCATAAGTCTGGGCACATAATTTAAATGCCATTGTAATGAAATTTTTTTTCTATACATTTCACCTGAAATCCATCCATGAGTCCCTGGGGTGTGAGTCAATAACGACACCCTGTTAACAAAGCTTCTACATGTGCAACATAATTTAAAGTTTCATTAATTTTTACCCAACAGTTTAGGAGCTGTGGTTATTTACAGAAGGACATGAGAAGGAGTGTGTCATTGATACTTTATATGAAAAAAGTCTGGAAATATAAATTTCACATGACTTTGTATTACATGAGAATTGAAATGCTGGATCATTTCTTAGTAAGATCAACAATAAGAATGTCCTTTCTATGTCTAATGTATGAGATTGGACAGGCCATGTACTTACTTATCACGAGATTTGCCAACAAGGAGTGGACCAAAAATGAAAGTCTCAGTGGTAAGAATGTACTTCTTGATTATAATTTCTTCTGGCTTGATGCTCTTCTGACGATGAGGAAATACAATTCTGAAAGACAATTTGAATCTCAATGATTGCAAGGATGGAAATTCAGAAATTCATTCATTAGTACAAGCATATAAAAAATAATTACTGACTATGCAGAGAAAACAGTATGATGCATTTGATTAAAGAGGCTACTGAAATTAGGAGGCACATAGATGAGCATCTGAATGGAAAAGTCTCTGATCATCCTAAGTTAACAGCCAGTATATTGGAATAATCTCTGATCAGACCTAAATTAATAGCCAGTTTTACAATGACTGCCTTTAAGTTAATTGCCAGTTTAACAATGATTACCTTTAAGTTAATTGCCAGTTTAACAATGATTACCTTTAAGTTAATTGCCAGTTTAACAATGATTACTTTTAAGTTAATTGCCAGTTTAACAATCATTACCTTTAAGTTAATTGCCAGTTTAACAATGATTACCTTTAAGCTAATGGCCAGTTTAACAATGATTACCTTTAAGCTAATGGCCAGTTTAACAATGATTACCTTTAAGCTAATGGCCAGTTTAACAATGATAACCTTTAAGCTAATGGCCAGTTTAACAATCTTTCTCTATATTGTTTCATAACATTGGATTATGACAGCATTTTACCTTGGTTCACGGCTAATGGTGGGGAAAGCACAGATTCCCCGGCAATACAGTTGGTATCTTCTGCGTGTACCCATGATCTCAAAGTTAAGTGTCTGATCAAACTGTCCTAGCTCTTCTGATGTGAATCGCAGGCGCAACAGTACCTCACCACCTGCAGGTACAGTCCATCTGAAGATTGACAACCTGTTGCAGAAGAAAATGTTAAATTAGTGGTAGTTTAAATGTCAAACCTGTTCAGTAATCATCCATTACCGAGTTATCATTCAATTCACAAAAAGTCACCTTGTTTTATGCTCTGAAAACCTATAAGGTATTGGAAACAAATTATACAGTCATTCAATTTAATAGGGCATGATCATCTATTTTCATCTATGACTATTTGAACTTGAAAAAGAAAGAAACAGTTTTCTGTTCCAATTCTACATTAAAAATATATTAAATAAACCTCTAAAATAAAAATGCATATTGTAAATCCCTGATAAAAATGTTGCATGTGAAACTAATTTAATATTCATGTATAGATACTGTGAGTTTACAGATGTTTTTCTAACATTTACTGAGGAAATCTTTGTCTGATAATAAACACAGACCCTAACTTGTGATAAAATTTATTTAATAATTTTTTCATTTTAAATCTTAAGCTTACCTATATTATATGGTTACTTGTTTTCATGTAAATTGTACATTTCTAGTAAACATTGAAGGAAAATAATTCTTCAAGATTAAAGTAATAATGCATACATATGTTATAGCAGACAATTTTGATAAAAATAATGTTTTACATAGTTTCATAAAAAAAACTGAGTTAAAATAATACGTTTGTCACATATTTCAAAGAGTAAGAATCCTTAAAATAGACAAAAAAATTGTTTACATGCAACATTTTTTAAAAAATGATTACAACCTATATATATATAATGAGAAGCAAGTTAACAAATCAAACTTCAATATATATATATATATATATATATATATATATATATATATATATATATATATATATATATATATATATAATAAGAAGCAAGTTAACAAATCAAACTTCAATATATATATATATATATATATATATATATATATATATATATATATATATATATATATATATATTGTGTTAACAAATTTGTACTTACAAATTATAATACTATAATGTAGGTACTCATATCAGTTAAAAGTAATTACTATGTACAGTTTCTGACATGTCATAAGTCATAAGACCAAGATATGATATGCTGCATGAATCTCTCCATCCAAACATGTACCTATTTTAAGTAGAAATATACTACATGTGAACATGATAGATAATGATGAAAATTTTCAATAAATAAACAATCCAAAGTTTTAAAAATGAAACTAAAAAATTTAAATATATGCAACTGCAAAATTAACATAAACACTGAAACAAACTCATGTAAAGAATGCAGCCACACTAAGACTACTTCTCTGCACTTTGACCTAACTGAATACAGTTTGATCTGGTCCTGATTGGAATCACAATAACAGAAATGACAACAGAACCAAAATTGAATTATGGTTAAAGATCAATCCACATTTGCTTATTCATTTCTATTTTTAACTTGGTTTTTCCTCATTCTAAGGGCATCCTTTCTCCTTTCTAAATTAACAAGATTCTTGCAAAAAAAAACACACATGACACCTGATTGTATCAAATTTCAGTTCTGAAACTGGAGATAACGTGTACAAAGAAATATTAGCAACCATGAAAGCGTCCTTTGTCAACAATGTTCTTTATACTGAGATCAAAATTATAAGCATACAAGAAGGGATCCATATAATTTTGCCCTTTGGACAGTTGTCCTTAATACTGAAGTCAAAATCAACGTAAATATGAGAAGGGATTCATGAGATGATGTCCTTCATATTGAACATACTGCAAAGGCAGATTTCTATATGTAAGTAACTTATTTTGTTTTCTGAGAAAATGAAAATATCATATTAATATATAGCTGTAAGTCTAAATAGTAACCTCCAGAAGCTATCAGCCACCTGTTTAAAAATGTCAGCACAAATGAATAATATAGTATCAAAGAACAGTACTTTTGTGATAAGAAAAGTAAATTTTATTAAACTATCTTTTTTAATCTATTCGACCAGTCTATACTAATGCTATTTAAAGGATACATGTGAATGAAAATGAATTAGTATAGAATTCCTCTGTGGAAAGGTAGTTCTGCTGAGAGATGCAGTACCAAATCAGAACATTTTGTAAAAGCACACAAATGCTAAGTGTTAACATATTTTCAAATACTGAGGACAAAATTGGCTGGCATCTAATGAATATTCTACATGACACAGACCTTTTGACATCAATAGCAGTGCTCAAAACAACAGACTTAAAGAACAGAATCTTTCGTTTTTTGAATTAAACTGTTAAACATGGATCCTTCTTTCAAACTTATGCATACTGTTCTTGCTTTACCTATATAACTTAAAAGAATAAGCTGGTAAAACAGGGAAAACAATGAAAATTCAAAGTTGGAGCTCTTGTTTTTACATATACACAATCTATGGGTGATAATTGATCTGCAATGGAAGCAAATTGAAACCCATGGCATAAAGAGACATGTTATTTGGTAATTTGTTCTACTTTAGTATTAATTAGTATCTTTGACTGAAGCAGGTTAATTGCATACTTCGTCCATTTACCTAGTAAGGGGAAACAGCTTTTATGTTTCTAACTGAGAGGGAAAGCAATGCATAAAAGTAAATTTTATTTTATTTTATATTTTATAACCATACTTAATCCAAACACATCCCTTAACAAGCAAGACTGATATTACAACAAACTACTGGAACCTGTGTAATTATTATGGTAATATTGTTTTTGATTTTATTGAATTCTGATGCATTGTGCATCTGATTAATCTTTACTTCCATTATTTGTATGCATTTGTTTGTAGTTTTGTCCCTGCTCCCCCTTACAACTGTCATTCTACTGGATAAATATCATATGGATATACTGGAAAAAGTGAATCCAGGTGCACAGTTTCCAAAGCTGCATTAGAAATCTTGAGAAAAAAATTGAATTCCATAAAAATTTTGTAACTGATAAAGATAATGATCATGCTATACCTCAAGGAGATCTTCAGCATCAAGCTTACATGCAAGAAAATAAATAATTTAAGGATGATCAAGACAAAAGAAATGAAGCTGTCAGAAGACAGCACAGCATGCCTGCGTATATTCAAAAAAAAATTTAGTTTTTGCCAAAACTCATGATGATTAGAATGAAGAGATGATGAGGATAAAAACATGGTTGACTGAAGGTCAGTTAATTTTTCTATGATAGAATGATGAGTACATCTCATGATGTATAATCATATTCAGTTTAATTGATGTACAAGCATCGAGTCCAAGGAAGTTATCTAAATATAAAAGGCATGGTATGACTCAATCGGCGATCAAAACCCATGACGTCCCGCATCCAAGGAGGACGCTCTAACCACTAGGCCAATGGAGCAGTTCTAATTTATGAAGAATAACTCTCCCTTTTTCACAGACAGTAAAACTATGACCAAATTTTAGCCATAAATGTACACAATTCCTTTGCCCTCACAACCAGTGTACAGAATGCCATTTTGCTAATTGTATGGGCAAAAGAATTTAAAATGGCATTCTGTACACTGGTTGTGAGGGAAAAGGAATTTAAAAATGACAATGTGCATCTAAATATAACTCTCAATAACAACAGATGCAGCAATATGGAAGAAATTTAATATATTTAATTTGCAAAACTTATGTTCTCACTCAAGTTGTGTTAGTGATTTTTAGAACACTGAAATGTTACTGTAAGTTTAAATGCAAATAAATGAAAACTGCAGCAACAACAAAATTTAACTACAATCGAACTCTATAAAGTTATAAAATTCTAAATTTATTGTAATTACAAGCAGACATTGTGTGACACTGAGGTTGTTCTTTTTTATCATACTTTTTTAAGAATATAAGTGGCTTAGCTAAATAGCTGTTGTGAACAATACTTACCTCACTGGTTTATTATCTCCAGTAGTTAGCGCTTCACCAGCAGTACTGTAAGAAGCAAAATCCAACACATCGAACATAAACACAGAGGTTAGATACAAGCTCAACACTACTACCATACAACTACCACATGCAATAATATCTAACCCACTACTACAATTCCCAGCAACAAAATCTTTAAAAAAAAATGTCTGAACAAATGTACTTGTATTTACAGTCTAGTAATGCTGCAGTATGTTTTCCAGGATGTTGAGATTTATTAAGCAAAGAAGGCATGTTATTTTGATGAATCTACAGTGAATTCTATATCCAATATATCACCGAACAGTTAAGGATTTGTTGCATATCTTGAGAGTCATGTAATCAAGGAATAACTACCAAAGTAATTTTGATTCTGCAACATATCTTAAAGTTTCCAATATAAAATGTGATATATTCCACTCTGTAAGCAGAACTGAAGGCACCAAAGTCATTCCTGAAAATCATAACTTCAGGAAACATACAGGCATTACTACACTGTGATTAACAACCTCTGCCAATTTTACCATGTTGTCAAAAAAAAGACATAAAAATAGCCAGTGATAATAGAACTAAAAAAATGACAAGGAGAGATTTTTAAGTCCAATTATCCATCCTTTTAGACATTTTTTTTATGAAACGTTATAAAAGACTTTTAACAGCTCTTTAAAAACTTTTTTTTACCACTATAGCTTTATACTCATTACATGTATATGTTTATGTCATTCAACACAACAGTTTTTAATGGACAAAATTACTGAATTTTTTAAATTATAAAACCTGGTTGGAAATTTGGATACAAATTGATTTCTTGGAGTTTGAAATATATATTTAAAATTTTTTCTAAAGCATACAAAATTTATCAAATGTTTCAATGACAACTATACTAACCTAAAAATTTTAAAGTGATATTGATTTCAGAAATCAAACTTAATTTTTCTTATTCTGTAGACTCTTTTAATTCACCCTAAAGCAAGAGGCTATGAAGAAAATCAGTTGCAAATATATAGATATCTATATATAGTTCTACAATGCAAATTAGTCTTTATAAATGTTTTTGGCAATGAAATAATTTCTTTTCCCCCCAATTTACATAAGCCATGTTTTATAACTGAAAGTACAAGTAACAGTAGAAGAGCAACTGAGATCCTCTGCAAGTAGTTTTTTTTTTGCATCAGATTGTTCAAGCATGTGAATATAACATGCAGAACATTTCATGCATAACATGCATTTTAAAGAATCTCTGCTTAGTTACAGTTATGCCATAACATGCTGGTTATTGGATCTCTGCTTAGCAACAGTTATGCCATAACATGCTGGTCATTGGATCTCTGCTTAGTTACAATTATGCCATAACATGCTGGTCATTGGATCTCTGCTTAGTTACAGTTATGCCATAACATGCTGGTTATTGGATCTCTTAGTTACAATTATGCCATAACATGCTGGTCATTGGATCTCTGCTTAGTTACAATTACATCAAACATGCAAAGTCAAAACCATTGTGGTAACAACAGACAGTCATATCTTAGGTATATAATAATTAAGGATAAATAAACCTGGATTAGGCATTAATCAACATAAAGGATCAAGTACATTCTATTTAAAAAAAAACATTATTAAAGATACAAAAGTTAAAATTAGGTTATTGAAAGTGGCTTTTGTGTACATAATTTCTTGAATTACATTATTTTTTTTTACTTTATGATAAACTTGATTATTCATTCTTATGTATAATGAATTAATGATAAAATGCTAAAAAAAATAAAATTATGATACAATTGTTGCTTTTAAAAAACTGGTATTGATAAATAAAATGGAAAATGAGGAAAAGTGTCTAGGATATTCCATAAATTTTAAAGAAAAAAAAAACATACAAAAAATGTATGTATATTCATAAACAAAAAACAACCTGATGTTCTCAAATCAACCCTGAAAAAACTGAATATCTGAGATTTAACTGTATTGTGTTTTCAGACAATTATGCATATTCCTAAACATGCACTACACTCAGATGTTTAGCAAACTCAGAACAAATAAAATTCATTGTTAATGTATTTCTCAGCAGTCTGCCTAAAAACCCCAAGACACCCCAAAACTACCCTAAAACATTTCATGACTGCCCCAAACAAACTCTGGTACCCAGTAGGCATGTATGCAAATAAAATAAAAACAAAAAGAAATATGACCAAAAAAATATCATAGAAATACAATTAATGTACATAGGTCTGACAAATTTACAATAACTTAATGAAACATCTCAGTTTTACAATATTCTCTCTCTCTCTCTCTCTCTCTCTCTCTCTCTCTCTCTCTCTCTCTCTCTCTCTCTCTCTCTCTCTCTCTATTGGATGCCTGATATAAACACAAGTTTCAAGAAAATTAGAAGTGAACGAAAAAAATCTAAATAAATTCATAATACAAAGAAATGTGCACTTAATGATAGAAATTCTTTAAAAGCTGTTATCATTTTTTTGTTGTCCATTTGGTATTAATTTACTGATATGTAATAGAATGTTCTTATTCAGTTCCTAGAATCCATTGCATGAATGAAAACTCTTTCATCACTGCATGTGAATAGATAATCAGTTTAAAAACATTTCTTGGATTATGAGTTGTCAGTTTTTATGTATTCAATACTAAATTCAATAATTTCTGTTCATGAAAAAGGAATTTTGAGGTGTCTTGTTTTATTTTCAAGAGTCATGAAGTGATTAGTCATTCTTTTTTCAATCAAATACCACTTATAATTGTATTCAGAGACATAGGTAGAACAACAAAGTTATGTAAATCTTTATATACATACATAAAATCTTAGATAAAAAAGATCATTGTGTGGCACACATTACACTAAAGAAAACACATTTTACTATCAACCCCCACACAAATGTGAATCAAGCACCCAAATATGGGTATTTTTCAACAACTACTCTACAATATTCACACAAAGACCTGCCCTAAATCTTGTGAATATTATTTATTTTCTACTCTACTAAAACGTTAAATATGAAAAATTAGAATTTTATCCCCAACCAACCTGATACCATCCAAATCAGAAATTGGGGTTGTTGCCCCAGGAGGAGGTGATGGTGGCATGATTGAATTTCGTCTGGAACCTTTTGATGTCTGCCTTTTCTCAGCGCTCTTTTTGCGTTCTTTGTCTTTTTCTTTACCATCCTTTTTAGTATCAGCCTCAGCCTTTTTGTCCTTCCCTTTGCTCTTGGTTGGAGTAGTGTGATCTTCCTTCCCTTTGTCAGGTGTGACAGACTTTTCTTCATCTACTTCTGGCTCCTTTGTCTCAACCACACCAACGTTTCTGTATTCATGAAAATGAAATGATTCTACTCATCAGAAATCCTGAAATCTCTGTATGTGCTGGACATATTCAGCAGATCAAAGGCTTTAAATGATACATTCTGAGCAACCAGATATTGGTCATAGGAGTTTTCAAATATCATTATATCACCTTGTTTTTGATTTGTTTATCCATTAAACTGCCAAATAAACACTATAATTAAGTAATATTGAAAGGTCACATGGCTATATTTACACATAGGTGTTGCCAACTAGGCTTGTTTGGTAATTATGTTTTCCCAATTGTTAAAATTCTCTGAAGCCACAAAATACATTGACAAAAAAGGTATGACAGCTTATCAAAAGACAGCATAATTTCTCCAAGATCTCTCCTATAGGAGCATTGTAGCATTGTGTCAACACATGATACTCTTACAATATATTTGAAAACAATGCTTGAATTAAAAAAGAAAGTTATTAGCAAAACAAACTAATTTTTATTACAATCCTCCAAAACATAACACATGTATTGATCCCTGGCAATGATTACTTAAAAAGGAAAATGCTCAGACACCAGCAAGGGGAGTATGAACCTTATGAATAAAGATAGGATTAGGTAGCAGACATGTATGTATGTATGTATGTATGTATGTATGTATGTATGTATGTATGTATGTATGTATGTATGTATGTATGTATGTATGTATAGGAGAAATCTTGGAGAAATGCATGAATGCATGCATGCATGCATGCATACATACATACATACATACATACATACATACATACATACATACATACATACATACTACATACATACATACATACATACATACATACATACATACATACATACATACATACATACTACATACATACATACATACATACATACATACATACATACATACATACATACATACATACATACATACATACATACATACATACATACATACATATGCAATAAACTGACAAGAAACAGTATCTAACTAGCCTGAGCGCTTTCAACTCTTAATGAGTCTTTTTCAAAGGCATATACAATAACATAGATAAAACAATCAAATAAAAACATAAATTTTTTTATGATTTGTTTGTTTTGTCTATGTTATCTATATGCCTTTGAAAAAGGCTCATTAGGAGTTAAAAGTGCTTAGACTAGTTAGATACTAGTTTTGCACTGTTCGTCATCAGTTTATTGCATCTATCTCAATCAATCCCTGACACATGTGATCCCTTGCTGGATCCAGTGCACTTGAAAGGGCTGTTATTCACCATATATATATATATATATATATATATATATATATATATATATATATATATATATATATATATATATATATATATATATATATATATATATATAGGATTGCCCTCAAATCAGAGAGAACTAAGGTATCCTTTCTATAACTATAATTTCCATTACCAATAAATAAAATATATTTCAAACTCAGATTTTGCTATTACAATACCACAAACTTCAAGAAACGTAAATCAAATTTATAATATGCAATTACAAACTTGCATACTTCATGAAACATATCTCAAATACACATTTCAGTATTTCACTACTGAATACTTCACAAAACAATTTAAATTCAAATTCACAATTCCAATACTGAATAATTCATGAATGTAACTCTCATTCATAAGTTGCAATTCTATTACTGCATACTAATTGAAACTTAGTTCAAATTTATAATTTGCAATTAGTGAATTTTATCTCACAATGTATAACATGTCACTGTTGTCATTACTGCACTATATTAAAATTTGATTTGTTTTTTTATTGATTTTATACTGTACACTGTCAATAAATTTTGATTTTTTTTGTACAAATGATAATTTAATTTATTACCATTTTATAAAAATTACTTTACAGAGTCAAATACACTTTTCAAGTCCTGTACAGTTCTGTAAGGAGCACATATATCAGCTTGACATATCAAGAATTGAAGGCTAGCAATGGGAACATTTGATCTTTTAATTCTTAATGCGTCTTTATAACAGTAAAATGAACTGAATTTCACCCAGTAAATAGCAAGAACACAGTTGTGCAAGAAAAACATGTTCATTAATATTCATCTTCACATTTACACTCTTGACTAAACATTACAGAGTACATGAAGTGAAAGACATTGCTGACCCAGCTTCAGATTCAATAGTAGAACCAAATATTTTTGGAAGTGGATAGCCTTCCACCCTCTTTTTAAAATAAGAGAATTAAAGCAAATAATGTAAGGCTTGAACAAAAATTGTACATTATTATACAGTTAATTGTTCAGTGAAATGTTTTAAAATTTATGATGATTCCTGAAATGGCATGTCCTAGTACAGACCCTGTTGCTTACAAAGTATTCAAGTTATTTATGAAGAATATTCACCATTTACTGGATCGTGTATATAAAGTATTAAGTATAATGTATCTTGAATTCAGAATCTCATATCCATCACTGTAACCTTCAGGTCATGGAATATATACACAAATACTTACGGATCATCAGGGGAGGAGGCAACAAACAAATATCTTCCTCCAAACTCACAAACAGGAGGGGCTCTCCTTTTGACAGGATAGGGGACAACAGCGAAATCAGCTGGAGGGGGTATGGGTGGTCCCTTGGGTCCTAGACCAAGTCCATCCAGTACCTGTAACATAATAAGTGCCATTATGTGTCAATAATATTTTAGGTATCAAATTAAATACAAGAAAATTACTTCCTTGTACAAATTTATCAGAATTTATGAGTATTTCCATTCACATTTTATTTAGTTTCATTATGTGTTGATATATTACATAATAATAGTCTTGTAGCATATATAATGAAAAATACAAAGGTATTCAACTAGTAAAATACCTGTCATAAATTGGACTAGATTGCAATGCTTTCAGTTTCTTGAAAGAAGATTTTCTTTAAAAAAAAATAAATATGGGTACAGCCTAGAAATAAAGATTTCAATATCATTATCACCAAAATAATATTCTGGTCCTGTCTGTCCATCAAAGAAAGTTCAGTAGCTTGACTGTATAAAAAGTACATAATGCAGACAATTATACAAAGAGTAACTTATGTAGGCAACTGTACAAAACAAACCATATGTAGGAATTTGTTAAAAGGTACCTGATGTAGGCAATTGTACAAAGTGTACCTTATGTAGACAACTAAAAATAAGCACCTTATGTAGACAATTGTACAAAAGTACCTTATGTAGACAACTGTACAAAAGTACCTTATGTAGAAAATTATACAAAATCACCTTATGTAGACAATTATACAAAAGTATCTTATGTAGATAATTGTACACAAAGTACCTTATGTAGACAATTATACAAAAGTACCATATGCAGACAATTGTACACAAAGTACCTTATGTAGATAATTGTACACAAAGTACCTTATGTAGACAACTGTAAAAATAAGTACCTTATGTAGACAATTATACAAAAGTACCATATGTAGATAATTGTACACAAAGTACCTTATGTAGACAATTGTACAAAAGTACCTATGTAGATAATTGTACAAAAAATTATCTTATGCAGTACATCAAGTAGACAATTGTACCAAAAAAGTACCTTATGTAAGCAAATGTACAAAAAGTACCTTATATAGACAAATACAATTTGGTAAGTTTGTTTATATATATATATATATATATATATATATATATATATATATATATACATACAAAAAACCTTATTAGATTGTCATGTCACTAAAACAATTTTTCACTTTTAAAATTTCTGAACATTTATGGCTCAGACCTTTAGGTAAAAACTGCTTGGAAAAGATGTGTCAAATGATATAGTCATGTTAAAGTCCATAATGTCAATTATCTGATTAGATTTTCATGTCATTAATGCAATTTTCCCTCTTCTAAAACTTCTGAAACTTTCTTGACTTAGCATGACTGAGCCAACACTATCAGACAAAAAGTAATCAAAGCCAAAAGACATATTTCTGTAAATATGCAATGCTTACTGCCATACAAGAAACACTGACAAAGTTTTTACACATACAAGGATGATAAGAGTGCAATAGGAATTTCTTTTCAATATAATAATTTAAACTAAAGTAAAACATTCATTATCCAGACCCTATACAAGACACATATTTTCCTAGATAAATAGTTGTCTAGATCAATTAAATGTTAGCAGTCCTAAATGGTTTTCTTTTCAAATCAGTGTGTGAGTAGTTTTGTCACCATTTTCAAGTTTACAGATCTGCCTCAAAACTGTAGATGACCTAATTAGATGTCTTGTCAATAAACAATTTTTCCATTTTACATAAATTTTCAACACTTTGAACTTAGAAATTGTTTGTCTGCAACATACATGCTATTAAAAAAAACAAATCTAGTTCTTCTCAGTATTATTACCTCTGCTAATGAGGGTAATTTTCCAGACTCCAAGATTTTGTTGCCTGGTGACTGACTCTTATCAAAAACATCAATGACAATATGAGGAATGCCAATTGTAGTTTTCTCTTCTTTTTCCGGAGTCCCATCTGTGCCTTCACCATCCTGAGCATCATCGCCTTCAGCAGCCATTTTGGCAGCCTCAGCAGCCTGGAAAAACATTTTATTTTCTCTTTTTCTATTCTTAAAAAGGATTATCACAGTCTTTTTGATGAAGCACTCAAACTAAAAACAAACAGTCATCTTTTTGCATAATTAGACCAACAATTACTGCTACTTGTATTATTGAGAATTATGAGGAACTTATTTCTATCTTTCTGAAGGAAAGTGAGGAATTGTAGATATAAACAAAAGCATTTATGTTCTCCATATTGATTACAGTATTTCTTCTTTGATAAACATGACATCCACTACATTATTTTTGGAAAACAAATGTTTGCATGTCTCATCTAAAATCAAAATACAATATCATAATTTTCTAAGGTGGAGATGAACTTAATATTGAACAATGAGATTTTCTGTAAACTGAGCTGGATCAGGGTATGAACTATTTAACTACTTAAAAATAAAAAACAGACAAACACTAACTATACTTTTCCATAAAAAAAGGTGTTTTAACTTAAGTTTTCAAAATGTTTTGCAGACCAGGTTTTTTAACTTTAAGTTTTCCTTTGTATTTGACATACAAGGTGTTTTAACTTTTAAGTTTTCATTTGAATTTTAAGGACTAGGTGTTTTAACTGTAAGGTTTTCAAAATATTTTGATAAGATGGTGATTTAACTTTAGGTTTTCCTTTCCACTTGACAGACTAAGTTTTTTAACTTCAAGTTTACCTTTACATTTTAAGAACAAGGTGTTTTAACTGTAAGGTTTTCAAAATGTTTTGATGGCATGATTTAACTTTAGGTTTTCCTTTCCACTTGACAAAGTTTTTTAACTTTAAGTTTACCTTTACATTTTAAGAACAAGGTGTTTTTACTTTAAATTTTCCTTTGCATTTTAAGGACTTTGTGTTTTAACCTTTGAAAATTTGTTTTTCTCTGATTTGTCATAATGTCATCTCTACAAGTTTTTAACTGACATGAGAAATCATCATGCTGAAATATTTCTTGGACATTTTAATATATTATATTACCTCTCTTGCTAATCTTTCAGCATTCTCCTTCTCAATCTGTTTTTGTCTTTCTCTCTCAGCCTTCTCTTTATCATGTTTGTCAACTGAAAAATAAAGAATGAAAAATTAAGTTTGCATAACTATTATATGCAACACTGATGTCAACTGCTAACCAACAATCCCCAAACTAAACCTTTATACCAGCACCCTATTTTGTTCAGTTTGTCACTTGCCAATCTTGTGTCAAGTAACATGTAAACCATTATATAATCACAACTAATGTGATAAACTTATTTAAGCACATACTGCTGCTTTAATATTCTGACATGTAAACAGTTTTTCTAAATAAGATGTAGTAATTCAATCTGTAATAACTGTATTATTTTTCATTCTGTATGTCTGAAATTTCATTAGCAATAGAAAACACCTCTCTTAAATAAAGTTGTAACATTTTCAAAACAAAATTTATTGGTTTTATGAAAATGATATGATTATGTGTAGGCATGTATATCTTGGTTCCAGCAATTTGTCAATTACACTACATTTAAATGCACTGTGAAAACTTCATACTGATATGTATTTCGTACAGCTGATTAGAATCTCCCCTGACTGGGCCCTATCCCCTGAAAATCTTTCCAAAATATGTTTTCGGTCATAACCTTTTATGTGTAACCTTATACAAAGGTGAAATTGACCAACATATAAGTCAAGTCCAACTGCAAACTGCACAGACCTAGATCTGACATCCCATAATGTGTTGGAATCTTGGGGTCTATGCAATTTGTAAAAAGTAATCAGTACAACAAACAACGGAGATCAGGTTTTATGTTGTTTGATTTAAGATTCAACTTATAAATGGATATATATGGTATAGAGTGTGATATTCATTACAATGACATTCATTCATTTTTTAACTGTGTAACATAGTAATTCATTTCAGCCTGAAATATGTTCCTAAACTTTTTCTCCATAATAGTAATTACAGACATTTTTTTAATTTTTAAATACAGGTACAAGAATAATTTAAAAGCTGTTAATGTTGAATAATATTTCTTGAATAAATCTGCATCCCTCTAACAGGGTCCCACTCATTAGAAATTATCAGGAAAGAAACAGTATTATTTGATATTCATGCAGGTAAACCTTCACCTTATGTTTTCTTTGTTATGTTGATGTTCTCACATGCAATCATAAAGGAATAAACTATATTAATGAATCTACATCATGCTGGTGCTGAGCATGGATTAATTAAGTTTGTCATTGGTACATTTCAATCAGATGACAAATTTAAAAGTTACCACACAAAAAAAAACCATGCAAAACTTAGTTTAGTTATTTTTTTTATCCGTTAATCTGTCCCAGCACATATAACTAGTTCCACTATAGGGATGTCTACTCCTAATTCTATGGTTACCTAAAGGCATTATTTTCTGTTTAATTAGTCTATTTGGTGGAGGTTCTTATTTTTCCTAAGGGCCAAGTTTTAGGCCTTGGGGTCTAGGTTCTGTACTCCCATCCTCTCCAGTACAGAGGTCTAAAGGGATAGGGGGTTTCAATCCCTTGCCTCCTCAAGACAGTTTATTAGTGACCTTTAACCTAGGGTCTATGTCCAAGTATTTGGTTTGATAACTATTTACATTTTGTCAATGATTAAATACAGTTTTTCAGCAAGCTGTGGGACACTCCTATCATAAATGAAAGGTAGCATAAAATGTTAAAATCACAGACAGCCACAAGGCCCTATCTAGTATATTTTCATGGGTGCTTTTGTCTACTTCACAAGAAACATTATCTGACAGGTTACAAACAACTGTTAAATATACTTACATGCATTAACATAATATCAATGAAATTTGGCTAATCTGACAAGATTTTACAGGGGAGGGGGTCTTAGGAAAGACTTTTGATTGACCAAAGAAAATGTATAAAGATTCTAAACAAAGCAACACACACACACACACACACACACAAACACATGCATGCAGGCACACATATATGCACACTTATATTCTACAAGACATATTCAAGATATAGCACTCCCTCACAATAACATACTTCATTATAACATGGTTTCATTTATAAGACAGGTATGGTTGTTCCATGTCATAATGAAGTCCTAAATTTATAGGCATAATAGTACATCATTAAAAGGTGCCCCACAAGGCATTTTACTCTTAATTTTCCCATGGGAAGCTTTATAATGAGAGAGTACTGCTTTATCTTTTGCAAATTACACATTTTTCATTTCATGAATAGTGTTTAAATATATTAAGGTAATGCAAATCATAACACCACATCAGATCATAGTAGAAAGAATAGCTGTAAGAAAAATTTGACATGAAACATTTAACTTGTGCTATTTAGCATATCTTCTTGAATCAAGATATTCTTGTTTAAAAAGTGAAGGTAAATTTCAGGATCAGAGGTTACACAATGCACATTAACAGTTTTGTAAATCTACAACAAAGGGAGATAACCATAACTTTTTTTTTATTTTTTTTTTTATCCACTATATTCTGCCTTAAGCTGCAGCTTTACAGATATACATACATATAAACAAATGATGATCCATAAACACATAATACTTGACTAGATAAAATAAAAAGTGTGAAGTTGGAATGCAAAATGGCAGCATAATAAATGACACCTGGGGATAAATGTTTAGTCTGATAATAATCACCAATGAATACCATATAAATTCATTTAATATGATAAAACCAACTACACACTGCACAAACCACCGACAGTCAATGAATAATGTACCAGAAGATCGGGGTCTGTGCTGTTTGTTAGCAGTAATCAGTAGAACAAACAACAAACACCCAGATTTGCTGGTGAATTATGTTTATACTGATCAGGATTTATGTTGTTTGCATGTGTGTGTGATTTAGAATTTTAATGTACCTTTAACAATTTTGGTCATATCTCCATGATGTCTCCATTGTGGCAGTTTATAGTGAAGTCTAGCACTGGGGCATCAAGCCAAAGACATGTGGCATGATGACCCACTGAGTCACATTTTCCTGACACCTGGCCAACCAGTCCTATCACTAACTTCTTAAATTCTAAGCACCAAGCAAGGCAGCTGCTTCACCATTTTTATAAGTCACTGGCATGACTCAGTCATGGTTCTAACCTGTGACCTCCCACATCTTAGGTGGACAATCTAACCACTTGAGCTACTGCAGCAGTGTTGGTTTTGACTTATATGCAAGTATTTATGGCATGCATCGATAAATTATATTTTGGACAGTTAAATGAGAAAGAGTATACATGTATATATTTTATTCAGCATTTGTTGTCATCTTACAAAATCAAAGTTTTGATGTGTGAAGTGTACAGTATAAACACCGAAGGGAATAGTTCATTATATCAGTACAGCTATGATTGTCTTCCCCACACCTGGTTTGAAAAATGTTCTAAGAACTGTAACATCAATAACAAAATACCCTTGGTTTTCACTGACCAGCATTACCACATTTAAATTATAACTCCATATTGAACCATAATATGTTATTCATTAGCCACATAATAAGTTTACCATGAATCATGCCACAATGAAAGCATGCGAGGATGGGTGTACAGAGCTCACTTAACTCCATCCAAAATAATACTATAAGATAGAAAATTATAACCATCACATTGAAAAAGTCAAATTCCTAAATAACTTGATGAAATGGACTGAAAAAAATAAAAGTGCTGGAAAAGTTAAAGCAGAGATATCAGATACCAGAAATTACCATATATACTCACTCATTTGTAAGTTGAATCCAACTGCAAACAACAAAGATCTTGATCTGCTGTAGCATAATGCACCTGCAGATCAGAGTCTATAATTATTGTTTTACAGATTATTCCTAAAGAACTGCACAGACCAAGATCTTCTGGCACATAATGTGACAACAGATCTTGTCTGAGCAGTTTGCAGTTGGACTAAACTTAAAAGTGAGTATATATGATAAACATTTGTTTGAGACTCACAAAATCCTCTCATTATAATCTGAATGATGACAGGGACAAAAATACAGAAAATTATACAGCTAAGTGGAATTAGAGATAAATTTGGAGAAGGGATTTGTATGTAGACACTGAGCATGTTATTAAATGAGATTTACTACAAAAAAAAAATAATGTTACTCCAAACTTATACATTAATTAAAATTTGTATAAGCAAATAATTCTACAAAATATTTTCCAGATAAAGTGATAAATATAATTGTTTTTGTTATGTATTTGATATCAGTCACATCAATAACATATGCCATATATATTATCTCAATTATACACATGTACAATACTCAATATTTCAAAAACTGCAAAATAATTCTGCATATTTTATTGGTATCAAATTTGACTAATTTTGTGATTGTTCTAGACCATGAATTAAAAAACCAAACAAACTATTTCTTCTTAAAAACAATGTCTCTTTAAACAAACCTAAAATTTATGTACTAATTCTCAAATTTACTGAAAATTCATTATCTTTTGTAGTTATGTATCTACTTTTATGTTCTGCAAAAAATTATCTACTATATATTTACTTATAAATCCAACTGAAAACTGCATATTTCTAGACCTGCTATTGCATAACGTGCTGGGTCTATGCAGTTTGTTAGAGTAACCAGTAACCGGTAAAAAAAAATAGAGGCCTTGATCTAGTGACTCATATGACAGAAGATCAGGGTCTGTGATCATGTGTTGTTTGCAACTGGACTCAACTTATCAGCAAGTATATATGTTAAAAGTCCCTTACAATTCATGAAAATAATTGTATAGCATTTATTAACACCTGTCTTTGTCAAAGAGTCAAGACAAGACTGACAAGACAATATGGCATCATGACAAAAAAAATATGAATATTTAATGTGAGACAGACAAGTAGGCATAGTTAAAGTGAAATTAAGAATGCAGAACATCCTGTTACTCAACTGTGGCAATGAAAAGTGATTTGCCATTACAATGCACAGATCAGTCTGCTATAGCACCTGAAAGGGCATTGGCCAGAGGAAAAATAGAAATATTGGTAAAGATAGAAAAAATAGATGTTTTATCATCAAAAGCAGGCAAGAAAAAAACATTTTAATATATTGCATTTGTAGGAAAATTCTGACAGGCTTCCACTCTGTGTGTGTGTGTGTGTGTGTGTGTTACATCAAAATCATACCTATTAAAAAGAAGTAATTTCATTTCTGGTCTAAAATCTATCTTTCTAATTTGGCAATTTTTTTAGTTAACTGTGGTTGGTCCCTTATCAATAAGGACATAAGGTACTAACCATTTAATTTTAAAAATTCACAGCCCCCCCATCATTCCCACATGTTCATGTCCATGTTGATGATCTTAAACATGTATTTAGTAAACAAGTTTTAACATTCACTGAAAGTGTCAACATAAATGTAAATGTACCAGCCAGAAAAAGATCATCAACAGTCATGTAGTTTTATTAATTTGCAATTTTGGTTGGTGTGTTTCTCAATGACATGCAAATGCTCATGAAGAATAGATTGAAACAGATTTTGGTGTGTAACTCTCAGCTTGTAGGTACAATTTAATGTGCACTATGCAATCTTGAACCTTGATTGCTCTGGTTATAAAGCCACTGTTATCCTTGTCACTTCTGATAGCAAACATATTACTTGCCTCTTGGTAAACATCAATCTCATAAAAAATAACTTTGCTTGTTTTTACTGTCGATGTGACTATGTCACTACTGAAAACAATATAATCCAAGAAATCTATATCCTAATTGCCAGACACAAGTATACATAATGCATAACATGCCGTAGCAAGGATAACAATATCATTATCACTATTACAGGTAATGACATTTGTCTGCTCACTAAAACTTGCCTTAATAAAAACTGTTTGTAGCACAGTCTATGGAAACTTCATGTCATGCACAATAAATAATACTGATTGTGGACAACAAATTTATTTCATGTCAATTTGTTCTTTTTTTTAAGGACTAAACGGTATTCTTTAATTAGAGCATGTCAGTACTTTCACTTCATAACTGAAGATAACTCCATGGAACATAAGAGAAATTTACTTCAAGCTGTTCTCAGGTATTCAATATACTGGTATAAAACAATATATAATGGACACTTCTACATTATTTGGTCAAAAAGTACAAAACAAGCAATTCTTTTCATGTTCTATTGTGCTGAACCATCAAAATTACTAATGAAGCGTCACCATCTCAGCATTTTAATGCTTGTGTTTTTTAAAAGAATGCTATTACCAGGTGCATTTATAATTTAGCAACAATGAATTTGTGTTGATTACCACACTTTGGTTATATTTTTGTTATTTCAATAACTGCCACTGTTTACCTGAAACTGGTCTGTACAGTAATAAAAAAAATTATAACCCTTTCCACCTCATTCCTCCAAGTCACTGTATACTTGATTTTCCAGGAATTGACAATCTAATTACAATGTTGAAATCAGAAAAGGAAATTTCACATATTTTTTTATATTAACTTAATGAAACTTATACATTAGACTCATGAAGTAACAACCTTTATATTTTGGGTAACAATAGAGTGCTGCAGTTTTACTTGTCTGCTGTATCTGCAACCAATACTGTAGATAAATCTCACATATTTTCTCATGGTAAATGTCTTAAATGCTTTAATAAGCTTAAAAGTAAAACAATTGTTTTAAATTAAAACATTGATATCTGCATAAAAAACCAATACAAAGTTTTCAAGCAATTGTGATTATTTCTTGTACACAGAGTCTTGATGTCACAGAAAAGAAAAGCAACATTAATACTATGGATAAAACATGCAATATAAACCTGCCTCTGTAGGCTAATTTTCTGACTATCTCTAAGGAGTCATAAAAATCAAATTACATATAGTATCATTTCATTTAAATATGCAAATATTCTGAGATAAAACATCAAAAAGAATGAGGATTGAGAACTTTAACTGCCATGGAAACAGAAAGCATTTTTAAACTGCTTGCAATAATACAAATGAAATTTCATTAATTTTTTTCTGTTAAAATTATAAGTTTGTTTAAGCATGTCAATTAAAAACATAATTATTTAACACAATTTCTCTAAGACAATGAATCCTTATACTGTACAGAAAATGTCCCTATTTCATATTCCTCAAAAAATGATGTAGTTTCATAATTCATGTGGCAACATAAGTCCAAAAGTCTATTCAGCATCTTTTGAAAGCAAAAGGAACTACCCACCAGTCAGTCACATAAGGCATTCACAGATCATCTTTCAGTTGCACATCTTCTGCATAGCTTGAATAATGAAATGTTTCAGTGCACAAACCATATTAATTGCAACATTAACAACCTGTATCAGAATAAAATGCCCAAAATAAAGGAAGATATTAAAATCAGATACTGACAGAGTGAATCAAACCATGAAAATATTATATATATATATATATATATATATATATATATATATATATATATATATATATATATATATATATATATATATATATTGCGATTCCAGTACTTCCACACATTATACTGTACTTCATCATCAATTAATAACACTCTTTCACTACACTTTATAAAGGTGTAAAATAAAAGCATTATGAGTATAGTGTGCTAACTGTTAAAGATGTATCATATCTCATGAGCTTGTGACATCATGCATAATTTTGCAAGAGATTTTCTGAATCAGATATAATATTCACAACAATGAGCTGATACAGATTTCCCAATTAATGTACTAAACTTTTAACACATTTGTAATGCATATATGTGTATATTAGCATTTAACATCATGCCAGCACAATACTGCCTTTATAATGCCAATTAAAAATGAAGTTATAACAATGTGAACAAAAGGAGTTGCAAGAACAAAACTTTAGGACGATAAATCTTCTCAAGCAAAGGTAAACATGAAATATACAAGATGAAAGTTAAATATATTAAATTATGCAAAGGGTAAATAAAATAAAAAGTAAATGTATAAATATAAAATCCTCAAAAAAAAAACAAAAAAACTATTACCAGACAAGTGATGTACAGCTGTAATCTTTGTTATTACACCTGTTAGTACATTTAAAAATGATGATCACTTAATTTATCTTTTAAGATGTTAGCAGATACAATATATTAGTGTATTAATGAATAACTTTCCTGTATTCTTTATTATATAAGGTGTAAACACAAATTTGGCACAAGTTTACAGTGAAACTTGTCTATAAAAGCTGGGGTCTCAAACTAAAACCATCATGAGGGTTGCATAAGAGCATTTTTGATGGCCAAGGGGTGCACCACCTTTGTTATCTCTCATGACACCCTGTAAAGCCAATCAGTTTGTGGGACACATGATATGGCTTTGCAGGCTGCATGTAGCCTGTGGGTCACATGTTTGAGACCCCTGCACTAAAGTATCCACAAAATTGTCCTTATTGGCAAGTGTCTCAAAAACTGATGTGCCAATTTTTAAAAAATCAGACATGCAAAAACTGCCTTTAATGAGCTGGTTTCTCTTATATAAATTTTATTATTCATGCATTGATACCTTTGCAGAAGCTAATTTGATTAAGATTACCCCTAAATTACTCCAAATGTATACTATTTTGAATCAAATTCTGCAACCTTAATCAAAAACTTATTGTATATCATAGTGATCACTTATCTCTATTTTGTCAACCAATGCTTGTCACAATAACTCATAAACCCACTTATGATGTGAAGTCAGGTGTGGACCCCACTCTTTAAACTGGAAAATACCACAAAATCACTCCTATTTATTGAATATGAGGACTATCGTGATCAAAATTCTTAACTGAAATCTGGATAGATTGCTCATTTTGTTGTTGAAAACAGTAGATAGGACCTGTATATCTGAATCAACATTATGAAATTCTAACTTTTAATAAGAAGCCATATGTTCTGTTAAATTTTCTTCCCAACATTATATTTAGTACACCATAAATGTCACTAATGCATATGGTAGCACTATAATAAATAAATACCAGTTAAAAATATTTAGCGATTTAAATTTGTGTTTAAGTTCTTATTTGTTCAGTTTAACTATAATCATCAGAAATGCAATGTTTCCACAGGTATTCAAATAATGAAATATGTTTATCTACCATAACAGCGATGTCTACGAGCATCTCTGCAAGAACCTATGCGCTGACCATGATTCTAAATTGACAATCCGAGTTTTCCATAAGGATTAGAAAAGTTTCAATATTACTTGTAATGAAATCCTGGCATCAATATTTTAGCTGTAGAACAATTAAAAAAAAGAGTTTTGACACTGATGGTTGTTTCACGAAATAAATGTCCCTATTGTTTTAAAAAATTATTCTTGTTTGGTTTTAATACTAATCTAATTCACTTTTACTTCTTTTGTAGTAATTCTTTTGTATTAGTTCTTTTGTAGTAATTCAAGAACTTTGTGAAGCAGGGACCCAAACCTATTAGCAACACAAATTGTGATGTTATACAGGATGTTTTTGAGTATACATACACATGAAGGTTGCTGAAACCAGGTGGAATAATGTTAACTATCTTTGAGAGATTGGACATCTTGAAAATAAATGTAGTTGATACAGAAAAACAAACAATTATATTATAAAAAGTACCTGACTGACAATTACTACCAATCCCATTATAAAAAGTGTTTACCATTAAACAGCCCTGAATGCCCCTCCCCCCATCAGTCTTCTTGATTTTTAGCGGGGATAATATTCTTTATTTTTTTGTGATCCCTAAGTAATTTGCACCTTCACATATAGTCTTGTTTATATTTCTGGACCCCACTGAGTGCAAGGTATCGAGGTGTATCAAGAATGGGAATCATTATATCCAAAATACACAAAATTCTGTCATTTTATTTCTCTGATGATGATAGTAATGATGACGGAAGCAGTGTTGCATTGAAATATTTCATATAAATTTGTTACATTTCATAAGCCTGATAATAAGCTTAGTTTTCTAAAAACTACAAAAGTATAAAATCAGTTCTATGATTGGATAAAAGTAAAACAAATGAGTATTTTTTTCATACTTTTAACATTACATTATGGTTAGCTAATAAACTGTGCATATACAAATTTAAATATTTATATGATAAACATTCCCACAGCAGAAATATATTTACCATTGTTAGAGTTTTAGTTTCATTAATCTCATGCAATTAAAGCTAATAATTGTATGCTTCCAATTTATGACAAAAAGTACACCATCATTCCAATAGAAAAAAACGGTAGTGAAAGAAATGAGGAAAATTCATACCAGGGAAAACTGACGCTCTTCTAGCTGCAGATAAGCGAATGAGAGCATCTACAGAAGAAAAGATGGAGAGGGGAAAAGGAAAGAGAAATTAGTATGTGTCAGGTATGTCAAGATTCACCTATAAAAAAAGTTACATACTAAGCAATCCACAAACTTTGACAAAGTAATATTGTGAGCACAAGTATATTTCCATATCACAATGCCAAACTTCATGATTACCAATCCAGAAGACTGTAGAAAGTTATATTCATGAACAACTATTTATAAAAAGAAACTTCTTCATTCAATCTGTAACAGGTAGCAATAGTATAAAGAAAGCAGATGAAATGAAAATATGATAAAAAGTAGGAATTTGAGGTGTTTCTAGTTGTATATAACTATGTAACCATGCTGTAGAATCCCACAGTAAAGATATTACACTGAAATGCTTAATTTAGGTTCGATAACAAAATTGACCAAAATAATGTTTATCTGCAATCTTTACTCACTTGTAAGCTGAGTCAAACTGCAAACAAAGATCATAATTTTCCATATCACAATATACCTGTAGATCACAGAACCAGACCGGCCAGCACAATATGTGATGAAAGATCTGGGTCTGTGCAGACTGGAGTTGGACTCATCTTAATAGCAAATAAATGTGTATATATGGTACTTGGACTACATTTACTATATGCAACAATAGCTATAGACTTGTACCGAACCTTTTGAAACAAGCATTTAGACTGGTTAAAATTGAATCAAGAGATACAGAAAGCCATGACCATTCATTAAGCAAGTAATCCATTTTCATGCATCAAAACTTCATGACTTGTATACATGTTCAATTTTTAAATAAACCAGAAAAGAAAAGACACTCAATTAAATAAAAAAATTTAAACTTCCAAGATTTACACCCTGTATCACTATTATGTAGCGAATGATCACAGTGTACCTTTCCCTTTTCCTTTCTTTCCTGATGGTGGGTGCTGCAAGTGGCCATCTTCTTCCGATTTTTCTGACGGGGTTCGAGGCCTCTTAATAGCAAGGGTTGTTCTATCCCAGAAATCCACAAGTTCCTGAATGTCCTTTTGGCCGACTTCAAAAGTGCGGAATCTAATAGAATAAAAAGTTTTCTTTATTCAGGAAATAAATTTTTAATGTAATCTATGTGACATATCATAAATCTGGGTAATAATTTTGTTAGATCATGGTTCTGAAGATACATTTTAAATTAATGGTAAGTGCACAGCCAACTGATATTTTAGTTCTCCTGCTGTCAACTTGTCTATTATTATGAATAAAAATTTCCATGATTTTGTAAACCATGTGACTTTTGTCAGAATTTATATTCAAGGATTGTGGAAAGAATCCTACTGTTTGCACAAAAGCAACATTGTTCACTGGGTCTTTAATTTGTATTCTGTAACAAGCAAGTAACAAATGAAAAATTATTATCTTTCCCTCCTTACAAAATAGTAAATTTACAGTATTTCAAACTAATTTCATTTCAATGAAAGTATATAAAACTCATTTAAATTGTGTCATTTGCTTGCAAAAGAATTATTCATGTCAGAGATTCTAAATTTAGCATTTTCAGATGTTCAACCAGGATTAAACATTCATAACTCTTCCAACAAAGGAGGAAGAAAATTTGCAATAGCTTTTGAGGCCACACAGGATATGAAATATAGTGCTTCATTAAGAGCCTAAGCGAATGAAGCCTACAAAAGCTATACAAATCATGGATTGTTGATCCCCATTATTTCACAATAAACCATGATATATGTAACTAGCTGAAACAGCATAATAATATTGATCCATTATCTGAATGGATGCAGCTGAAAGAAAGATACCGATTCGATCAGACAGTTCATTACATTTAGCTAGGAAGGTAACTGGGAATAATGGCCAAGGCCTTTGTAGATAATGTCACAAGTTGTTTTTCAGTTCCTCTGATTTAAATCATTCACATGCCAAGTTTTTCTTTCAACTCAAGGTATGAAACCATTATGGCAGTCACCATATTGAACACCTAACAAGTGTAACAAGATCTCTTATTAGTCAATTCATTTTGCTTGCTGTAGGCAATTACTCTTTTATTTTGCAAGATGGCACCTGCCCAAACCATTGTTGTTTAACTTTGCTGATGAGGAATGAAATGGATTCTGGTAGATGAAAATCCCCAGACACTTGTATTCACATTCATTATCTCTTTAAAAGTCTTTATCTGGTCCAATAATGGCACCAGAGTTTTTAAAACAATGTTTAAAAAAAAACATTTCTGTTTGAAGTGAATTTATCAGTTAAAAGGTTAACATTGTTGACAAATTTCTCAATTTCTAAAAGGAATACTACCCCATAATGACAATGAAAATTACCCTTAAAAAACTTTTTTTAAAGAATAAAAAATACACAATAAATAACATACAAATTAATTTGAAGGTAAACTAATATATAAGAAAACAAATAAAAAACAAACAAGGTATTTAGTTGTGAATACAACGATTCTTGTCAACAGGATCACATCTGGTGTAGCTGACAATATGAACGCTGATATGGAGGAAAACACAAATGACACTCAAGCATAAAATCAGGTCACAGTGATATGCTTTTGGCATGACTGTTACTTTCCCTGGTATGTACAAACCAATTTTGGCAAGTGTAGGTAAAATAGTGTCCAAGATATTTAGGATGTAATAACACATCTATACAAGACAAAATGGCTCATAAGTATGTTTCTTTGGTGTGCCAAGTAACCAGTCTTGAGCTACACCACATCTGCAGTTTCATGATTACCTCAGATATTGCAGTATTATTAATTATGAAAAGAAAAGACAAGAGTTACTGCAGCATAAAAAATAATAACTATGATCATGTTTTGATATGCTATGAATATGTTGGTTAGATAATGTCTATGATACTGAGAGTGTAATGAACAGATAGCTGACAAAACATAAGTCAATCAAGTGGGACAATTGGGTCACAATGACTTAGTTTTAGCATGGATGAGTTACTCATGCTGACATGTATCCACATAATGAATGTGAAAAAAATGTTGTGGGTATAATGAACAGGTAAAAAAACAAGTCACTCAGACATGATGCATTTTGTAACAGAGACAACTTTTTGGTATGGGTAAATTCTACCACATTGAGAATCTAATGAATAGGTAACTGAAGCAGTCATCTGTGCTATAATATTTGAAGCTAGTGGGATTTAACAGGGCGTAATGTAATCCATTACTAGACTCAATACATCTATCATCACAAATCATGATGTGTCATTCTGAAACATATTTCTGCCCCCCTCCCCAAGATTTATAAGATAAACTGTCTTTAATAAAAAGATAAGGATAGTATATTAATTTTGGAAAGAAAGATACAACAATCAAGAAATACAGGAATCTTAAAAAGTGATTTTCTGTTATATAAAAGCTAGGGATGACTGGGAGGCCAGCTGAACATATAAAAATGACTCAAGTGTAAATATTGGATATTTCTAAATTGTGACAGTGTAACAATGAATGCTGGAAATACAAATATCAAGATCAGGCCATAGTGACCTTGTTTTTGGAAAACGTAAGTTACTCTCTCTCTAAAATGCATCTTCATACCATTTATCATGTGTAGGTGAACTTGGGCTAAAGATACAGAGAGCACAATGAATACAAAAATAAAATAATGAATGAAACAAGAAAGAAAAAAATGAATTAACAGATATATGTATGAATGAATACAAAATTAATGTAAAAAATTATATATTCCCTTCCTCTCTTGTTTTCAAGGGGATGATAAAAAAAATAAATGAGAACACCACTTACCGTTGCATAAGAAGCAGCTCTGCTTCTTTGATTGGGTCCCTAACTGGCTCCTCAACTGGGACTTCTCCTTCCTTAGCTGGCTTTTCTACTTTCTTTCCATCTTTGTCTTTATCTTTTTCTTTGTCTTTTGCCCCTTTTTTTCCCTTCCTGTGAAGAAAATTATATCATTTAATAAGCATGCTCACCTTCTCCTACATCTTCATATAGGGAGGTAATGAAATTTGCCAATTTTCTATGTGTGAAAAAGAAAGTATTAACGATAATTCTGTCTACTTACTTCCCTCCCTCATCAGTTTGGCTGTCACTTTTCTCTGTCTGGTGGGACTCTGGACGTTCTGTGGTGGATCCAGCTTTGCCAATGGCATGCTCACTGTCATGCCCTTTTTGTTGCTGGGCAAGCTTAACAACACTGCCTTGTGGACCTTTTCCGCCAGCTGCCTGACTCTTTTTACCATCCTTTGGTACTTCTTCCTTCTGATCTTTCTGTGCCTTTTTACTCTTTTTATTCTTGTTTCTGTAAGATGATACAAGGATTATGCATTGTGTACAGAGATGTCAAGCCATGGTAATGCTTATCAGGAATCTATGTACACTGTATAATAGACAGTGTCCAGGATTTTTAATACATTTAAGCAACAAAATCCTAACATTATGCTGAATCTTCATTTCAGACTATACACAGCTTTGTAGTAGGTAACAATGTGAGAAACTATATTCTATATACCAGTTTATCATACCAAATTAGAAACTACTGTACAAAATTGTATCCAATAAAATAAAGATTGTGGGCAAATTTATAAATACAGAAAATCTTACATGCTTGGAATCTCCTTGGTGTGAATCTGTGTACAATCTAATTTGAGTAATCAAACACAAATTATTCTCACTGAAAACATCAGCTCAAATTGACTAAGTTGATATTGACTGGCTATTAAAGTGTATCTACTTGTTCTGCTGTATAAAACAATTACCTGCATGCACTGAAGTTACACAAACAAGTCTCTACTGTGTGCATGGTATACTCAGCTTTGATGATTATTTTTCTTTTTAAGTTAAAAGGAATAATGCTAATGCTAAATTAACTATCCAAACCTTCATTCATTTTCTAAAATTGATACTGATATAAAAAATGGTATCTATTATTAGAATATTTCCATTCTAAGCAATGACTGAGGTAATCAAAGGTATTTGAGATAACAACCAGCTATTTCTAAATTCCATTTTACTTTGTTATCCTCCACAGACTGGTTCCTGAAACACTGACTTGATCTTCCAAGTAAAAAAAGTAATAAACAGCCAGTCAACAGAGGGTATCAAAGAAATTAAATGTGTCCTAATACAAAATGCGTGTGTGTGTGTGTGTGTGTGTATGTGTGTGTGAGTGTGATAAATATACATTCTGCAACAATTACTGGAGTCATGAATGGATTTTATAGCAATAGAACTCTGAACATGCTTGTATTAAGCATAATATATATATATATATATGTATATATATATATATATATATATATATATATATATATATATATATAATGAAACATTAAATATTAAACATATCAGAAACAATTTTCATCATGAAAAATTGGAATGCTAGACAGGATTTGTTTGAAAATACAAGTAGATATTACAGCCCCATTGTACTCCAATACAAATTAGGCATCCTGCATTTCTGTACATGTTGCTGTAATTTCTTAAGGAAAAAGATGTACATAACAAATACATGGTGGTCAAGAAATAAAACAAGTTGTCAAAGAAACAATCAAGTTCACCTATGAATCAATGTCAGACACTGCAACTGTTACCATTTCGCTTTCTAAAGTTAGGCATCATGTTAAAGACAAGATTCACTCAATGGACAGATGCTCTACTGGCCAGAAGATATTGTAAGCAATCCAGATAAGTTCTTCTGTGTTTGTATTCTTTTTAACTGCTGAGTACTGCAACTAAGTCTGATATTCCTGAGAAACACCTACATACCAAATTGGATAACATATTTTTCTATGGTTCTCAATTTTAGTTCAATTCAACCTTGCAGACTTTTGAACTTGCTTTTTTATTAGTTCCGTTTTATACTTCTAAATCAAAAACTGTCTGGACAGGAAATCATGCATTTTCAAAAGAAAAATATGTCCAGAAATTATATTAACTGGCCTGTAACTAATTTTATAATACTGGCAAGAAATACTTCTCTATGAACTTGGATAGTATGGCAGAACTTAACAATTCAAAGAAATAGGAAAAAGAAAGGCAACTACTTGGCTGTTGAAACAAAAGAAATTTATTCTTTATAGAAAAATTTTCTTTGATAAAATCCTTGATTTTCCTTAAATTCATAATTCTTTTATCAGCCCTTTAAAATTTTCCACCCCTTATGGAAAATGATCTGGGTGGGGGGGTATTAGATATAATTCACTATACCTAATAAGAATAATTCCTCCATTAGGTGTTTAATAAAGAATGATATTATGTGGGGAAATTTGTTTTGGGAACAATATTTGAAAAAATTTGAGGCTCACAGACTATTTAAATAAGGAAAATTAACCTGAAAGAGATTTTAAAATCCATTAAAATATATTTTGAGGTGATGCAATTTATGTTTTATCATTATGGAATAATGAACTATCACTTTTTCAAAAACCTGTTTGAAATTTTTTTTGAACTTATAAATAATAAATTTATTGCTAGAGACCTGATAAGAGCTATGATACAGAAATCAAATGGTATGCATGAAATTAAGTCCAAGAAGTTAGTGTGCAACTATTCCAGATGATTGGACAAATTTTCTTGATTTGGGTAAATTTTGTATAAAAGATATCAAACATTAGATTTAATTACAATTTCTTCAAAGAAATATTGTTACATACCAATGTGTGAAAAACATTTAAGTGAAGTGATAAAAATAAATGAATAATTTGTAAGGAGGGAAAACAAATATTACAACAGCATTTTTGTATGATTCCAGTTACTGTGTGTGTGTGTGTGTGTGTCTCTGTGTGTGTGTGTGTGTGTGTAGTCAGGGTGGGGTGTAAATTAATTTTAGTGATTTAATACTTACCTATTTATATTGGCCACTGCTTCCAGCAAATGTTCAAGGAGAGTTGGCAACAGAGATTTCTCATTCTGCAGAATGCTTAGAGTGACTGCTAAACAGATGTCAGCATGCAAGGCTATGGTTGCTAATAACCAAGCCATTAGTTTGAAGGCATTCAGTGTTTGAATGAGAAGGCAAGCAGATGGTCCCCATGAGATGACCCATTTGTGCTGCTCTAGAATCTAAGGTGGAACATTGGGGTGAAAACCCTGTAACTAGCTGCAGAGATCATGGATTTCAATGTATATGGGGGAGCTGATAGATCACTCTTATATTGCCTAGTAAAATCCTGCCACTTACTAAACCCTTGCTAAAGCTACTTAAATGTGGCCAAGTGAGGGAGCAGCAAGAGATCTGGTCATGAGGCAGCTCAAGAGAGTTTCTCCAATTTGGATATAATTTGTAGTGCCCTCGGGAGCCAAAGACTTAGGACACGGAAAAAATACAGTAAACATTATTAACTGTTTTATGAAAAGATCAGATCTCTTCTTCCTCTGTTGCCTTGACCAACAGCTAGAAAGAAGAGAGGTACTCTCAAGGGATGAGGTGCCACACTGGCATACTCAGTATCAATCTTGTGAGAATCTATGAGGACAGGCATGATATCTTTATTCCAATCTTGCTCTTGTTAGGCAAGACTATGTGACCCATCTCTCTGCTGAGTGGGAGACCTGGAGGTAAAGGAGACTTTGATATTCAACTTCTCTCTGACAGTGAAGGGACTGTCCCTAGTGGCAGACTCTGTAGTTGGGTGAGACTGACTCTCAAGCCTCCTGAGTTTCTGGGGGAAGAAGGTCTGCCCACTCCCTACTCTTTGACTCAACTCTGTCAGTCCAGAGACTGCAGCAATGACATCTATCCAATGTGGCCAAGACCCTGATGCCTGCAGGGGAGTTGCCAATCACTTCTCTGTAGTAGAAGGCCTCATATCCCATAGGGGTTTAGTAAGATTATAAGATAGGGAATGATTCGAATCTAATCCCATTCCAGAGACTGGCATCTGTAAGCCTATCCTCAATCCTAAGCAGACTTCAACAGTAGCTTGAAGAGTGTGTTGGGGGTTTTGATCTTTACCTGGTCCCAGTACCAAAGGGACTTCAATGATCAGTGACTTGTATTCACATACTGTTGACTGGTCAGATAACTTCAATGTGAAGGAGCTCCATTTTCACTGAAGACCAATAAGACGTAGTAAAGTCTTTATAGAAAAAAGGAATGTCAGTATGACTATCCACTCAGGATTAGTAGCCATAACGAGATATTCAACATTGCAACTAAGGTGGTAACAATGGATGTTAGATCAGCACCATTTTCATTTTTGACCAGCTGGATATCATAAAAAGTCTCTGAGCAAAAATGATGTTCAAGATAGCCAAAATGGTGATCATAATGGAAAGGCAACATTTCCTGTAGGATAAACCAAACATCTTTGAATTTTTGTAAGAATTCATTTAGTGAAAATTCAATATCAATATGCCTATCCAATCAGAATAAGAAGCATTCACATTTTCAATATGGCAATGACCATACTGATGGTAAGATCTGCACCATTTACATTACGATTAATTAGACATAACAAAAAGTCATTTAGTGAAAACTCCAAGTTGATAAGACTTTTGCTTTCAAAATGGCCTGCATGGTGGACACACTTGATGTCTGAGGGGCAACATTTTCAGCCATGACTATGTAGACTTTGAGATTAATGTGTGTATGGTAAAAGTCCAGGTAGTGTAGGCTAAGTACCAATAACAATCTTATGCTAAAAGATATGTAATAAACGTATGACAAACAACAGGCCATCACATAAGATCATCTAGTCTATAAACCAACACAGCTGAAAACCATCCACCTGTGGATGTCTGTTTACTTGTGTGCATACTTGTGTTTAATTTCATGCAACTCTTACACTATTAGATAAACAGATTTAATACACCAAGTAAATAAATACAAACTTAAATCTCTGGGGTTCAACTGTTAGAAAAGTATTTAGTGTCATAAAAGAAGACAATTGCTTTTGTTTTGTTTGGAAGGATGGGAATAATGATGCAAGGAACAAATAGACTCATCTTCACTAAAAGTCAGTGATCCACTTAGTCCCACACATATTCTTGGCTAACTTGTAAAAAAACAATGTCTACTGCTACTGCTCTACTGTGGTTGCATCTACAGTTTTGCACTATGCACAGGGTTTGATTTTTAAAGGAAAACAATTTCCCATGTTTTCCTCACTGATTACCCTACTTAGTTAATAAAGACCTTTTATATTGGTATTCTGGGGTTTAACGCCATGTTTCAGCACATGTTAAACTATATATAGCAGTCAGTATTAATGGTGGAGGAAGAAAACGGAAAATCTGTGGAAAGAACCACAACCCATGAGAAGCTACTGGCAAGCTTTCTCACATATCCATATCCACTGAATCTTAAACTTGAACCCATGCAGACAGAGGTGAGATGGCAGTGATACGTAACAGAGATTTTTATTGTTGTTGATATTTATGATTCATTTATTAATACACTTTCTAAAGTCAGTATTGTTTACTCTGTCAAAATTTATTTTCCCTGTTTTAATAACTACTAATTTAAAGTTAGTGTATATTAGACTATTTCAAGATCATTTTTCAAACATAGGGCAGTAGCCATTTTAATCAGCTGTCTGCTTTTGGGAGTATTATTTCCCTAATACCACATATATAAAATATCAGTCACAGTACATGAAACTAGCATAGAGGTATTCCATATTCTCTGTAATGTGCTTGTTGAAAATGCACACAACAACACCTTATATCAGTCTTGGTTTCAGAAGTACATTATAACTGTAGAGTGGAATTGGATGCAGCTGAAATAAACTTAACCAATAAGACTGCTTGTTACATATACCTGTTAAAATAGCTTGGGATGCTCAATGAAGCATCCAAAGACATGACTCATGTCCGGTGCCAGATTTATGACAAATGATGCCCTGTGCTAGTTAAGTTATGAGGCCCCTTCCTTGGGCCCTGAAGGAGGTAGGCCTAGTAGGCCTACACATGTAGTCAGGCATATATACTTCAGAAATTTAGGAGTAGTTAAAATAGCCACAGAAAACTGAAAAATTCATTGCAAATTGTTTTTGGCCAAGAAGATGGGCCCCCTGGCCAACAGGAGCCCTGAGTTTAAGCACACCTAAGTACAATCATGGTAAATCCAAATTTGCTCATGCCTCTTGCTATTTTCTAATTAAACCATTCATACTCAAGTTTTTCTTCCATTCAAGGCATGCTAATATAACTGAAGTCACCATATTTAGATCTCTCACTGGACATTTTATTTTAATTGCTATAGAAATTAATTATTGCATCTGCAAGAGGGCACTTGTACAATTCACTCTCTGGATAGTACACATATCTAGGTTTGATGTGAAACTAAATAGGCTCATGACCCTTGGCTAGTGAAGATGATACTGAGCAAATCTATGTATATTACTACTTGACCAGGGGATAATGTAACCTATCATATGTCATTAAAAGGAGCTACTTTTCCCTGGGGTAGTTCTCAATTAATGAGGAAACATCTAATCAACTTCCTCAACACACCATGCATACAGCTGAGGATTTGCTAGAAAGTCATAACTTTAATGCTGGAGCTGAACTGAGTCATGCACAAAAAGTAGATCTCTATGACCTATTTTCCCTTGCTTGGTATTTCCCAATAAAGCAAAGTAATATCCTTATCAAGACACATGAAGGCATCATGCCTTCTTTGTAGGATACTAAAATTATAACTGTGGTTAACCTGTAAAAGCAAATTCATTAAAGGAAAATAGGTCACTATGATGTAGCATACTTTACACTAGTTTTTTTCTGAAAGAAGCAAGACACTCTCTAATCATTTTCCATGAAGATATCATGCCTAATTCCAGACCAAATGGCAGGCAAACAAAATATTTACCCTGGACTTAACCTGACTGCAAACAATGCTGGAAAAAAGCTTGTAGTATAGCATAAGCTCCCCTGTACTTTATACAGGCAAACAAGAAGTAGTATTTTAAAATTAAGCTTCATGCAATTGCTTTAAGATGAATTAGTTTTATGTCCATACAATGTGAATATGCAGTTGTTCAACTGAAATATTTTTTTTCATGCATAGAGATACATGTATTTGGTTGTTTGAAGGAAATAGTTTCATGAATAATGCATCTAGTTGTCTGAAGAGCAGCAGTCTCACGCATAAAGATAAATGCATCTGATTGCCTGAAGGAAACAGTTTTGTACATAAAGATACATGCATTTTGTTGTCTGCATGGAAACAGTTTTATGTGTAGAGATACATATTTGCTGTTAAGATGGAAGCAGTGTCATGAATATAAATATACATGCATTAGGTTGTCTGAAGGAAACAGTTTCATGAATATAAATATGAACTATTATTATACATGTGGTGTCTAACCTGCAAACCATATCATGCATTACACCTTTCCCTGTTTCTAACATCCAAAAACTTTAATAATGAATCATAATGCTGCCATCACAACACCAACAGTAAAGTGATATCCATGTCTCACCATACTTAAGCAGGCAAGATGAAAACTGCATGTTTTTAAAAGTTATATGTACATTTTTGGAAGAAAAGATATGATAAGTGAAGTAAATTATAAAGCATGTGTAAAAATGTACAGTGTGATATAATTTTTCTCACCCAAGGCGCCCAAAACGCTTAGAAGAAATTAATTCCCTGAGAAAAAGTGCAAAGAGATTTTAAATTCTATGCATTCAAATTTCTTAAAGGTTGCATAACCAAGTCATTGTGGTCCGAAATACACTGTTCATTATACAATTATTATATTATCTCATTCTTTAAAAAATCTTATTGTAATCAAATATATGGCATAAAATAATTATTACCATTCAATCTGTTTTCTACTAAGTTGACAAAACTATCATGCAATGAAATGACCAACATATTTTATAAAAATGTCATTGTCTTATAATGGTGCTGATAGATTTCAACATTTTTCTCAAAAAGTCACAAACAAATGAAGTGCAACTGTCACCGACTGAAAATATTTACATTATATCCATTAACCAACACATTCAGTACTTAAACATGAATCTATTTATACCATATTTACCTGTGTATAAAACACACCCAACCAAAAAAGTATAACCCAGATTTATTATTAAATACAAAGCCAGAAGATCAGGGCCTATAGTGTTTTCTTCAAATCATATAGTATTTTTCCCATGATAAGACCAGGGCTTATTTTCTGATAAATACAGATGATACACTGGTGCATTAAGTAATAACAGACAGGGTCTACCATGTTTGATGTTGGGCATGAATTTACACACGAGTAAATACAACATTTTCACTTCAGAAGTATCACACCACAATGCATATATGCAACATTCAGCCCCAAAACTTTACAAAACTATAAGTAAATGTTGAATTTTTGTGCCAAGTATTGATTTACTTACCTCCCTCTCATGCTACAGGGGTAAATATATACAAAAAATGCTGATTCACTGCACTATAAAACTATTACCTTCTAAACTCATTCATCTAACAATAATCATTATACAAGTTGTAATAACATCTACCACACACACTTGCTGATTAAGATTTGGAATGTTGTATACACTTGCTGGTTAATATTTGGGATGTTATATACACTTGCTGGTTAAGATTTGGGATGTTGTATACACTTGCAGGTTAAGATTTGGGATGTTGTATACATTTGCTGGTTAAGATTTGGGATGTTGTATACACTTGTGGGTTAAGATTTGGGATGTTGTATACACTTGCTGGTTAAGATTTGGGATGTTGTATACGCTTGCTGGTTAAGATTTGGGATGTTGTATACACTTGCTGGTTAAGATTTGGGATGTTGTATACGGTTGCGGTTTAGATTTGGGATGATGTATATACATGCTGGTTACCATTTAGAATAAAGTATACAATTGATGGTTAAGATTTGGCACGAAGTACATAATTGGTGTCTAAGATTTGGGATAAAATGGATTTTTAAGGTAGATAGCCACTAGACAACCCAGAGGACTCCACCATGCAAGGTGAATACCAGCTTATGCACATGCCATAATCATGAATATATCTACAGACTTAAGAATAATCACCTGTAAAATGTTGAAATATTTCACTCTTTAAACATTGCTAATTTTACAAAGAGGCTAAAGCTATCCTAAATCATCCCAAAAATATATATCAGTGCACATTTCCATATGGTAATCTTTGTTGATTATCTATCCTAAAAAAATGGTCATAAATATAAAAATATATGAGGAAAAGTATTATGTCAGTAATTTTCAGTAAAATAATAGCTAAATGAGTATTTAAAGAAGTAATCAAATTTGTACTGGTCATAAATCATTGATTCCTCAAAATCACAACAAAATGTATGGTTGTCAGGGATTTCCTTCAAAAATTAATGAGATCATATCACTCATACACAAAAGAAAACCTATGCAGTCAATTTACATGTATTCCAGGTAGTTGTTGTTGTTGTTGTTGTTGTTGTTGGGCTTCACGCCATTTTTCAGCACACGATAGGCTATTCATGGCGGCCAGTATTAATGGTGGAGGAAGAAACCGGGAAATCACTGGAAAGAACCACCAACCCACGAGAAGCTACTGGCAAGCTTTCTCACATATCCACATTCCCTGAATCCTAGAATCAGAACACATGCAGACAGAGGTGAGATGGCAGTGATCTGTAACGGACATCGCTTTAGACCACTGGCTGCTCAATATTTTCATTCACTTTGTCTTTTTCTTTCATGGGATCACTAATGCATTTATTTAATTATGTAGGTTTTTTTTTTTTCATTATGTGATAAGAGACATCTATCACAACCAAATTATTCTCCATCCAATCCCTCCTACAGCTGATAGTCCTATGATACACCAAGATAAACAAGTGTTCCTGCAATGTCCAAAAAGAATTTCCAGGAATCAAAACCTCTTTATTTCAAAAGTTGAGTTTAAAAAAAACCGACTCCAATATTCCTGAATGATAATATAATATTCAAACTGGCTCCTGTGGTGGCCATATTGGATGTCAAATTGTGACTATTTTTTTTTAGGACGAACTGGTTAACATGATATGTCTTTTGGTGAAAACACCATATCAATTTAACCATCCGTTTAGGAAGAGTAGTGACAACACTATTTTCAAGATTGTCATTATGGCAGCCATATTGTCTATGTCAATATAACTTTCTTATTTAGTAGATCTGCCATCCAATATGGTCAGAATGGCATTCATCTTCAAAATCTCGTTATCACAATGATTTCCAGGATGGTTGCCACGCTGATCTTACTGGAGGTCAGATCAATTCCATTGTCATTCAGAACCAATTAAACATCATAAGCTATCTTTTGGTGAAAACCAAATATTGATATGTCCATCAGATTGACTTTAGGACTAACTAGATACATTGAAAGAATTCTTTTAGTAAAACCTCTTGTGTTGACATGACATTCCATTCTGCTTCTTTGATTGCTTATGCTAGTAGACTCATTTCATTTTACACTGCAGCTGTGCAGTTTTTGTTCTGTGACTCAACTGCAAAAACATAAGAGACTGGTAACTTGTTCATCTGCTCTGTTATAAATACTATTAAGCTGTGCAAAATATTTTGGTAAAATTTATACATTTCATGAAGGTGAAGTTAGTGTACCAATTTATACACTATGTACTTTTCTTTGAAAAATATTCTTTGTTATTAGTTTTCTTTTTCTCAAAAATTACAGTATTTGACATTTTTTGTGACTACAGAACAGTGTCTAATTGATCCAGCATAGTGTTTCGAAGTAATCTGAACTAGAAAAAGCTTTTTTAAAACACTAAGCATATGAGAATGTTAATCTGCAATTTATTTACTTTTCTATAGAAACTTAGTTTTATTCTCATCTTAAATCAAAGTATCTGAATTCTATGTGACTGTACTGTAACTATGCTGAGTCAGTGCTTCACTGACTCAGCATAGTTACAAGAGCTTGCTAAAGGTTTGATGTGACAATTATAAGTACAATTCATTGTTGAGGTGAATTTGCAATTTTGATTTATTTTTTGTTGCAAATTAAACTTGGTCTTTGTTTTGTTACTCATTGTAAATTAAAGTATTTGATACTTATTTGTGACCAGAGAGTGATCAATTCTTCATTGTCGTAGTGTGGTATTTTTCAAACATAATCAGCAATAGCTAAAGCTTTGATATGCCTAACATAATTGTCATGCATTATCTTGGTAAATTTTAGCTTGGACATTGAGATATATTTCAGGGGTATTGTTCTAGTCAGAATGACCAAATAAGTATCAACACTGGACAAGAACTTTCAATCTTGAATCTGAATGAATATATTCCTTCAAAATATCAATATGGGCCACACAAAAAAATCCAACACAGAGAAAAAAGTTAACCATTGTAGTCACATACAAGTATTAAGCACTTAAAGAAAAGAAGATTTAAATTTTTTTTATTGTAAAGCAATCAAATATTATGTAACAAATGATGGTCAGTGCACTATACAAAAATGACAAGAGTGCTTTCATGACAAAATCAAAGTAAAGTAAAATCAAGATTTTGAAATGCAGGATATCACATGCACTTTATATGTCAAAACTAAATTTTCAATTTATGCTGGGTCAAAATTCATCCTGTACATTATACGTTAATGCGACAAAGATGCCAAAATATGGTAAATACTATGTACTGTTAGACTCCACATAAGGCTCCCTCATCTATAATGTGAATGGTTCCTATAAAGAGAGAGCAATTGCATTCCCCTATCAAGAATGTTATAGATAAACACTACAAAAAGACAGGCACAGGAGCTTAATTGGTGGTACTGGAGAATTTGAAATATGGATAGAAATAGTTATTCTGATGTAAACTCCAGTTATGACACCTGATGTATCTACATGTATAGCAGTCAATTACAATGCAAGCATCACCGATTTTGAAAATATCCATATCACAGATTTTGAAAATATCCATGATTTTGATAATAACAGACTTAAAACATACTTCTTTCAATCCATTTTTGTTATAAGTATTAGAAAGGTCAAAAAGGAAACCAATTAAATTCAATTAAAAAAACATTGTAATATTTTTTTCTGCACACCTCATCAATGCAGAGACAGAACTGAGATACATTGGACACAAATAGAGCTGAGAGAATAAATAACTCAAGACTTACTTCTCTTCTTCTTGTCTTTTCATCTCTTCCATGAGTGCCTCCTTTTCTAGTCTCTCCTTCTCTTCCTTCTCTTCCCTTTCCCTAAAATACATCAATTTCTTCAATTAAAAATGAAGTATTTACTTATAAGCATGAATTCTCTTGTTAACAGGAGCACATACAGACCAACAGACCAGTACAGAGGGAAGTCTCTCAAGCATCAAAATCAAGCCAAAGTGACCTACTTTTGGTTGAGCTGAGTTACTCTCATTCAGATTCATCAACATAGTAATTTTCATGTATAGGAGAATTAGGGTCAAGATATTATGTATGTAGCAAGCGAATAACTGACAATATGAAAGTCAATAACGACCAAAACTAAGTTTGAACATAGTGATCTACTTTAAGTATGACTGAGTTATACCTCTTAAGATCCACTGACATACCAATTTTTATGACTGTAGGTGAAATAGAGTCTAAACTAATGAAGGTTTAGTAATTGTATAGCTGAAAAAAATTTACTCAAATGTGAAAATATGGTCACAGTGACTTAGTTTGGGTTTGGTTAATATGTCTCTACATGCCAAGCTTCAATAGTGTTGGTGAAATATAGTCAAAGATATGGGGATGGAAAGGAATGGATTACTGAAAATAAAAGTCAAACAAGCTTGACAACTGAGTCAAAATTATCTAATTTTGGTAAGCTGTGTTATATCTGTTAAGAAGTATCCACACACCTGTGAAATAGGATCAAATATAATGTATATATGAAAATCATATACATAAAAATACAAAAGTAATTCTAGCATGACATTTAGATCACAATGACCAAGTTTTGCTATAGCTTAATTAGTTTTGATAACATGTATCTATACACCAAATTTCATGAGTGTAGATAAAATAGGATCTGAGAAATGAACAGATAGCTAAAAATACAAAAGTCACTCAAGAAAATTTTGTCACAGTGATCTAGTTTTGTGCAGTTGAGTAACTCTATCTGAAATGCATTTATATAGCAATTTCATTGAGTATTGGTGAAATAGAGTATAAGATATCGAGGGTGTAATGAATTTAAAGCCAAAAATGCAACATTTATTTGAACATAAACATAGGGTATTATTTACTCAAATAAGGCACAGTTGAGTTCTTTTCTTCCAATGCATCCACAAACCAATTTTCATGAGTGCAAGTGAAATAGGATCCAAGTCAGTGAGTGTGTAACAAAGACATAGTGGAAAAAAAACCAATCACTTAAGTGTAAAAACTAGGTCACACTGAACTGGTTTGGGTATAGCTCTTTTACTTTTCCTGACAAGTATTCCTATGTCTTTGAACACAGTTTGTTTCAGGACACCAAGTTTTTCAGGCAAAAATCATATCTTTCTTAAAAATGTTCAGACATTGTTTTAAACAATTTGTATTTATGTACATTTTGCCAGATACAAATGCAGCTATGCAGTGAGATGGCAAGAGAGAAAGACAAATGCTGCTTCAGAAAGCTGGCAAATAGTTTACTTCTAATAGAAAATATCCTTAATGATTTAAATGTATAAGCCATGTTGAGGAAAATTGGAATAAACACATTTCATTATTCATTAGCATGTTGATACTAATATAATGAATAACAGCTGTTTAAAATAATATACTCTCCTGTAGATACAATAATGTCAAACATAAAGACATCAGAAGACTATGATATCCTTTATAAAAAAATAATGTTTTTAAGCGCATGTCTTCTTCTCAGAGTTTATTTAATACCTCCACTGTGGACAATACTAAAACCTGGACTTGGTCATTTATCAGTCATACAGACATTAATTTAAGTGAATAATACTGTTTTAAAAAGAAAATAGAGCAACAAAAAAAAACCAGCATCCTTTTCACATGTCATCTCCTGGTTGCAATGCCACCCTATCTGCAGCAGGAAAATGGTCGATAAGAGGGTTGACCTTTCCAGAGGGGGATCACACAGAAGTGAGCAATAACTACATATAAAAACTATAAAAGGCATAACATGTTTTTAAATGTTTAATATTTTTAATCTAAAAATCCCAGAAATAATATCAGGTTATATCAGTGTCATTTAAAATAGTTATGGATCATCATCAATCATTCAAAACAACCTTGTCAGTAAAATATGGACACAAATTTCTGCTTTTACTATTTCTTTATATCAATTCCATCTTCAAACTTACTGCAGATGAATGTATACTGACCATATTTTTGGGAATCTTTGTCATTTGTAATTATTACACAAGATGCTCAGTGTTTACAAAGACAGTGAGCTGCTGGTCTCCTATTAAATATTTTTTTGTCAAATTGCGTACCCTTTTATGTACATTTCTTAATTAATGAGAAAGAAATCTAACTAACCATTTCACTATCAGTCAACAAGATGTAACACTAACTTTAGCTGAATATTTATGTGCTTCTCAGTAGTTTGTTTTTGTCATGTTGATAATTATCAGTGGTAATAACAGCCAGTGTTTATCAAAGTGACAAAACCTAACATGTTGTTGCTGTTGTTGTTGTTGTTGTTCTTGTGGGGCTTAACATCATTTTTCAGCACAGGATAGGGTATAAATGGCGGCCAGTAAAAATGGTGGAGGAAGAAACAGGGAAATCCATGGAATAAACCACCAACCCATGAGAAGCTACTGACAAGTTTTCTCACATATCCACATTCCCTGAATCTTAGACTCGAACCTACACAGATAGAGGTGAGATGGCATTGATCCGTAATAAATAGCGCTTTAGACCACTAGTCACTAGGGGCCCATCAAAACCTAACATGTAAGGAATACACAGCAGAATGGATAATCAGATTACTTATCTCTTCATATCAATTACAAATACATCGTTGGCATGTTGGAAGAAATATCACTGTCTCAATTCTAGAAATCAACAAATAGTAAGATTTCAATCAGTAAACAAAAATTTACAAAGGGTAAATTTAAGTTTCTGCACTAATATGTTGGGCAATGTCTACAGTAAGGAGATGGCCATCATGACCATCACTGAAGGGTACTTTTAAGCACAAATTCATCAGTGGTATGGAATTCTGGCCATATGAAGTAGGTGGCTACTGGCTGGGAAGGGGAGGCATTCAAGAGGGGGACCACTAGATTAAGAAAATGTTTAAGTATTCAGATATAATTTATTTGGCTATTAATCTAATGAAAGTTTTGGTACCAGACTAAACAAACTGTAATCACCATGTGACTGGGTACAGGTTTCAGTCTTGTCCAAAATGGCAGTCTTAAGCAAATATCTGAGATAATGACATTCAGCTTAACAGTTTCCTCCTGTAAAAAAGGGCAAGCCATATTTATTCTGCTTTTACCATTGAGGTTTTCTATTTACAGGTGAGTAGCATTTTTTTAAAATCCAAATTCTACTAATTTTAACAGTGTCTGCTGAAACTTAATGAATAGTTAAATGTGGTTATCACAATTTTGAACAATGTAATCGTGATGCATCTTGTCCTTCACATACTTTTGGTCAGTGAATTTTAAGATGCTTTCCAAAGGCATGCAGAAAATACAGATGCAGGATATAAATTATAATAAATTATCTTTAACATTAATCAATATTTCTCACTTTTTAATTCTCTCCTTCTTGATTTCAAGTCTCTTTCTGTCAACCACAGCCTTTTCATCCTCTGTAAGAGCATCATATTCGTCTTCTGACATTTCCTCCAATCTGCGCCTCTCATCCTCTTCACGCAGTTTGTCCAATCGCTCTGGAATACACAACAGAAATGTCTGCAGCCAACAATGCTGGAAATTTCATGTTGATGTTAATATTTTGTACATTATATATATACCCTTGGAAAATCAAATGAATGAAACCCATTCTGCTAAAGACAAAATCGATGTTATGTTTCACATTCAGAAGTCTTAGTGAAACTTATGGTGTAATCCATTTCAATAATCCATCTCGATCAAAACTGAACCCAATCCAAATACTTGATGTTGATGACATCAGTCTGTGGAAATTGGTTACATTCTGTCAAGCAGATTAACTGAGGTAAATTTGAGACATTTTTCAAATAATATTGTAGAAAAATGTTTCTATTTTTGTAATGGTGGCCACCTTTGATTAGCAACATTTGTAAAAATCTGCAAGCCCTTCATGCCAACATGCTGTCAAATTTTGATTAGTGGTTTTTTGTGAAGGAATCATTTCAAGATTTTTTAATGTTTTGTAAAATTAGGCAAATTTAGTGGAAGATTGGAAGTTTTTATATGAAAGGTTTGTATGCCACATTAGTTTTTGTCAAATCTAGTCCTGTTCTCAGCTGTTATTAAAAAAAAATTTAAAGGCATTTCTAATTTTTTGTCTCTACTGTAAGTAAAGACTGGCATATGCAAAGAGAGATAAGCATAATTTATAGGACTAGAAGCCCATTAGATGTGGATCCTTTCTGACAAATTAGGTCAGTATCTGTTAAGCAGTTTTTGAGAAATTGTTACTTAAATCTTTTCTATATTTCTTAATGGTTGATTGGCATCATTTGCCCAAACTTTCAAGTCATTAATGAAAGGACACCTTTTGTTAAATTTGGTCAAATTTTGTACTGTGATATTTTATAAATCATTCAAAGGTTTTCCTATTTATAGTAATTGCACATATGTTTTATTAAATTCATTAAAAGGTTTCTCTAATTTTTGTAATATTGGCTATTATTGATTTTAGATCATCATTTGTATACATGAAAAAACATTTCTTCTAAGATGCTATCTGCAAATTCTGTTAAATTCATTTTAGCAGCTTAGAGAACAAAATGTTTAAAGAATCTTATACTGATTTCAGAAATGGTTGCCATATCTGATGACATACACACCTCTCCCTCGATAACTTGTGCACAATGGGGTCAACAAATCTAGATCACACTATAAGTGAGGGTGCGAGTTACCAAGGGACCTCCATAAGTTGAAAAAAATTCACTAAGACATCGAGAAAACAATGGAGGGGGGTCATGGTTAGGGAACTTAGCCATTTAATGACTGAATGCTCATTTTACAATCACATCAATAATAATTTTTAATAACACACTTTTTCTAATGAAGTTGTTCATTAATCTGTTTAAATAACATTTATTTCCAAAATGTCCAACATGTGAAAGATCATTCCAACTGGTTTAAACAACCATCATGTGTATGCAAAAACATGTATATTACATCACTGCTTTTTGTTTTCTTGATGAGTTTGGTTGCCAGGATATTTAATAGTATCCTGCCAAATTGGGAGTGAAAAGAGAGGAGAACTAGACTAACTGTCTATACACCACCAAATAAGATTCCTTTCTTTCAAAAACAGGCAAAATTTATTTCATGTCAATGTTGACTTTCAATTTTTGTGTTGTTCAATTAATACAGTATTGAAATCATGATTTCATTGGAAGCAATATTGAAACTTATCATCATCCTTTAGGATATCTCTAAATGTCAGTTAAAAAATTCTCTGAAACTCACTTGCCTACAATTGTCCGTATCTGTGAAACCAAGCTTTTCCTTTTGTGAAGTATTCATTTCACTTGGTTGCCTTGCTATCTTTGATTACAATTACCAGTGAGATGGTTTATTTATGCCAGTTTATACACAATAACATTTATAACAGTGATTGATCAATTGAAGTGAGTTCACCCAACATATGACTGGGGCCATTAGATTTTAAGCTTGTAGGATTTCCATGTCTTATTTGATTCAAAAGACACAATTAACGTGATAATACAAAGAAGGCCAGCTTTTAATTCTGTGCAGCAATGCATCAAATACACCTAATTAGGATCTCAGGGATATGCTCACAGACATCGCTGTTACCATAGACACATTTCACATTTAATTACAAGAGAACACATTGCATTTATGATGATTACACTTAAAAGAAACTAAAGATAGAACTAGAACATAAATTTCAATTGATACAAAATTATTTAGTTTGTATTTATTTATTAAAGTACTGGCTCCAATTAGCATAAGTGACATTTTCATTTATCAAAATTTATTTACATATTGTTAATTGCAGTGTACAACTGTTTGGAAAGAAAATGTAAAATATTGTATAACTTATTTTTAAATTTGATATTTCATAATGTAGGTTAAATTTTCTACTGTTTTCAATTGTAAAATGAGCAAGATAATATAACACTAATTTTGGTCAAGATTTTCTTCAAGTTATATATATATAGGATTTAATTTTTGGGGTATTTTCTGGTTTAAAAAATGGGATCCACACCTAAACCTGCATTATAAGCAGGTTCATGAGTTATCAGGGTGCGAGTTATCGAGGCATCATTTGCATGGATTTGAAAGACCTTCATGCTGGATGCTTTGTGTCATGTTTAGTCAAATTTTGTTGTGGGGGGTAGAGATTTGAGGGCTGTTCCTGTAAAATAATGCTTGGGACCAAGGAAAGGCACTTTCAATGTGGAGTGTAGTCACCCATTGATACAAATCAGAATCTGTTTAATTTTTTATATGAACTTAGAATAGTCTGAGTATCCTGGTACATATTTTTAAAAACTGCCTTCCCTATGTACCATGTATGTGTAAATGGAACAGCAAGAAGATGCTAAAAGGTTTTCTATTTTTAGTAATGGAAGCCAATACTGTTGCTTGATCAGCACTATTTGAACATATTTGAAGAACCTGAAACCAGCATGCTTTCTGTCAAATTCAGAAAATTATGTTAAGCATTTTTTTAAAAGAATGTTTCATAAAGGTTTTTCCAATTTTAATAGCAGTGACCATAATGGATGATGGATTGGCATCAAATGACAAAATCTGAAAGGCCTTTGTGCCAAAAGCTCCAAGTAATGTTATTTGCAAAATTGGTCTAGTGGTTTTTGAGAAAAGTTGCAAATAACAATTGTGAACAGATAACATGTGAAAACATGAGACACAAATATAGGGTGAAGGGCCACACCACAAACCAATTTGGCCTAAGTGCTTGCACCACATACCATAATGCACACTCTCTATATAACTTTCCAACTATTACAAAATAAATTTTGATGTAAACAACAAAGTCAGCACCATGGTCATTGCCATCTGAAAAATTATATGAATTTCTACACTTATTGGATTTTATTACTGTAGGTTCCACAAGGTACTTTAGGTAAATTTTGTCATACCTGTATCAATGCAAGTGACAACATACAAACAAATAAACAAACACAAGTTGACACTTTATTCCCAACCATTCAACGCTGTAGACATAAAAAAAGATAAGAAGTTGCCTGTCTGGAGGCTTGAGGATGTAGAATAGGTCTGATGCATCCTCCTTGTCCTAAGATGTGACAAATGGAGACATTAGCTGTGGTGGTTCAAAGGTTAGCTTGTCAAACACATGTCTGAATAGGTATGGGTTAAAATTCCAACAATGGATCATTTCAGAATTGCTACAATGGTGTTTTCCTTGGCAAGACACTTCGCTCCAAATACCTCAGTATTAAATTTGTGTTACTGTTCTGTAAAATGCTATAAAGCACCATACCAAACCAAATCCTTTTATCATGCTGACGCTTTCTTTTCATATCAGTAATGATCAAAAAATTAAATTTTTGAACTGTTCTCTAGTTGGTCAATTAATCACTGTCTTTAAGCTCTTACCCTTTTCTTCCTGTTCTTTCTTTTCTTGTTCCTTAAGATGATTGTAGTCCAGTCTGAGTGTGACAAAAAAGATGAACCTGCGGTTGTTTAGCGCTTTCAAAATGGCATTAGCAGCTGTGAACAAGTTCTGGGCAAACAGTGTATCCAACCCATCAAATACCACTCCTCTGCTACAGTCATTAAGCTGTTAAATCAAAGCAATAATACTGTATAAATTTATTTACCATATTCAATTTAACACTTATACATGCCTTAATAAGTAAAAATCCTTTTGTTTAGTCCAAATTCACATTTAACTCCAGCTTTGTGGGAAGAAAGTGATAAAAACATTACACATTTGACCTTAGCTTGCATAACAATGAATCCCTCAAAATTTGGCTGTAAAACCAATAACCATTTGACAACCATGAAGCAAATTCACCTGTATTGACAAAGATTTGCAAATATCAGAACTTATTTTGAGACCTGTGGACAATTTTAACACTGATATGAAACAGCACAAAATTCAATAAAAAATCTTAGTTGCTTCATAGATAATGTGTATTTACAGTTTTATGGTTGTAACTTAATTAAAACTTATTGAACACTGATTTTTAACAATGTAGATCAATGATGCTACCATAATATATACAAAATATCAATCATTACTTCATAGTTTAATTCACATTCTGAAGTAAAATAGTTGCAAAAATTATCAATATTGTCATTCTCTCCTTTAGTTTTAGCTAATGAATAAATTAACTACATTTGAGGTGACAGGATTAAGTGAATATGTAACAGCTTTTAATGAGCCATCAAACTAGGTTCCAGTCTCTATACAAATACCTTTCTTCAGTGATGCTCTACTGTTACTATCCAGGAATTCATTATTAAATAATGTATGGGTCCAAGGTTTTAGACATTTTGTGTGAATATGATCAGCTGACACAGTCATATTCTAATATGAATAAAACAGAGAACTCAATCAAGAACTCTCTTTGCGACTCCCACTTCCTCCATTTATTCCAACCGCTCCGGTGGCCTAGTGGTTAGAGCATCTGCCTCAGATGCGGGAGGTTGTGGGTTCGATCCCCAGTTGAGTCATACCAAAGATGTACAAAAATGGTACAAACAGCTTCCATGCTTGGCGCTCAGCATTAAGAGGTTAGTGTTAGGACCGGTCAGCCTGGTGTCAGGATAATGTGACTAGGTGAGACATTATGCTACATGTCTGCGGCATGATATCCATGTGCTAGACATAAACTATAAACTGCCACACTGCAGACATCATAGCAATATGACTGAAATTTTTTTTAAAGCTACATTAAAAATCATAATCACATCATACATCCATTTAATTCATTGCAGTACAGTAAATATTCTTACTGGTGCACTGGAATAATTTCCAGTGCATCATGATTGACTTGTGTTATCCAGATTGCTTGAAAGGATAAGAGTACATAGGTTAAGATAACAATGTAGTCCTTTAGCCTATACTGACTGCTACTGACTACACATTAAAATAATAATAATAATAATAATAATAATAATAATAATAATAATAATAATAATAATAATAATAATAATAACTGCAATATAAAAATAGCATTATTGAAATAAATCTTATAAAATCACAACTACTATATCTGTGTCAAAGTCGCACCCATTTAATAAATTTACTTTTTCTACACGTATAACAACTCTGAAACATAAATGTGAAATTTGCATTTGCTTTGGCATAATCTGCTTCAGAGTTCCATTTATCTTACAATACAGAAGTCTAGATGGTGTCTCATTTGATTCCATTGGCTCTCAGATCCAAAAATACATAATAGCAGACTAAATGCTGTCTCATATCATTCCAGTTTCTGTAAGGTCCACTCATAAGGGCTCACTTACAATACTCACCAAAGCAAATATTCTATGCAAAAATAATTTCAACCAATTCAAACTAAAAGCATTTCTTTTCTTTAATTGCTGAATGCTATTTTCGGGTTAGCCACAGTGGCAGTCATATTAGGTGTAAGTTTAGCACCATTTACATTTAGGACAATCAAGAAATTGTTTCCTGAAACCCTGTTTTGACATGACCATCCCATTCAGGAGACTTAGCAACAATATTTTCAATATATTCACTGTGGCAGCTATATTTGAAGTAATGTTGTTACCATTTTCATTCAGGACCAACTAGATATCATATTTAGTCTTCCTGTGAAAACCTCATATCAATACAACTTTCTATTTTGAAGGAGTAGCAATAATAAGATTTTCAAGATTGTTGCCATGGTGACCATACTGGATGTCTGACAAACACCATTTTATTTAGTATCAACTATAACATCATAAAGAGTCTTACTTTGAAAAACCAATACTGAAAGTTTCTATCATGGTTATATTGGATGTCAGATGGCAAACTAAACATGATAAGTCTTCTAGTGAAATCCTATGCCAATGTGACTTTCAATCCAGGAGGAGTAGCAATAAAAATTTGTGTGATGGCTACAATGGTGGCCATGCTGGATATCAGACAAGAAACATTTAGGAACAGGTAGACATAATAAAAAGTCTTCTACTGAAAAGCCCATATTGATATGACAATCCATTCAAGAGGAGCAGAAATAACAATATTCTCAACACAGCTGTGACCATAATGGATATCCAAGCTGAACCATTTTCATTTATGTCCAACTAAACATCGTAAGAAGTCTTTGGGTGACAACCCCATGACAATATAACTTTCTGTTCAGGAGAAGCAGCAATAACAACATTGTCAATATGGATAAAATTTCATTAATATCCATTCTGGAATAGTAGCAATAACATAACTGTCAAGATAGCTGCAGTGGTGGCTATTTTTGATGTATGAACAGCACCAATTTCATTTAGAACTGGAGATAAATGTGTGTGTGTGAAGTTTTATAGCAATCCTTGAGGTAGATTAGGAGTAATGATAACAAACTTGTGCTAAGCAAAGAATGAATGTCAGAAGATTGACACTGAACAACAGAAGATAGACAGCAGGCCATCACATAAGCTCTTCTGGTCTCTGACCAATGGAGCCAATGAAGCTTCCTTGACATGCTTTAGCTAGATGAAACAAATTTCTATACATAAAAAAACATAAAATATTTCATTTTTAAGTCCCAAATATATTCAATTTTGGTATATTAAATATTTAAAATTTAAGTTGTGAAAAAACATCACATTCTGGATAAGATTTCCACAAACTGGCAAATTATTACTTTAAAAGCTGGTTGGCCCCCAAAACATTTAAAATGATACTTTTAATCTCATTAAATAGATCCAACACTTGTAAACAGCTAGAGCAAAATATATGACATTTTGGGACCCATGGACCATTTCACAGACATTAGCTACCATAACATAGTATACACACATTAGAATAAAAAAGAGTGTCATAAACTCACACACACAAACACACACACACACACACACACACACACATATATATATATATATATATATATATATATATATATATATATATATATATATGCTAATTTCAAATTATCAGAAGATATTTAAACTGCTGATAATTTTCAATTTTAGAATTTTATCTTCAGAGCCAAAGATTCCCTCAACTGATCAGACCAGGAGCTGCAATGTATTCCTTATTACTCCTCTCTGTGTCATCAGGAATGGAAAAATCAAACTCCTTTTTTTTTCAAACAAAAATATCAAAAATTATCTGAGATCATAATTCTTGCCAACACAGACTAAGCATTACTTGTGAGGCAAGTGCTTGAAACAATTATCATTTTCTGATCAAATTAGAACTTTACTACTCACACATGTCCTATTCATATTATATCAGCACTTCAAGGATGAAGAAAATCAATTAGTATAGTAACAACTGTGCAATTCTGTTAACATCCAAATGAAATTTGAAATAACTTCAAAAGCTATGCAAGCATGTGACAAATTAATGTTTATAACAAAGTGCACTTGTAAGAAGAAAATTCTGCCTAAACATTGCAATTCCAACATTAACAGTAGAACAATGAACAGTACATAATATGTCCACTCTGTGTTTAATAGGTCTCTATGTGGTTATTTCTAGGGCATCTCTGTGGGACAGACAGATTGTTGGAATGATGGACTATGTTATAAAATGAGATGCTCTGCATTACGGAAGGTGTATAAATTTAAAAGGCTATATGTTTCAGCATTTCATTCAACAAATATGAATCAAATTTACCTATTTTCATTAATTATATGCATAAAATCATCAACCATACTTTCATTAATTATAAAATCATCAACCATAAATGTTCTTAGGATATTTAATTATCTCAGAAATGAGTTTAAAATCATTGTTATCCTGTTCAAGGCATCACTACACTAACAATGTTCTTTATATATTTCATTCATGTTCCCACATTTTTGATGAAATCCAATGTATTTGTTTAAGATCACTTTACTTTACACAAGGTACTAACTTGCAAGACGACATACAAAGAAAACATCATCCTATGTTATCATGCATTTTCTGGAAAAAGTTACATCAGAATGAAATGACTATATGTTTTGTGCAAGTGATCATTCTGAAAATGGTCAAATCACAGATGTTTACCTTGCTATAATATGCAAAAACAATGGGACTGATCTTAATATTAAACATTTTATTTTCTATTTAGGCTTTAATGCTGCTTTCTGCTGAATGCAAGTAATACGTTCACTTAAAAACAAATCACCAAGAAAAATAAGACAACATATATTGATGATTTTCTGAAGAACAGTATGTAGTACCTCATGAATAGCTCAGATATGAGCCAATTCCTTGAAAAACATTTGCTTTTTAATTACTAACCTGAAGTCTATCAGCAAGTATTTCAACCAAAAGTTCTTCTGGCAGCACACAGCTCATGAGACCTTCTTCTCCTGCTACACTTGCACTCACGCTAAGTCGTCGGGCAATAGGAGCAGCTAAAGGTGGTGGACTGCTGGGAACCTGAAAACATACAATCATGCCAATTTATCTTTACCTTTCATTTTCTTGTTTGTCAGCTGTTTCTTATAAAATGCTGTCCTGAATTTCTCAACCCTAAAATAATCTTGTATATGTACAATGATAGAATTTATTTGGTATTTTACTTAACTGAAGCACTGTATCATATTTACCTTTACTTCTGTGTCAATAAGAGACATGATGCTGATCTAATTAAAGAAATGAAACAAAATAAAAAATCACCACAAATGTATGAAAATGTAAAATTCATGCCATTTTATTGAAAAAAATAATAATAACTCATAAGGACTATTTTATTTTAAAATTTATCTTTAGTAAATAAATACAATGTTAGTATCAGCATTAAAAGAGTTACCTAAGTTTACAATCACTGACATTTGAACTAATGGTCACAACCTCAAAGACTCACTTTATTTTAAAAAGAGTATTTAAACTGTGCCAAAATCTATCTACCTTTATCACAATATGAAACAACTCATACAAATAATTTCATGTATACAGATATAAGATCTGAGTGACAAAAAAGTGGAAGAGCAAAACTACAATCGTAACTAAATTGTGAGTTTGAAATTGAAATGTTTCTGGGAAGGATGTGTTTTCTTGACTCATCATAGTAATCCAGTAAGGAATGTGCTTTCTTGTCAGATAATTGTTCTACCAAGTATGTACATCATCCAATAAAGCAGGTTAATACTGAAATTATTATGGTGTAAATGCAACAAATGCTAGTCATACCATTAAGTTGTAATATTTACACATGTAAATGGCTTATGTAGTTTACAGCCTGCTACCATTTACAAAAACATGTGAACAAATAATTGATTATGCAAGTGACAATTAGTAAGAAAGGGGATAGGATGAGTTTGTTCATTTGGATTCAATGCCATTGTTTCAGTTATTGCAAACTGTTTACATGTTTTGTACATTTTGGTAAATGTTGCGGCCTTTAATACCATCTGATTCATTAAACTACTAATAAATACTGTGAATATAAGTTATTTTCCTGTTTCTTATATATATTTTCATGGATTTTGGTGTTGTTTCAGATATTTAGACCAGATGACAAAACATTATTTGGATGAAGAAAACTTGGTCCAGACCTATCTCAACTGGCATCTAAATGAATTTAAATACTGGTACTGAAGAAACTGTAGTTTGTTTTTAAAAAAAGACAGGAAATGATACCCATGAAATTATATAAATTAGACAGGTTGAGAATTTAGAAAAGCTTTGAATTAAATGATGGCTTTAAAAAGTTTGTTTCATCAATTTAAAAATAGGTATCCTCAGATGATGTCAAAAATGATATTTTGCATCCTTTCCACCTCTGTTTAAATGAATGGTATGCTTTCTAATCACTCACAAAAGGTCAAGGATAAAAAAAAAATTGTGGTACAGTGAAGTAGTAACTAGAACATAGTATTATGGGGTGGCTGCCATTATTGGTCATATGCTACTACTGTCAGCTGGGTCATAATTTGCAAACATTTATTTTGCCTATAAGTAATAATGAAAAGGACCTCTGAGAAATTCAAAACAATCTCGTAAAAACCCAAACAAAATGATTAGGACGTATTGCTGATATGGACCCGTTGTCAGTCCAGATGAAGGACCTGTAGCTGGGAAAAACTTGGACAACAAGGTAGCAGTTTGAACAGTATGAATCATTTGTGGGTAAGACGAATGCATACTTAATGTGTTAACAAATTAAAGAATGGTGCGGAATCATCAAAGCCCATGCATAATAAACTTTTTATACATTCTTTAATGACTGTTTTCCATTAATAGTCTTTCAGATGTAGCAGTGATTCATTGACTAAAAGCAAATATGATAAAGCATGAAACATCTCCATTTTGGATCCCATGGCAATAACAATATATTCAATTCAGTTACTCATTCAATATAAAGATTAAACATTAAATATTAAACATAAATTTACCTAGGCTACTGGAATCAATACAGCACAAACCTAGATCAATGTTATATAATTCCACCATATTGTCTGTAATATTTTGTACACAATAATATTATATCAATTTACAAATGTAATTATAGGTAAACATCATAATCATCAATTTTCATATTTCTTACATAAGCTAAATTTCAGATTTAAATAAAACTAGAAAGTCTTCTATATAAAAAATAAAATACTGAAAGTTTTTATGGATTGTTTGTGCACAAAAACATTAAGAACAATGTGTTAACTTATTAAGTTATTTTTTAAAAGATCATAATAAATGTTATCAACCCGCAAAGAATTAAATTAAAATATTTTCATTTAAATCTTTAAATTTTTCTACAACACATTCTTGGCAAAGAGATTGTATAATATAGAGATGACTGCAATTACCATATTTACTGACAAAAAATCTGTGACAGGAAATATAAGGTGAAATAATTAAATAAATAAATAAGTAAAAAAAAATTAGATAAAAAAGTATTGAAAACATAATGAATTTTTCCTGTAAAAATGAGAGAGAGAGAGAGAGAGAGAGAGAGAGAGAGAGAGAGAGAGAGAGAGAGAGAGAGAGAGAGAGAGAGAGAGAGAGAGAGAAAGCAACTTATCTTTAAATAGTAATATCACACAATGTAATTTATTTTATCATATAAAGTGTGATAAACTGTGGTAAGGGATCTTGGAGTTACAGTAAACTTCTCCCATGATAAAACCAAGGGAAAAAGGTAATATAGTTATCAACAATAGGGTTTGGGATAATTGTCAGACAATGGTATTTTAAGTACATATTTGTCAGTTTCTTTAAATAATGAGTAGATAAATTACTGGATAAATATGGTGCATTATATATGTAAGCAATATGCAATTTGGATTTGTGTAATTTATTCAGCAAAGTTGCTTTATAGAATGGTGTTGACAGAAAAACTCTACAGCTGTAACAAATGAGTATTGGTGACTGACAGGTATGGTTCATGTGGAAAATACACATATGGAGAAGACAGACATTACAATAAAGAAACAACTGTATCTAGACAATGAGTTTACTACTAAAAATAAGACACACCAAACACATTACATCAAAACCTAAAACTTGTATGCTAAAGAATGCGAGAGAGATTCGACTGTCTTCTTTTCAGTGTCAAGGTTTTCTCATCATCTGTCAATACATCAATTAACATTGTTAGTTTAATTTTTTAAATTTTCCTGGGCTCAGTAATAAATTACAAAGCCAGAGCTTTACAGTAGCCATACTTTTACAAGAGGCGACTAAGAATGAGATTCTTCCTGCAAAAGGTACCAGTCCATTACAGGTTAACAACCCTGCTTATTACAGTTGGGTTAGCGGTCTTGTAGGTGCTCTAAATCTTAAATAGTGTGAATTCATTTATTTTTATTCTTATCTTTTCTACGAGTTTTTTTTGCCCTCCTCCAAAAAACCATTTTCAATGGTACATAATTACAATTTTGCCAAGCTTTTGCATAATGTGTAATAGTTGGTTAACAAGTGTAATAGTTGATTAAAATTAAATCATGTGACAAAAAATAAGAAGTTATTACTTACTCATGTGCTTTGACAATATTTATAAGCAATGTTAAATAGATTTAGTATTTCTTTCTAGGGTTGCTTTTTATATTTATTTAACTGTTTATTGGTGTATGAATTGAACTCTTTATTTTACAGGATTCATGAAGTCATTGGCCTTGAAACATAAGCTGCACAAATAGCCTTCACGTAAAAATTGATTATACACTGCATGAACAGCCTCTGCTTGCAAATTGATTATACATTGCATGAACAGCCTCTGCTTGAAAATTGATTATACACTGCATGAACAGCCTCTGCTTGCAAATTGATTATACATTGCATGAACAGCCTCTGCTTGAAAATTGATTATACACTGCATGAACAGCCTCTGCTTGCAAATTGATTATACACTGCATGAACAGCCTCTGCTTGCAAATTGATTATACACTGCATGAACAGCCTCTGCTTGCAAATTGATTATACACTGCATGAACAGTCTCTGGTTGCAAATTGATTATACACTGCATGAACAGCCTCTGCTTGCAAATTGATTATACACTGCATGAACAGCATTCATTTGAAAATTGATTCTATGCTGCATGAACAGCCTCTGCTTGCAAATTGATTATACACTGCATGAACAGCCTCTGCTTGCAAATTGATTATATACTGCATGAACAGCCTCTGCTTGCAAATTGATTATACACTGCATGAACAGCATTCATTTGAAAATTGATTCTATGCTGCATGAACAGCCTCTGATTGCAAATTGATTATATACTGCATGAACAGCCTCTGCTTGCAAATTGATTATACACTGCATGAACAGCCTCTGCTTGCAAATTGATTATATACTGCATGAACAGCCTCTGCTTGCAAATTGATTATACACTGCATGAACAGCCTCTGCTTGAAAATTGATTATACACTGCATGAACAGCCTCTGCTTGCAAATTGATTATACACTGCATGAACAGCCTCTGCTTGCAAATTGATTATACACTGCATGAACAGCCTCTGCTTGGAAATTGATTATACACTGCATGAACAGTCTCTGCTTGCAAATTGATTATACACTACATGAACAGCCTCTGCTTGCAAATTGATTATACACTGCATGAACAGCCTCTGCTTGCAAATTGATTATATACTGCATGAACAGCCTCTGCTTGCAAATTGATTATACACTACATAAACAGCATTCATTTGAAAATTGATTCTATGCTGCATGAAAACAGCCTCTGCTTGCAAATTGATTATACACCGCATGAACAGCCTCTGCTTGCAAATTGATTATACACTGCATGAACAGCCTCTGCTTGAAAATTGATTATACACTGCATGAACAGCCTGTTTGCAAATTGATTATACACTGCATGAACAGCATTCATTTGAAAATTGATTCTATGCTGCATGAACAGCCTCTGCTTGCAAATTGATTATACACTGCATGAACAGCCTCTGCTTGCAAATTGATTATACACTGCATGAACAGCCTTGGCTTGCAAATTGATTATACACTGCATGAACAGCCTCTGCTTGCAAATTGATTATAACTTTCATGAACAGCATTCATTTGAAAATTGATTCTATGCTGCATGAACAGCCTTTTTGCTGCATTGAAGTCATTCATGTAGTGTGTAATCAGTTTTCAAGCTTCCTGACTTCATGAAACCAATCATGAAACCAATAACATAGTTGAAATCTCGTGTAAGTTTTATAAAAATATATCTGATGAGGTGACATGTTCTTTTTTATTTCACACATTAATCTTTGTTTAATAGGTCTTTAAATCTATGGTTTGTAGCAACCAAAAAATGAACCAAAAAAACTGGTATGCCACAAATAATAGTCAGTTCCTAGTAAATACCACCCATGCAATGATTTCTTGAGCACTAAAATTTCTGATCCTAAATGTTTTACTTAAAACATTTCTCTTGACACTGAAAATTTAAAGCATTAGGGTAACATAAGAAAAAGGACAACAGAAGAATATAACATCAATTTCCTACAATGTGAACCTTCTCTGGCAGCATGAATGGAGGGTCACCCTTCTTCCCATGGTGAATGATGAATGTAGCTTTTGGACTGACCTCTGACACTACACTCTTACTGCCAAACTAAGCAGGGGGAAGCCAAAATGAATAACTGCATGCCATTTAAATGTAGAGATTTAACTGGTCTTTGTAAAACTATTTACATGAGACCTTATGTCGTGACTGTGAAAGCAATCAAGGCTGGTAGGAAACTCATCAAATTAGACATCATACCAATACAGATGTTTGATTTTTTTTTAGTTCTCAACCCTAACTGATAAATAATGTCAAAACTAAAATTGTGATCAAAGGTTTGGATGTGTTTATTCTAAACCCCAACACCCAAATTATTAAATAGCTTCTATATCATTACAGAAAATACAATTTTTTATTTACAGCAATCATACTTTGTAAACTGAATTGCAATTTATTTGTTATTACTAAAAATTTTAGAAACAAAGGATACATCAAAATTGATGTGATGTGAAGTCATCACGTGCATTCAAGTTGGATTGGAAAGTCAAGTCAGCTAGGATATGATTTTGCCATCCTGAAAAAGCTTTATTTAAATTGTTGGAAGATGTGAGAAATAAAGAATAACTTTTCAAGAGTCTCCATTGATGACAATAATGTCCCACTATGTTAAAAACTTCATTATAATCTCATCACAAGCTTTTTCTAGTGATGCCCCAAGCTTTGCTTTCACAGACAGAACACCATATTATGTGAACAATGTTTTGAAGGTAACCTACCAAATATACTCATTTTATAAGTTCACCAGCAAATAACAAAGACCCTGATCTGCAATCACATAACCATTGTCATGATCAGGGTATATGCTGTTCATTCGTGTGACTACCCACTACAAACTGCAAAGATCAAGATCTGCTGGCACATTATGTGATTTGGATCTGTACAGTTTGCAGTTGGACTGGAGTAATAAACAAGTATATTTGGTGCTAAAAACTGGCTTTTACAATATTATTCAAATAAACATGCATTCCTAAACTATACTTCCCCTTAAATGAAACTAAGTACTTAACAGACATTCTGATCATTGCAGAAAGTAAGTTCCACTAATATTAATGAGCTAAATATTTGATAGCTCCAGCAACATGAATAGTGGGGATAATATTTTACTGGTACCTTACCAAATCAATTCATATAGTGTCATTTCTACACAACTTGTCATCACTCAATCATATACTTTATGAAAATCTAAAACTGCCTGCAGCTATATTTCTTATTTAACTTCTTCCACTACATCCAGCTTGGGAACTTTTGACTGCAGGTTCATATAACATTCATCAGTAAATTATCTGTTTGTCATTACATAAATATATCATTTAATATGGAATTACAGTAAAAACTGCTATGAGTGATCACCTACATCCAGCTTGGGAACTTTTGACTGCAGGTTCATATAACATTCATCAGTAAATTATCTGTTTGTCATTACATAAATATATCATTTAATATGTAATTACAGTAAAAACTGCTATGAGTGATCACCTTTCATTTCCAACCACAATCATAATGCACGAATTGATTTTTATTACATAAATGCTCTGTCATGAGCAGCCACCTGCTGAATGCGACCAGAGACCACAACGTCTTGGCAAAATATGCATTTCATCACTGCTATGAATGACCACTGCAAAAACAAGGATAAACTCCACCGACCCTAATTTAATTCTTCTAACAATGAACGCTCATACTGTTATAAAAAAATAAAAAAAATAGGCTGGTTACTGACAAAAAATTTTTTAAGTATGCTTATATTGTTTTATTGTTTCTGTTGTAAACCAGAATAAAGTACATGTAGATTATTCCCTAGTCTAGTTCCTTTTTTCATATGCTCCTTGTGTTGTTCTCAGCTTTTGTGTAGGAGGGCAGCACAGCAAGTACATGAAGCAAGAAAACAAGACTAATTCTTCCTGTACTTAGCCTGCTTCCTGACCTTATTGTAGATCATATGTCTGAGTAGGACCCAGTATCCCTATGAGCAGCTGTGGCATGAGAACATAGACACCACTCACCTATATGTAATCAATTGTTACAACAGCTTGATTAGTAACAATTGTTCTGAACAAAAACAAACATAAAGGAAATAATAAAAAAAATTATTTTAAAAAAAATAGGATTGTGGCTAATATTGATAGATGCTTCAGTCAGTAAACCAGGCTAAAGTACATGTCATGAATTGCCACTGTAGTGCTAAAATTGATGTGACGGACATGTATTTTTTTTATTTTGTCTTTAATCTGTATTGTCTGGGGATGAATAAGATCATTGTCTATTAAACCAGCAATAGAAAATCATTTGTGGGATTCAATTGTGATGTTTCTTGTTTTTTTTTCTTCCGATGTTAAGTAATTACATCCCAATCAAAAAGCTGTCTTCTGTTCAAGTTGGTGCGACTGGGTTACACAAACTGTTTATAGTTAATCCCAGTATGTCTTCTTTCAATGAAACCAATGAATTTTGTATCTGAATAAATGGTTCTGTTCTAGATGAGATAATTGTTTCTTTTTTTTAAATTACTGTTTGATATGCAATGCACATATATATTTTTCATATTTTCCCAAATCCCAGTCAAAACTGTATTTATGTTCAATATTACAACTGAGCACTAACAATGTCAACAACCAGAACCTTAATAACAATGGATGAACCTCCAACTAAAAAGAGACAAATTTTAAGGCTGGAGAAAATAATTATTGTAACTGCAAGAAGTGAAAAAGAGCAGACCACTAAAAAAAATCAGTTTAAATGTCAGTAAATCAAATTTAGGTTGTTATAAAGGAAAAGGAGTAAATCTGAAACAATTTCATGTACTACAATATATGATCTTCAAATGTAAACATGATTTCATGCTTAATGACAGAAGTATATCTTTATTGTTATGTTACAACCCTGTAGTTAAAGTGTATGTTAAAGAGTGAATTTTGTATAAAATCTTTATTTCATTTTATTTCATTAAATGTAATTATAAATATGATTATATTAATATCAGTCTAATATGTTGTTGAAAAACATCATGTTTACTTGAGTCGTAAATGTGACTCATGTGAGCACGTGCTGTGTATGATAACAATTTCATTACAAGTAAACATTCAGGAATAGCTATAAAAATGATTGGCTGATACTTGGTGAGGCTTTCCTAATGTCCAGAAGTATTATGAATCATTATTATGCATCCTCATGCGTTTGTAATTCAAACAATGTATTAGCTTTGTTTATATACCGAGGTATTTTGTAAGATGTTCAGAGTAATGAACAGTCGTAGTCAAGAGTCATACACAGTCGTAGAGTAGTAAAGTCAGTTGGAGTTATAAACATCTTAGTTATACAACTTCTATTACCTTAAAAAAGGTATTTTTGTGCTAGAATTTGTCTGTTCGTATATCTACATAGAACATGTTTTGTTAGAGGAGCTAAATTTACTTCGTTTCTTCTGAATAATTGTTTTCCTGGAGAACAACATTACTGATTTGGACAAAAACATTTTCCTGAAAATATTCTAACTTGGAACAGAACAACACAACCTGTGCTTTATTGTGTAAATTCTTGAATTTTATGTTAGCCTTCGTCTGACATGGTCATCCGCCATTTTGGACCTGAACTGAACTTCAGACTGTGTTTAGAACTTTTTACAGGACTTATGTTTCTATTTTGAACAAACAATTTGGATCATTTCTGTAAACTGTAGGTATTGTTTAACATAATTACATTTTTTATGTTTTCTAGGAGAATAAATTATTTTTGTTAAAATTTACAAAGCTTGTTGTCTTCATTCTTTCTTTTATATTACTTTGAACGAGTTGTTTATGTGACAGTTATATAATTTTATTTTTAGATGAATACATACAATATTTTAGCAAGAACTATTAATAAAGAATAGAATATGTACAGTGATTGTAGTTATTTTTCTTTGAATTATTCTAAAACTGAATTTTGGAAACTAGTCTTATTTTGTACAAACCTGCTATGAGAGACCACCTCTCCTAAGAGACCACTTTTTGCTGGCAGAAGGGGTGGTCCCTCATAACAGAGTTTACTGTATTTGTTTTTCTTGTGTACATATCTGCACTGTCATTAATAATTCAAATTAAGCTTATACAGCCATGGTATCTCAGCTGAATAAGCATTAGATTCATAATTCAAGGGTCCCAAGTTTAATACCTGCTCAGGCCTGTGTGAGCTGACTGCCCTGGCATGTCCATGGGAAAGACACTTAGCTCAGATTTCCTTGATATAATATAAGTGGGGTTAAAAGCCAACCAACCAAACAGTGGACCATAAACTATATAATTCAAAGAGCCTTTCAATCATTTTTAACTTACAAACAGTTGATACTCCCATACCATGGAGCAGAAGACACATTTGAAAGATAAACATCAAACAAATTGAAGGATGATATATTTTAGCAACCTAGTAACCAACATCTATAATAGCTTCTAACTGCACACAATCTTGACCCATAATCTGTAAATGCATAATGCACCATCACATTAGAGGCTTTAATGTTTGTTCTACTGATTAATCCAAACAAACTGCTCAGACCCATATCTGTCAGTGCATCATGCAAAAGCAGATCTAGGTCTAGATAGTTTGCAGATGGGTCAAACTTGTATATGAGTAAAGATGTGTACATGCATAATTTTAGGTGGTTTATAATTCCACTTGCATAATTTTAGGTGCTCTATAATTCCACATGCAATATGGCTGAATCTCTCACCAAAAACATTTTAGAATATGTGAATGAATGCACTGGTATCACTGCTTCGATATATTAAACTGCATTTTTTATAGATAATACTTCTACTGTGGTATTCCTATGATGATTTTGTTGCACTTGCTATATATCATATATAAATTAATAGCAAAAGAAGACATGAAATTATTCTCTTCAGGAAATAACAAAAATATATTTAAATAAACAAAACAATATTTCATTTCATTCTCAACAATGGAGACAAACAATATGCTTTTATTGAAATAAAAATTTCAAATTGACTGACTGTCTCTAAATTTAAATACATTATTAAATATGAATACTGTTAAATTAATGTTCATTTTCAGTACTTTTAAACAGTAACATGTATCAAAACAAAATTAAATATTACCTGGCTTCCAGTGGCACCATCTATTGATGAAGTGTTGATTTTCCCACCAGTAATGCTGCCATGTTTGTCCTTGCTCTTGATATCTGTAATAGTACTTGTCTTACGATTTGATACCATAGAGTGGGCAATGGACATCGTAGTGCCACCTGCTGGTCAAAAGTTAGTGTTAAGTGTTAGCTCCAGCAAGCACGGCAGACAACAGCCAGACAAAATAAATGCCATGTCTATTCAAGTTTTGACTTTTTTGTACACTTCTTGCTACAATTTAATAATTTCTTTGTTATTTGAATTTTTTAAAAAGAATCATTTTGATTGAAGTGCATTAAGGTGACATCAATATAATTTTACAAATTTAAGCTGAACATGAAGAAAAATCATGAATAAAAGATTTAAATAATTATTGTCCTAAACAAATATCAATTAAATGTAATTTTAATGGATATCCAATTTAGAAGTCATTTAGTGAGAAACCATTTGTATTCACTTATAAGGCAAGTCCATTATTATCTGACATTACATAACATGCCAGCACATCAGGGTCTATACTATTTGTTGTGCTGATTACTTCAAAGAAACTACACAAAAAACCCTGATGTGCTGACACATTATGAAGTTGGGTTTAACTTATGAGTAAAATGTTCTCAGCATCATACTGTTATAATATAACAGTTCAAAATTTATGTGTATCGTTAGCAAAAATAAGATATTGATCAGATGTTTACTTCTAAAACAAATTCACACAAATACAACACTAGTTCATTTGGTGCATTTCAAAATATAAAGAAACATTTTCAAAAACTGAACAGACATAATTTGGATGGCATTATGAAAGTTTTACATGGCTGTCAAAAAGTAAAACATTTAAATAATAAGCTCTGGTTAAATTTATCAAATTTAATTGAACTGAATAATATTCTTCTTTCCTCTTGGTATAAAGCACTTATCTAGACCATTTATATATATATATATATGATATTAATTTGCATTTAAGTTTATTATAAATACTCTGAAATTTGTCTCATAGACTTATCCAAGATGGTAAATGAACAATATATGTAAAATATGTCTTCAAAAAGTGGTAGACATTGTTGATTAGGAAGCACATCATGGCATCATTCAACATTTTACATTATGACATCATATATAATCATGCGTGTCATGAATAAATTTATGAATTAAGTTGAGTAAAGAGAAAAAAGGGCATATTCAGTTTGAATATTTGTGATTCTTTTTCTTATAAAAATGCTCAGAAACTTGGTTGACTGGCACTAATTAATAAAAAGACATACATGCCATTGTATGTGTACTGTCTGGTATCTCAGATGTCTCACTTTAGCATGGGTGACTCATTAGACACATGCCAAAATAACTTACTGATGCAAGATATCAAATACTATACACACACACCTATAAATACTATATTGAATAAATCCCTAAGTAAGATGAAGAAAATGTTTTTCACTAATGAGTTTCAAAAGTTCATGAGTTCATAAAATCTAGTATGCAAACCTTCTGTTTGGAAAAGCATGCTACATTAGTTAAGCAAACTTCATCTACAAATAAGTTCTACTGGCTTTCGTTTTGCTAAATATCATGCACTATTCACTTATGATAAAAATTCATTGACATTCCTGAATTTTCTCTGCAATAAGCCCATGCTTGATTACTCAACTATCCCCTCTTGGTAAATTGATTTGTATAAAAGAAAGCTTTAACCAATAATAAGCTCAATGCTACTTTGAAAATATTTACAAAAAGACAGGGACCAAGATTATCAAAGGAGCAACAATATACTACATCATATTTTTCTGATGATAGACCTATGCCTGACAATAACCCCACCCTTATTTCTCCATTATTACACAAAATTTTGGCAAATATTTACTAAGAATATCTTCATTTTGATGAATTTATTAAGCTGGCTCTCAACACTTATCACTGAAGAAAGGCAGTACTCACAGAAAACAGTTTATTGTAATAGTTAACAAAAAAAAATTGTCTCTTGAATTAAAAAAAAAAATAATCTTGAAAGCTCAACACAAAATCTTGCATTTTTCTATGAAAAAACAACAACACACAAAGTCACTAAATTGCTTGGCTAAATGCAGCATCTTTTATCAGCATTATGTATGCCAAGTCTTTGTGAAAGAGGGGTCACCAAATGAACTTTAACAAAGAAAAACTGGTAATCAATAATTAATGTAATTAATGCGACCATTATTAGTAATTTCTAGCAATAATCATTATGAAATCATGCAGGGCAAGCACAAATAAAAACAAGATGAATTCAAGACCATAATGATGGAAAGCAAAACTCACCAAAAATTTAAATACTGAAGATAGAATTTAATTTTGCTCAAGAAGTGTGACTAACAACCAAAATGAAAGATGTGTTTCTTTGACAAACCATTACCAAAATTAAAATGATAGCAACATTCTATATAGTTTCAAACTACCATTCATGGTAATTTTGCCTAAAAAAAATCCATCATTATTGTCATGAATATTTACTATTTTAAATGGCCATTCCATATTTTATTTATTACTGTAAATGGTCATTCCAAAGTCTCTTTGCTGTGGAAACTTTACATTATCAACTTCAATTCAAATTGGGGTCTCTCCATGGAATGACCACTCAGAAACTTTTTTTTATTAATACCATTAATTTTGTAGGTTAGAAGTTACAAAGGTTTATATCCCTTATGTAATATTTCATGCACTAGGAACAAGTTTGGTTTTTAACCATGTTAATATGCCAAAATAAAATTCTTTTTCCATTGTCATGCTAAAATAATTTCAATGATCATGCTAAAATTCAAATAAAAGTCTTCTATATTACTAAAATGCAAAAGAAATCTATGTTGTCATGCTCAGAATTAAAGAAATTGAAAAATTTAAACATCTGAAATAAAATTATAATGTTTGCCATTCTACAAATATTTCAACAACAAAAGCTGGATACTCAAAAAGCAAGATAACTTTCTATATAATTCTGAACTGAAAAGCATTTTGTATCTTTAAACTCACCAGAGTCATCTTTCTCTTTGTCTCTGACCATCAGTTTTGACTCTTTTGTTCTCTCAAGTTTTGTTTCTTTTAATTCATCTTTCAAACAAAATTAAGAGATTTTGCAAAGAAACAAAATATAACATCTATGCAAGTATCATAATCTGAGTGCTAATAACAGATGATTAATAAAAATACCAATAAAGTAAGCAAAAAATTATGTAAAAAGTGTATGCGCATGAAAAATATTTTGGAGTGTTCAGTTTCATGAGATTAAAGCACATTACAATAAGTGCATACCAAAAATGTAAAAACATATTCCCATCTAGTGTATTTATATATGAGAAGAATTAACTTTCTTTGGCTATGTCATGAGCTCTTTGCTTTGAAGGTTTATTCTCTACCCTAAAATGGTCAAGCTGATAAACACATGTAAGATTCATATCTTGAGAGTGATGTAAGCCTTGAAGTTAACGTGTAAATATCAACTAGGCAGGCATGGTATAAAGTTATTTCCAAAATTATATGATGTTCCTCATGGGCTTTAGCAGATGCTTCATCCCACCTAAATACAGATAATTTTACTCTTACTGAAAATTTGAAAAGAGTTTTGACCAAAGAGTGGGAGTGTAGATATCAAGTCATTTACAGGTGTTACAATCGAATATGGTATGTTTTTGTATGTTAACCTATATTATATGTTCTTCACCTATTCAATTTATAAAAATATTTAATTGCTATATACTATTTTATATTTTATATGATTCTCCTAATGTGTTAGTAATGTAAACCCTCTGGATAAGTGATTAATTGACACACAGAAACAGGTTAGAGAGATGGTCAGGAAATCCACTCAGATTAAATACATGACCAGCAGATTGACTCATCCATAAAAAATAAATCAATAAATACAATGATCATGAACAAAATTTAAAATGACATAAATAAAAATAGATAACAAGAAATATGTTCATATGACAGGGATACCCCAAACAATATGATGCAAATGATGGCAAAGTACCAAGTCAAACAGGGGGCATAACTCTGTAAAATTTGGCCAGAAAATAGTTAAAATCACACTTGGCCTGTCTTCCTAATGCAAAGCCTAACACAAAATTTAACTTCAATAAATAAACTCCTCCAAATTTGGCCATTTCAATGCACACATCAATACTACAGGCAAAGAATCAATTCAAAATGATATTTACCTTATAAAATTTATTTTTTATCTTCAATGGATATAAATAATATTTAGTTTTAGCCCCAATTCCTTATGTGTATCAATATATATCATGTCACAGGTTGTGTATCACAAGATGTATTGATAAGTGGCATTTTCATATTTTTTGATATGCACAAAAATGAATGAATTCTCAGCAAACAACACTCACTGTCAGAAAGCAGTACTCAGAAAATGCCCCTGATTCTAATTGGCATAAGTCAGCATTTTTTTAACATGTTTGACTTTACTGTATGAATATGTTAAAAATAGCCAAATTTTCAAGCATGGTCTTGTATGTACTTCTTAATATACTCCAGTCACATACAAATGTAATAGGTAAGATATTATTTTGTTTATCACAATGTAAAAACTCATCATGAATGAATTGTACTTTGCTAGCATACAAATTTTAACTTTAGCCAGAGAAAATGCATGAATGAGACAGTGAAAGAGTTGTGTCCAAAAGAGAGGTGTGTTTAATGAGTTTGAATATTCAAATATATGTAAATAATGAAGGTGACATAGAAGATTAGTTCTGCAATACTAATTGTGTCCCCTTCTATAAATATATCTACCAAAGACTTTGCAGTGGACTAAAAGATATGAAGAGACTTACTTGCTCCCTGTGTATGAGCAGCCACAGCTTCCAAACTTAGACCACCTGCACCTTTCTTTTCTCCTTCCTCTCCTTCCAGTATTTTTAGTTCTTCTGCTCGTCTGTGTGCTGCCTCTGCACACAGTTCTCGTGCCCTAAGACCTGAAGGAGTGTTGCCATTTGATAGGGCATCCAGCACAATGCCATCTAGTGTTAACAGGGCAGCTTCATATTTTTTAGCCAACAGGACAGCAGTAGCAGTCTTGCCTGTGAATTTAGAATGAGCTATTCAGTTCATGTCATCAACATGTCATATATAAGCCAATGAATTAATGTAACAAAAATAAGATGATGATGATGATGATGATGATGATGATTATGATGATGATGAGTGTTGGCAACAAGATGAAATTTCATGATTGGTCATCTGCATCTCAGAGCTCTAGGTAAGAATTGAATCAATGGGGGTATTTTATACCCAGGTTTTGAAATAACTGCATTTTTAAAAATTTGATCGGGTATTTTGTGAAGACCACAAAAGCAAAAATTGTGCCAGGAGATAGATTCCTAATCATCAAGATATTAATGATAATTTATTAAAAGTGTTAAGTGCCTCAGTGATCAAAACTAATAAAAGTGTATTGGATTAAATGTCTGAGTGATTGTTCTGATAGTAAATAAACATGTGCAGAATATCTCAAATGTGAACCAACAGCATAGTTGATATCATTAAACCATTCAAACAGTATGGACTATGCTTACACTAGGAGCAAGCACTGATAACTTTAGACTTAACTGTTTTGTGTAACATGCATATATTTAAACATTTCTTCATGTGTTTTTAGTTTTCTTGCTTCATTAAATAATTCTCATGTATCATTTATAACAATATAATATGCATTGGCATTAAGCAGAAAGCTAGAAGCTTGATGAAAACTCTATTACAGAAAAATCTTAACATCCTTAATTGGCTACTAGTTTGAATTAGATAAATCATATATAAATGTAAAAAAGTATACTTCATCATTTCTAGTTTATGTAATTGTTTCAAAGAACATTTAATGGTAAAAAGATGGAATACACTTGTGTAGTTGTGGCATGTGAGCCAACTTGAAAATCATTCTGATAAATTTGTGAAAGTTTGCACTGCCATAAATATTTGCATACTAATTTCATCAGAATACATCTGATTGCCAGAAAATAATGTCTTAATTGTAAGTCAGGTCAGAACATTAATGTGAACAGAACACAAGTGTCTCAGAGTTCTATAATTTATTCATTCTAACAAAAAGGTATCAGCCATTTTTACATGTCCACATGTGCAGTACCCATTGTTAGAAACAAGATTTCGGCATAAATCATTACTTATGCTACTGCTTTGGTTCTCAATTGCATATGCTGAACTTGATCTATCCTATCAACAATACAATAATATGATGGAATTTTATGTTTGTCCTGATTCAGGTAAATTTTAAAATTTGGAATAGATGGGTTACTAATTATTTCAATCATGTTCCACAGTGGAATAGTGGTGTAGGTATCATTGTTAACAACAAAGTGGTGTAGGTATCATTGTTAACAACAAGTGGCTCAATTATATCTTGTAAGTAATCTGGAGTAAAACCATGGTACATTTCAAACAACCAAATTAATATATGCTTTTATCGTTGATGATTCAGGTTATCCCAACTGGTTTCCTCATATAATAATGCCACAGTCAAACATGGGAAGAATAAAAGAAGTATATATTATTTCCAAGACAAGCGATCCAATCTGTATTTAATTTTTTTTTAATATTAACTTTCTTCCAAGTCTTTTCAGACAAATGCTGATATGAGCTTGACATGTGGCACCACAAGACAATATAAATACCAAAGTACTTATGTTGGAATACTTCCTGAATATCTTTAATGCAGGTTAGAATGGTTACTTGAATTTTGCTTTCATTTAATTGAACTCTGTGGAAAATATGCAAATATGCTACTTTTTTAGTGGTCTGGTCCCTGATAAGGGAACAATAATTAATTAATAATCAATTAATGATGTTGTACAAAAAAGATCTAGGACTATTTTTTTAAATTAGCCTGAAGTGTGAAATAGTGAGAACAGAAGTGGGTTGAAATTTGCCCAATACTGATCATGGAAATTGTAACTGATTACAGTAAACCCTTTAAATATTAGAACAAAACCAATCAATTTTACATACTTCATTTTTTTTAAAATTACACATTTAAAATAATTTTAGCATTTGTATTTTAAATTTGCCAGAAATTAAATGAATGTTTTTATTATCAGTAAAATGCACAAACATCCTACCGTAGAAATTGACAAATTTTCATATCTTCCTAAAGAAATTTCCTTAGTTGTAAAGTACCTTATTTTTCATAGAATAAATTGTAGAATTACCTAGAATTACATTTTAAACATAAGAAGGCCAGGAAGTCTTGAAATTCCCTATCTCTTGAGTTCCCTGACTCTTAGACTTACAGAACCTTTATAATGCAATGCAACTCATCTCAAAACAAGACATTAACATGCCCTGGTTATGTGTAGTAACTGCTTTTTGTTTCCTGATTTATACCCGTCTGTGTCTGTAACACACACACACACAATACTCAATAATTTAAAATAGCTTTAAAATAAATCTATTAAACATATTTACATTTGTCAACACTTTTTAAATTTGTAATTTGATTAAAAGAAGCAGAATTTTTGCAATGTTCATAAATGTTGGCAATGTAATTTTTTATGCATCCGCCCTGATTTCCCAGTATTTTTTGAAGAATGGGAAATATCCTCACCATCTCAGCACTTGAATGTGGCAATGTTAAACTGCTGATCCTGTCTGAAATAAGGCCTTCACAGTGGGTGTGTTTGTTACAGAAGAATCAATATGGCCTTTTTTTCTGATGTGGTGTTAGGCCAATGAAAATGGTATCTGTATATGCCTGTAGGTATCATTTCCTCTTCCTTATACTCTCTTAAAATCCAATTTACATGAAACACAAAACAGAAACTTTGGACCTCTGCTACTTGCATGCATCCATTTAAACCATGCTTTCCAAGCACTGTTGAAATTGTTTTAATATTTCTTACCTGGTGCAACTTTCATTGCTTTGGGAGAGAGTATTCATTTCAGTACTCTGACATCAATTGACCAAAAGAAAGATAAGAACTGCCGTTCAATCTTCATCTTAACATATCTTAAAAAATACCATCAAAATTGAACATGAGAAAAATTAAACCTACTTTTCTGGCTGGTTTCTTTTTCATCTCACCTCTGTCAAACATTGGTTGATTTTTAACCCAAAATTCACAAGCCATCGTGAGCTACCTTTGATACTTTTATCGCTTATAGCACCTCAATAAATATCCCACCTTTGACCATAAACTCAAAAAATTAAATTAAAATGTTTTCAATTTACAGCTTTTTGCTTACACATCAGTTTTAATTGGATTATTCAGCATGCATCATTACTCAAGGCATCCAGTTTCAGTCCCCAGGAGACTGGTACTGACTGGTTTCTGTAATGCATGGATAAAACATGCAAAAATATGTTGCTTTGTTTTTGTTATTTTTAAATTAGTTTATTTTACCTGTAAAATGATATGTGTGGTAAACATCCTTTCAAATGGCATTTATGGGTTGGCATGGTTTGAAACATTAAAAGAGCTAAAGAAAACATTTCTCAGAATTAGTTTCTTTAGCAAAATTCACCATTTTTGTGTGATAAGAGACATACACTTGTTACTCATGACAATATTTAATAGAGCAAAACATGCCTAATATAAATTGGTGTACTGACAGCAAAAAAAATACAGGAGTTAATTTTGGAAAAGGTCCAATCAGGTCATCTTGCTGATTTTTGTCTTTGTGTGGTGTGTTTTTGCATGGAAAGTCATAATTCTAACACCATATGGGGAAATAAAAAGCTATATTTTAATATGTTAATCTAAAAAACTAAGATCTTTAACATTAAAAATGTAGATAAAAGTTCAAACTAATATAGGGAAACAAAAGTTCAAACTAATATAGGGAAACAGAATTTATTATCTTCCTATTTTTGAAATTAGAATTTACTGTAACAGGTCATGCCACTGATGGTAACCCATATTAAAACAAAAACATTTAACTGGAACCATGCTAATGATGATGATGATGATGATGATGATGATGATGATGATGATGATGATGATGATGATGATGATGATGATGATAGAATTATAATTCATGTACAGCTTTGTATGATTAAAGACCATTTTCCAAGAATAAATCAATTATATCACCAAAAGATTCATATATATTAAACTTCAAAATGATTATTCAAGTTTGATGAAAATAAATTTCAAGAAATCATAGTAACTAAATTACAAGTGTGTACAAACATTTGGTATGTATATTATAAATCTCTAACCTGACATTGGTGCTCCATTAACAATAATTGCAATGCCTCTTCGGTTTCTTGCTGCCTTGCCCTCTGGAGTTAGGTCTATTCCAAGATGACGAGCAATGGCAGCTGATACTGGAGTTATTTCCATTTCTCCAACACCTCTGCTACTTGTAGATGCCTTTGCTGTACAACAGAAGTTTTAATTATTACAAATAGCCATCAGATGACAGACTAATCGCCATGACCTACCAAAGCTATTGCAAAATTAGAAACTGAATATAATTTAGTGATTTCACATCTAGTGACATCAAGCTTCAATCATTTAATCAGAGAATGAATAGGCATCTGCCTTCCTCAAATGTAATGTTACTAAGTAGTTGATAAAAACCGTGTGCATGAAAATTAAGAAAAGCAAACTTGTCATGTGGAGTCCAAAATTACAATTTCAGCTGTTGTGATCTTGATCTTTGACAACTGGATGCAAGATCAAAAGGTAGGTAATTCTGCCCAGTTGTTAACTACCATAGACTTTGATCAAAATTGGTTTAATAACACTCAATGTATTGGGTCAAAAAATAATATTTTATAATCTTGGTTCCAATGTCCTTGACCTCTTTGTCTTGGAATCAATAGGGATCTGCCCCCTGCCAAAGTGTACTCTACTTATGAAATTTGATAGAATACAGGCTAAGGAAACTTGAATTATCCGGAGAAAAATCATGTCTTCAGATCCAGTGACCTTGATCATGGAACTAGCAGATACAAATTAATAGGCTTCTGTTTCTACCCATTGCTAACTTACAATAGGAAGCCACCTTGCCATGTCTATGGATGAATAGACAACAATATTAGTATATCCCCTAACTCATACTTCTGTTGTTGTTAGAAGGGGTAGGGGTTAAAACAGCAGAAGTACTAGATATTTTATGACAACTTGTTAATTATGTTAACATACAAAATGTATTTACAGCATGTTATTAATGAAGAAAACTTGAATATTTTACAGGATGAATGATCCTGCCAAATCAGACAAAAACATTTAGATGCAAGCATCAGAGTTTTGTTATTTAACAGGAGCTTCTTCAAAGTTTCAAACTATTAATTCAATACATTTTTCTGTCATGGGATGCAATTCAAAATGTAATTGACTACATTTTGACTGTCATGGGGGATTATTCAGTAAAAATCAATGATATTATAATACAATTACAGTGCTTAATCTTTATAAAGCTATTTTTGATCAAAATGGACAACTGAATGGATGTGAACTAATTTGGCTCTACAAATATTTTATATATTACATCTATTTACTGCCTGTGCAAAATGGTGAATTTTTCATACATATAATATTGTTCAAGTTAATATGTTCATGTGTGAACAGTTTTCTCCTAAATAGATCTGGAATTTTCTATATTTAGAATGGAATTATTCTTTGATGAAATTCCTGATGGAATGGCTGATAACTGGCAATTTGATATTGTCAAAAGAAGGAGCAAGGTGGGTATAACCGATGTGACTAAATATAATTGTAAATAATTCTAAAAGAAAATGATTCTTTCTTTATCTAATATTTGTATTGTGATATATCTAATATGTGTTTATTTTATTTCCTGAGAATACAGTGGTTGGCGTTTAAGTTGGTAAATTAAGGTTGATTCTCAATATGGAGGACAAATCATCTCAGTCAGTGTCAACATATGATTCTAGTCTGGATGCAAGTGACTTTAGCACCAGCTTATGCTTTGAGGTATTCTCTCCCAGGGATTTAGACAACTATAAATGATCCATCAGAAGAAATAAAGTACATGTTATACCACCCACCTCCTGTGCTTTATTTTGATTTCAGCAATGTAGTTTTGATGTGAATAGTTGTTTATATACTGTGTGTGTGTGTGTGTATGTGTGTGAGAACATATCACTATTAGCTTGTGTATTATATGTACATAACAGAGTGCCTCAAAGTAGTTTTAGTTCTCATTTGTAACTAATTGAGTCGCCCTCTGATTATAAAGTCTTTATGATTATTATTATTATTGTTTTTTATTATTATTATTAAAAATATTATTATTATTATCATTATTATTATTATTATTATTATTATTATTATTATTATTATTATTATTATTATTATTATTATTATCAAAGCAAAACAACTGAATAATATTATAAATGAAGTCTTATATTTATGGATGTTCCAAAGTGACATACAAGTGTTTTAAAATACACCAACAGAGTCTTTAATGAAATCACATCATAATCAATTTTAAACAGCCAAAATCTTTACAAAATGAAATAGAGTAGCAATAATAAACAAAAATTGGACTGGTTTAATGATTGTACCCTTATTTTAAGCAGGGTAGTATACTGATTAGCTTAATAGTGAGACACAAATGAATGACTAGTATTATAAATCAATTATAAATCAATAAAACTAATACCTTCTGATTCTTTCTTTGACTGAGTCTCATCAAATGGCTCTGCAGGTTCTGCAAGGGATCCAGCCCTTGATGGGGATTTGGTCCCGGCTGGTCCTTCTGTCTTGTCATCTGAGTCCTCATCTTTATCCTTCCCTTCTGCATCAGCATTTTCTAATCAATTAGATGTATCATATTGTTATTATAGTTGGTACAATGAAACTTGTCCACAATGGATAGTCAAGAGGAAGAATCATACTTTATGATAAAACCACCCAAAACTTTCCAAAACATTAAGTAACTATTTTACTGAAGAAAGTGATTACCTCATTTTGAAAGATATACATAGTAGGTTACCATACAGGGCTTACCATGGGAGAAAAAACTAATTCACAATATCAAGAAATAATGGGCCCTTGTTCATGTGGCATATTTTGCACTTGCAGAAGTGGGAATTCTACGCTGCATGATCTCTTACAATATTTCTTAATATTCAATGAATAATTTATAAATACACATGTTCTATATATTGTTACTTATCGGCTCGTTCAAAGTAACATAAAAGAAAAAATGAAGACAACAAGCTTTGTAAATTTTAACAAAGAATAATTTATTTTCCTAGAAAACATGAAATAATGTAAATATTATTTAGGCAAGACTTACGGTTTACAGAAATGATCCAAATTTTGTTCAAAATAGAAATATATGTCCTATAAAAAGTTCTAAACACAGTCTGAAAGTGTCTGAAGTCCCAGTCCAAAATGGCCGATGACCACGTCAGACAAAGGCTAACAGAAAATTTCAGAATTTACACAATAAAGCACAGTTTGTGTTGTCCCGTTCCAATATAGAATATTTTCGGGAAAATGTCCAAATCAGTAATGTTGTTCTCCAGGAAAAAACGAAGTGAAAATAGCTCCTCTAACAAGACATGTTGTTCTACATAGACATACGTACAACTTCTTCTAGCACAAAAAATACCTTTTTTAAGGTATTAAAAGTTGTATAACTGACTTTACGACTCGACTACAACTGTTGACTATTGATTCTCTACTACAACTGTCTGTCAGTGACTGTGTCCGAATTACAAAAATCTCAAGCATATAAATGAAGCTAATGCGTTGTTTGAATTTCATGCAATTTCGTAATAATTCAGGAAAGCCTGACCCAGTGTCAGCCAATCATTTTCATGGCTATTCCTGAATGTTTATTTGTAATGAATTTGTTATCATACACAGCACATGCTCACATAAGTCACATCTACGACTCAAGTAAACACTGTACTTTTAAAAAACATGTTAGATGATATTAATATAATTATATTAATAATTACATTTAATGAAATAAATGAAATAAAAAGATTTATACAAAATTGATTCCTTAACACACACATACTTTTAACTACAGGATCGTAACAATATAACAATATAATAATATATATTATTATATAACAATATAATAATATATGCTAACTTATAACTCAGTATTTTTAGTGAAAATTCAATTTGTGCAAAATATGGTTAGACTTCTCTGATTAAGATACTAAAATTTGATAATTCTATGGTTTGAAGTACAAAATTTAAATTTATGTTAATGTTTTCATGCCACTGTTCCCATTCAAAAATATACATATGGCTTGGGTTTAATGCTTGCATACTGCAAAATGTGAGTTAATTCTAGAAAATGCCAGCTGAGATGTTGAGATTTCAAGTTATTGCATCTATATGCAAGTGCTAAATTTTCCAGCAGAATACAGCAATTCATGAGTACAACTTCCTGAAGTATGTAGAGTGACATGCAAACTTCTGATAAAATGAAGTTTGTTTTGGCATTACCATGAGCAAAGCTGTTTAGCTTGACACCTGATGGTGTGACCTTATATGTACCCACCAAACAGTATATAGTAGGACATGACATAGCTATTATATTTTCAAGTGAAAACTGGATTTCCCTCTCTGCAAATCATTTTATTTTCAAATATGGAAATATTTCTCTAATATCATCTTCACTAAGGTAAAATCTGTTACATGTCACTTTGATAACTTGCTTTGCTTATCTTTTATAGCTGGCTGTCACAGATATTTTGTGTTACACATGATCCTGCCTATCCTCTACAAGTAAAATGGATACCCAAAATAGATTGATGAGGTTGAAAATTTAGGAAACCTATGATGTCTAAAACTGAAAACTTTGATGTGTGATCTTGATTTGTTTGATAAAACATCATAATGACATTAATGCAGCAAAATAGAGATGTTTTAGAAAATGTATATAGATACAGTCAAACCTATCAAAAATAGTGGCTACCCATGCAAAGCTGGCCTTAATACACAGAAGGCCTCTGTATGAAGGTTCACCTTTTAAAACTGGTTTTTGAACAAATACCTTGCTTCTAGTAAGTTTCTGTCTGACAAATTTATGTTCAACACAAAATTACTGTATCCTGATCACTTCAATCTCTCCTGTAAATTAAATCATAAATGACTTAAAATAATCATTGATCATTATTTAATTTGTAACAATGATACAAAAACTAATTTCACTACTGATAGACAATATACATATCACTGTAAAACAGTGGACTGACTCTTTTTATCAACCAACTTGAATAAATTGGGCTTTTAATGGCTGTTAAAGGTCACCAGTCATACTCTAACATATTTCTTTTTACATCAGATTTCATTACATGAATAAAAGTTGTTATACTCGCACAAAAATAATAAAATAATTATCAAGTCCACAATTGAAATAATAATTTAATTACTCTAAATAGAAATATACAATGCTGTTACTGCCCTTTAGCTATGATTTCCCACCTACAAAGGACACCTGCCAGAAATGACATACATTTATGTCCACAAGACAAAGTACATACTTCTTGTTGTCAAAAAATAAAACACTAAAAACTATGGAAAGGGAATATTTAGATGAAACTATAGAAAAGTAATTTACTGTTCAGCCTGATATCAATATGCATGCAGAACTCACTTGATTATGTTGCTTTTAAAACTGCTTCATTGTTTTAATTTATATTACAATTCCTGTTAATACAGGTAAAAAGGAATCAATGCTAGCTTCCCTATATTAGCCAATCCTGTTTTAAAAAAAAAGAAAGCAGCAAACTTAAACGAATCCAAAGGAACTAAAGTTGGCTTTCTTATCTTGGCAGACTTCATAAAAAAGCAGCTCAATTAAAAGAATCCAAAATTCAGTTTCCAGGGTTGGTTTGCTTTGTAATAAAATAACTTTTGTATTTGATATCCTGTCAGTAAATCTAAGCACTGGATATATTGCTCCCTGCCAGTTGTGTTTATTCATCACCCAAGCTTCTATTTTTTTGCCATATGTAATCATAATTAATACAAACGTTCATTGATGTTGTGGTACAAAAATATACACAGCAATAACATGTTTTGATAATACTTTTCTAACCCATGCTGGCAGAAAGATTATCATTTTCACTCACAGTGAATGTATTTTTTTAAAAAAATGATTTTCATTTGTGAGATAACGTATAGTTAACCTCAATACAATCAAATCTTGGTCATTTTGCACCTTAAAATGTATCATGCATGAATGGCATCTACCTTCAAGCAATTGGGTGATATTCCATCTCATCTGCAATTTTGTCATCTGACAAAAGTGTTACACACAACAGTAAGGATGCATACACTAGCCAGAATCTGCTACATATATGGAGTTTGTGGTTATATGTTTTTGCTTTAACAAATTTCAATGATGAAAAAAAGAACAAATAAATGATAACAATGCAAGGTTAGTTTCTTACATTTTTTTTCAAATAAGTGTTTTGTTTATCTATTTTACTGTACTGTGCAAGGGGGAAGGGGCACAAAGTCAACACAAAATTATTTCATTTCTTAACTCTTGAAACACATAACTTGATGGAAAAAAATTTCACCATAAATTCTGAGACTGGAAATTTTTTTATTTGTATCATGTCCAAATATATAGTTTAAATAATGTGTGTGTGTGTGTGTATATATATATATATATATATATAAATATATATATATATATATATATATATAAAGAATACAAATCATATAGCGAATAACAACACTTTTAAGTGCACTGGATCCACCAAGGGATCACGTGTGTCAGGGATTGATTAAGATAGATGCAATAAACTGACAACGAACAGTGTTAAACTAATAACTAACTAGCCTGAGCACTTTCGACTCTTAACAAGTCTTTTTCAAAGGCAAATACAAAACATATAAACAAATAAACACAAAAACGTTGTGTTTGTAAACCTCTACATGCCTGTCTCCACATGAGTTAAAACTATAAAAATCAACTAGCTTGTATAGACAGCTTTCAGTATCCACAATAAGTCCACACACACACACACACACACACACACACACACACACACACACACACACACACAGATGTTCAGCCAGTTAGCCAGACCAAAGTTTATTTTTCCAGTGCAGCACTAACTTGGAGATGACATATCACCTCCTGCAGTTGGATTTTATCAGCAATGTACACAACTTTTACGAGAGTCAAATAAAAACTTGTCAGGGAAGCAGAAATGACTACCAATCAAATCACTTTATAAGGAGGTACATACAGTGCTCAACAGTGCTACTATAAAACACATGCCAAATTTCCAAGCAAATATTTGATTTCATACAATTGAAGATATCCATGAGAATTAGGAACTTAATAAATCAATTATGCCCACCATCTTTCTCTTTGTCCTCCTGTTCTTGGCGTGCAGTTTCAGCTGCTTCTTCCACTTCACGTTTTGCCTTCTCTGTCTCTTCAAGCCTCTTGTTTTGTTCTGATGGGAGAAAATAATGTATTTTTCTCTGATATGTTCATGCTTGGTGATAAGCTGATCCCCACTGTTTACATACATTTTGGTTACTAAAGATATCTTTGTCTGATAATATAACCCCAGCACCAATTTTGTGACAAATTTATTAGGCTGGTCCATTCAGTCTAATCACAGAATAAAATTCTACATGTCTTTCTTTTGGACATATTTTCATTAAGGAACAAAAATATGGACAATTGTTGTCACAATCAGAAATGAACAAATATATTTAGCATGTTAATATAAATCTTTATGCCATTACTTATTATTAAATTTAAATTTAAATTTTCACTTTTCTGACAAGGTTCTCTATGCAGTTCTGGAAAATTCTATTGATCATGACTTTTACATACTGTAATATTTGTACATAAAATCCCCAGGTATTGTATTTCACACACTAATTATCATAAAAGTTTATTTTGGCATGCTTAGAGTTAGGATATACTTGTTTCCTTGAATATTTATTTATAGAATCATTTTATCTATATTCAAAATTTTGAGAACATTTTGTCAAAATTTTAAAAAATGAGGCTTCACAAACCCTCATAATAGTCCAGCAATTCTTGAGGGAGCTTTTCTCCAACACCTCTTGGCGGGAGAAGGATAGTATTGTATTCATCATAGCCTTTCATCAACCGGAGGATCTGCAGCAATTAGGGAAGAAAACATTTTAATTCAGCTGTATTAAATGTTCTGAAATTTATGTCTTAAGCTAATAAATTTATATACATGTAAAATGCTTAGAGTGTGATAATGATTACTCATGTGAAAACTGTTGCAACCCTACCCTGCTCACTCTATTTAGCATGTCAAGGTAACTTGCAAACCTGCTGTTAGACCCTATATTTGTTGAATATGAATTATGTTTAACACTGGTCAATTAAGCCTTGTTGTATCAAGTGTTTTATCACTCAAAATGATAGTTAGAGCCCAAAAATCTTAATCAATATTGTGAAATTTTCAACTTTTAAAAAAGTCATAAATTTGTTTAAAAAGTATTTAAAAACAATTACATCCTCCTGTAAATATATTGATATATAAATGTAATATCAAATAATTAAAATAATATTAGTAATACATTATAATATAATATATTATATATTATATATAATTAATATATATTATAATATAGTATATTAGTAATAGTGACAACACTGCATGAAATTAATATATATCAATTAAGTCTCAACAAGTGAAATCTTTGTTTCATTTTTAGCATTTAATTAATTTCAGTTTAATCATCATAAATGCCCTCTTGTATTCAAATCTGAAATATTTCAATCAATCATGAACATGATGTCTGTAAGTATTTCTGCGAGAACCTAATTACAGACCAACTGTGTTTTGATCTCTGACTTGCAGAAATGTTTGCTGCCTAAATTGTCATCTGCTTTGTATTAAAACATTAATTTATCATTATTTGTGTCAAATGAAGTTAAGGGGTAGAATAAAATACTATTAAATGCATGCATATCCTTTTTGTGTAAGAGCTAGTTGTCAGGTCATGTGTAAAGTCAATTCGTTTCAACCGACAATTCAAACACTTAGATTTTATTATGTATGTAAGATAATTAAAGTATCCAACATTTATCAGTAATTTATCCTACTCATTTGTAAATTAGATCAAGGATTGTTAGGAGAGAAGCAAAAAGTATATTTGGTACATGAAAAGCTTAGTTTTACTGTTACAATTCCTGACTTGGCATCCACAAGTTTGCTCAAGAATGAGCAGAAATTTTGCTTTTACTTGCAATTAAGTCAATTCATAATAATTAACTAAATGGACAAAAAATCAAATTCTGATCTTGTTTCTTAAAATAAATGTCTGCCTTTTGGGAAAAAAAAAATGTTTTTTTCTGAATAAACAATAACACTAGAAAATATCCACATTCATGTGCAACAAGCAGTTATATAATACACAAGTGATGTGTGTTTAAACCTCCTGGAATTATAACTTATGATGATCTTTCAGAGATTGATTAACTTGAAAAAAAAGGTAATTCCATTAGACAATTTTTCTAATGCAATTATGAGTAATAAGCCTTTTAAACACCTCTCTTCTCATTGTCAATGTCCATTCCATTCTTAATTTTCATAAATCCATCAGTGACTTGTGCCATTAATTATAATGCGGTCTGAAGTTATAAATGGAAAGGTGTTGTCAAGTTTAGAGAGATTTTAGGTATAATATATTAAATGTTACTGCCAAGGTTGATTGTCCAATAAAAATTGTGCAGTTTTATGACAATGAATCCTGATTATAAAATTTTAACACCTGTAATGTTTTCTGTTCAATATCATAATACATTACTTATAATTTACATTTATTGCCCTCACCTTTTCTTCCTCCAGGTACATGGCATCAAACTCAAGGTTGTAAAACTCAATGTCAAATTTACAAGGGTTTTTTACAATAACTTCTCTCTCATCCCCAAGACTGTGGGGTAAGATGGGGCCAAACTGCATCATATTTTGATCAAAGTCAAGACGTGGCTCAAGTCCCTGCCCTCGACACAATAACAGAATCCGTTGACTACTCTGAGAGATACGGATGGGTATCCTGTGCTCGTAGAATTTCTGAAAAAAAGTGGTAAAATGATGACCAAATACATGAAGAAATAATGAGTAAATCTTAGTTTTAATCTGTAAGCATATATGCAGCTAAGCACATGTCTTAATGTTAATGTATTATTTCTATACTATTTCAATGAATTAATTTCCCACTATCATGATGAGTCAGGAATAAATATAGTCATTGTTGAATATTCTTTTTTCTTAAATCTGATTCATGTAATTTGGTATTGATAATTTTTGGATGAACTGACTAGCTCTCAGACTGAATTATTAATTGATTAACTGATTTAGTTGTTTGTTTAGTTGTTCATGTGACACACAAATAATATCAACCAATGAAGCTGCATAAAATGGATACATTGTGAAAAAAGTACAATGGGTTTTTTTTTCCATTGCAACAAAAACAAGTTTCCCAATTAGGTTATGATTTGATTCTTGTTTTAATCAGCACCTAATTTATATATACAAAATTATGAAATAAAATATGATAAAAGTTTACATAATAGTTAATGGCACAAGAGTAAAATCCTGGCTCTCCTGTTATGAATAAGAATAGGAATCCTCAAAAAAGGTATACAAAACACAGATAAAATCTGATTCTATTAAATACAAAGTCAAATGTTTTAGATAAACTGAACTCTTTTAAAAAAAAAGTTCAAGACTTTCTCAGCTTGAACATCACCATGGGGTGAATCACTGGGCAAAAGGCTACCTCCTTGAGACACTTGATGGTGCATTGGATACACTGTACATGCTGTTGCTTGCTGGGCACAAGATATGTAGGATCTTGTAATGGAGGCCTGTACACAAGTGTTTATTTCATACAAAATTTATTAAAAAAAAACTGAATACTATATGTCACAACTTCCTTAGATTAAGTGGCATATTAAATTATTCCATTAATTCTGTTTATCTCAAAATGATAAAGACTTTGCATTGTTCTAATATCTTGCTATTAAAGATTACTGAATGCTAAAATTAATGAAAGATTTTGATTGGACATGATAACACTAATGAAGGTAAATATTATGCACAAAAATAATCTCTTGTCAATGTACAAATGAAAGTGTTGCCTGCTGAAGCTCACCTCCTCTGTTGGCATGAACTTGACCTGGACATTTAACCTCTGACCTGGAGTCAAGACACCAGTTGGTGGCATGATCTCAAAGATGCGGGGCTTGGATTTTTCCTGCTTGTGTTTACGACGAAGGTGCAATGGGACATGTTTCTGTGCCTGAAACACAAAGAATCAGAGTTAAATTAAGGAAATGAGTTATTTCTCTTCTAGGACAGCAACCATTTAATCAAATTTGTACATGGCTTGAACAAGTTTTAAAAAATACACAAAGAAATTACAACACCACAGTGTCAGGGTCCCTGTGAGAGAGACTATTAAACATTATAGTCAACAGTTAATGACCATTAACCTTTACAAATGACAGTTCCAGGAATAATACATGTTATTTTAGAAATGTATATCAAGTGTTCCAAGCACTGCACTATCCTGGTCCTGTATTGACAAAATTCTTTTAATTTGAATGAACACTCATATTTAAATGCTGATTCATTGCATTTCATCATATTTTACCTAATTTTCATAAAATAACAAACTATATCTAGATGCATGCTTTAACTAGAGTAAGTCAACTTTCAAATCTCTATGTTAATCACTCTGCTAAACTTTCAGTTTAAACTTAAAACCAATGAAATAGCAATATCTCAAGATATTCTGGGGTTTTCTGTTTATGCATCAACTGACTCGAACACTTTTTTATTTCTGCAAGCAAAACTGTAATTATTAAATAATTTATTTCAAAGATGAAGATAAAAAGCATAAATGAATGGAGAAAACAAAACAATTAGCCAATCAAGAGGTGTTGTACAAGTAAACCTAAAATGTTTACTGTTTTACAACTCACTCGATCTGGTTAAACATTCCTTTAATAGCTTCAAAGCATGCTTGAATCTAAATCCATGCAAAAGAGAAATGTTAGCAAATTTGCAATAACAGAAAAAAAAATTAGTGAGCTAATATGAAGAGTGTCTTCAATTAATAATATGTGCACAAGATCTGGAATAAGATGTTTCAAACATTTCTTAGGCTGTATTACTGTTTTCAACATTTACCTTGTCTAACTGTTGTCCTTTATAAATCTATGTCAAAAAGAAAACTCACACCAATAAGTTTTGTACAAAAGATCAACTGATTCAATTTGTATTGTTCACTATTTTATATAGTTTGTTCTAAGCACAAACTTAATCAAAATAATCAAAATAATAATTAACTTTTTAAATACATGTTTTCACTGAAAAAATAAGAGTTCATAAGTTTGATGCACATAAATGGTAATGCTGTATTTACAACTGGTAACAGCATGGTAATTCTTTTCATATATAAGAAATTCAGATTTTTTTAGATATGTAAAAATGTGTAATTTTTCCATTTATTTGAATAGTTTCATACCAATCCTTTTTTCCCCATGTACGATTGTAATGACCAGAACTAATCCAACTGCAATTATCTTAACAGCTTATTTGTGTTACTGTTAAATAAATGTCTACAATATCAATCCATCTCTTTACTGAAACATAGCTAATGCAGAATTAAAGAAATGATTTAAAGCATCTTAAGTAAAAGCTTGCTTCATATAACTTAGACTTTTTTAAACTCATAAACAATTTATCCATTTTCTGAGTAGAAATATTACCAATGGAGTACATATCTGGATGACAAGAACTAATGATATAAACATACTTCAAGTTTTGGGAAAAATAATGGGTGGACAGATAGAAGAGTAACAGATGTAAGATAAATATTTAGCTTAACTTTGGATCCATCATGAATTGGATATGTGACATAATACACAATAATTATATGACACAAATTAAATAAGCAAGAAAAACTTATACAGTAAAATGAACACAGGATGACAGACTCCTCAACTTGCATCTCGTCAACCATGCCTCAAATTTAGAATAAAAAATGCATTTAAAAATTCATATTCTTTGACATTAATAGAGATTCTAATTTTCTGTGAATCAGTATAACTTAAGATGATGTTGGCACAGACAAAAATATAAAAGCTGAAAGTGTCTAAAAATATGGAATAATAGAAAAATTCTGTAAAATGTAGTACCTTACAGATTTTAATATATATTATAGGAACTATAAGAAGAAATGATCCATTCTTAGCTGGCCTCCTTTAGCAAACATTGACTTAAGAATGATTTTACTTTGATACATATCTCTTGCAATAAAGTTGCCTGCATTAAAGTTCATAATAGATCAACTATTGGTTATGTTAGAAAATCACTTTAAAATTCTTCTAAATTTGATTTTAAAAGAATATACAGGTTTCTGCCAACTTATGTGATTTCAACTTAACACTAATTTCACATTAATGTGATTTCATATGAATATTTTTCAATTTAAATATTTTAATGAAAAATAAAAAAAAAATAATTAAATTATTTGTCTAAAAGAAAAATATTAGGATTCATAAGTGCCTAAAATAAATGGTATTAAAGTTAGGCCTGTTTCAATAAAACATATACCCCTTGGGGGAGGTACTTTCAAATTCAACCAACTCACAACAGAAACAATTTAAATAAATTATAATCCATCATCAGATATGTTTTAATAAAAAACAAAACAGTCCCCTACAGAAGCATTTTGTTTAGATATAATTTCTGACTAGGAGTTAGTGGGTGGTGGAAGTGATTTTAATATTTGGTTGTGGTCAGAAGCTATTCAAATGACAGCTAACTGGAGGTAATCTACTGAATTCTTAAAAATAATATAATCTACTGCATATTTTCATTTGTATTCTATCATTATAATTAATTTGTTGTCCTTTCTTTGTTAGTCTGGCAAATCTGAAATCACAAATTTTCTTGGTGACTTAGTATTTGTAGATGTCATTGATCAGTCCCTTAATAACTACTAATTTAATGTCCATGAATGTAGATATTATATTAGGGATTTCTATTCTAATACAGAAATAATGAATTGGTATTCTTACTAAACTCTGTGTTTACTAAAGTGATCACTATTGCCATTTTTCTTTGTTCTCAGGCATGCTGCTTTTGATTAGAATAATACTCAAATATTGTATTGTTTTAAATATGTGGTCAGATGCTATGATTCCTTTTTTTTTTCGATAAAAGTTTTGGTAAACTTATAATACATGATTTGTCAGAAAAGATCATTTAGGCCTGTGAAAGTGTTGTCACATTATTTCTACCTACTTTTAAACTATATCATTTCTTGTAAGAACATATATTTTAATTACCAATGTCATATTTTTATGCCTTGTTGCAAGACTAATATAAAGTTTATAAAAAAGAAATATAGCAAGTCAAACATTTTTATATCATAAATAAGATTTTTAAAAATGGATGAAAGTCAAGGAATTATTTTTTCACCACAGTACTCATAAAATCAATGTCATTGCAGTTAACTGTATTGTCAACATCATCATCATCATCAATGATGGCCTAGCAGTAACATTCTGCTCTTTAAATAAGTTGTCACAAATTCTATCTCCCATTTCTAGTCTTTCATACAAGACTTATACATATGGTGGGAGGAACTTTCATGGCAGAGTATAAGCTGCTTGTTTTGTGATACAGATCTGAGTGGCTTCAATGGCAGTGTGGTACAAAATGCTTGTCATGTGATTACTTTCCTCCAATGTGTAAATGAGAATGTTGCCAGTTACTTGTGAAAGGTCAGTGGTTCCACATAAGTGGTGTTTGGTATCTCAAAAGTACTTGTATTTTCTTATGCAGTAAAACTGGCTGCCATATATAGATAATGATGTACCAAAACCTGAGGTATCATGTCTAAATGACCTTGGCTATTCGAGATAAACATCAAATCAACAGAGGCTCCATGTGCCCAAATGTACTAAAGTGCTTGCTTTTACAGATCACTTGCACATTTTACAGAGTAAGTTTTAATCATAAATCAACCAATTTGGGCTGGTGGTCTTTCAAAGTTCTTCCTCCACCTAATATACTGTTACCCCCCAAAAAAACAACAAACCAAACCAAACTAAATCAACAGCAGTAAAGGTACTAGTCCATAATTTTTGCCACAGCTGTATGAGTTTATAAATTTTGACTCTAGCAATTTTTGTTGATCTTTGAATATGGTCAATTATGCCTTTCTGACTGCTATCGACAAGTCATCATCAATTGGTACAAGTGGATTTTTCATGGTAAACATACCAGATGGAGAAGTCTTGAGCAATCCTGCATCACATGCTGCCACAAAATTTACATTTTAGCTCATTTAAAGTTTTTCTACCAATGTCAATTTTTCCAACCAGAACTGTTATAACTTATTCAAGCTATATTCATCGATATCTGGAGAAATGCAACTGTAATAAATATTTGTAACAAAAGTATGTTTTTAAGTGATGCATTTGAATTGAGCAACAACCAGAATCAACAAACTAAATAATGAAATTATTTACATCTCTCAAGCAGAAGTACATTGTATAATCACAATCTGCCAAAATATTTTTAATCTTTAAATTTGCCAAATGTTTTTCTAACCATACTGATTAAGTGGACATAATAACCAGAATGGACAGAAACAGACCAGAACAGATATAACCAGAAGGTTAAAATCAATTTAAATAGCTAAATTCACATGGTTTAGTTAACTGTACATCCTTTACTATCTTCCCTTTGATGCAATTTCATACTGAAGCTGAGAAAATAATGTTGCACACATAAAAAAAGAGGCACACTTCTACTCAATGTTGTTGTTATTATACTTCTCCATTCCAGCCTGTTCTTATGATCTTGTCCCCCCACATACCATTTGTTATGTTTATAATATGTATCTAAATTTGTTGTTTACTTTTCCTACTACTATGCTAATTGTTTGTGAATAAGTGTATCAATGTGAAATACAATGAGGAGATTAAATCCAAGATAGAAAACCTCTACATGTCTGGATGTAGACTGCTTGGATTCCATGTTTCTGCACAAAACTCAATTTCAAAACTCGCTGTACTAATTCAATTCTCCTTGTAGGCTGTGCAAACATCATGATATTAAAATTCAATAACTTAAAATTTTGAGTGCTCATGATCAAATTTGCATCAGTATAGACCCATCTATGAAGACAGCTTTAGTGAAAAGAAAACCTTAACAGCTGCACAATTTTCTTAATCTACACAAATCTGAGATGTGTGCTTCAATACTACACCAAAGATTCTGCTGCTGATTTTAGTAACGAATCTTCCAAACTCAGGTCTGTAAAGGGACAGAAATATGTTTATAAAACAATGTCCCTGACTGTTTTCAGTTACAAGTAGGACAAGCTCTCAAAAATTCTTTATTACTAAAATCTTACTTTATTTATCAACCAATCAGGGACAGTCAAGCCATGTATACTCTATTTTATCTTCACTGATCAATAGTATGGTTCTCATTCTTTCATATCTGTAATAATGTGAGTCCTTTAATAACTCTCAATTGTTGTATGCCTTTTTCGACCATGCTGACTGGACACACTGTAAGATAATGTTCAAGTAACAGAAATACCATGGGATAACCAGAGACCAATAAAATGGTCAAGTTATCTACCTTGCAGGGATGCTGCCAGGATTTCAGGATTTAATCTTAAGTTTTGTGTGTGTGTGATCTCCAAGTGGTGGCAGGAGGAATAGCCACTGTTATATATCTCCTTAACACTTAAATATTTGTCACTCTTTCTGTTTCACTCTGTTAAGGATCTACTGAAATCAATATATTCAAAGAGATGTCATCTCTAGTTGTAGAGCAATTATTGCTGTGATGTCATTGGGCATGGTCATGTGGTTGTAGTGGGGTCTTGGTTGGGATGGCAGAAAGACCATTGGCTTACACCATATTTGACAGCTAATTATGATGTCAACAGAATTAAAATTTTTCTAACAATTCAGTTGGACTTAGATTATATACTTGATTCATAGTCAATGAACAGGTTCTAAAACTGATGTGTTTACTTTGGAGCCATGTTCCTCCATCACATTCAAGATTTGAATATATCAAAGGTGAAACTAGAACACTTGCATCCTAAATTACTATCATGGCTACTTTAAGTTTTATTTAATGAAAGACTTTAATGCAAGAACTCATAGCTTCAGTGATTTTTAGGTTAAAAAATGAATTTCTTCCCAAACATCTCAATTTTGGTGCAGATTACACTGTTTTTTAATAATAATGAGAATTCTTCATGTATAAAAATTGCACAAGAAATGAACATCAGATCAAGAAATTGATACCACTTGGGAAAAACTGATGGGAATAAGCAGAAATAATGTTAGTATTATTTAAATGGAATATGTGGTTACAATACAAGTGTTGGTTCTACAACTATGCAAAATACATCTTGTACAACTATTCTGTTGTTTCTAACAACACCCTGTAATATGGCAATAATTTTTGCACACATGAAGTGACCCACTTTTTACTTTAGTCACTTGCTAATTAGTAGTTTTAGATTTTACAACAAAACTAAGCACATTTTCCTTTACCACACTGAACACTGTCCTTGTCTGCACATTTCATGCTTAATGTAAGTTTTCACTATAATAGATAGACTTGCTCTAGAGCCATTTCCAGTTAATGGACAAGTCCATTTTCAGCAAAGGGGGGTGACTATAGTTGTACATACATATGTCATCTGCTTCCAATATTTACAATTTTGAATCAAGCAAAGGAAAAGAATGACAACAACAAGTTTGCATTTCATGTGGATTTAACAAATTTTAATATTTTCTGACCCTTTATTCATGTTAGACCACTAGGTAGGGGTTAGATGTGATTTTAAATGTATATTTGTTTTTTTTTTCTGACAACCCCACCAGCGATTTCTCATTTTGTTAATACCACCAACAACAGAAGTTATTTTCCTACTCAACCTTCCATTGTCAGAATCGAAACAGTTTTAAACACAACCTCCTGCAAGTGCCATCCCCAGGGTAGATAAATGTTTTTTTGGAACAGCCCTTAACTAAATTACATATTTTTCAATGAAATTAAAGGCTGTGAAACAAAATCTTTCAAGTTAACATGATTTCATGTTAAGTGACCACTTTTGAGAATGCAACTATCATATAAGTCTGGGATTAGCCTGAAAATGCTATTACCTGTTTTTTATCCTTTTCAGTTGGAAGTGAATTCCATTCACACTTCACCTGTTGGTAGTTGTGAAGCTGAACTGTGATAATACGACACTCCCCACATTTCACTTCTCCAAAATCCATGGCATCATCAGAAATTTGCAAATCTGGCATGGTCACATTGGCCTTAAGTTTAATCATTATCAATGGACCATGCAAAATCTGATGAATAAAAAAAAGAATTGTAAAAGAATAGCATTGGGCATTTAATATCTCCCTTACATCAGCAGAAAGAAATGCAGTCAACTATAAACCTTCTGCCAGCAATGGCATCCTATTTGTCATCAACCATGTTCAAATTTTGTGTAACAGATTCTGTAAGTAACTTAAGTTCTCTCATATGATAATGCACTTCATTTTATCATGATTCTGGATATTACATAGTAACACTAAGGGCCCATTGACCATATTTAAATCTCTTTACTCAAATTGTTCCTTCAAATGTATGACAATATGTACTGAAAGCAAACATCATGACTATTAAAAATATATCTTCCATTCTTTTTTTCAAAACATTATAATTTCACAAGGTTACATGCACAAATACAAGTGAGAAAATATATTTACAAAACCAAAATTATTACTATATTACACTGTACTATTCCACCAACATCCATACACACAATCATTAAATGTTTTATGTTTCTCAACACATTACAGGTAAATTGAAATGCACTTGTCAATGCTGGACATTAACTACCAACTTATTATAAGTGACAACAGTACAAATTTATTAGGAATGATGGAATTCTGCTAAACACATAGGCTATATGTGGTTTTTATAAAATGGAGACTAAGTTTGTGGTTTCACTCACATTAATTGGGACAGTGCACTGAACAGGTCCCAGCTGGAGATTGGCTCCTCTGGGGTCAAAGCTGACAACAATGTTTACAGTTTCATGGTCTGGAGCCCCAGGAAGATTGCGTACCCTGTCCAGTTCTACATGAAAACCATAGTGATGAATCTCATCTCTCTCCACTTGAAAAGAAACTGGGAACCAACCTGTATTTGTTGCCCTGACAACATGAGTACGCACAGTGCCCAGGACAACATAGCCAAAATCCAATACATACTCTGGCAGTTTTGGTCTGAAATGAAGAGATGAAGTAACAAAACCTGTTAATAAACAAAACTTGAGGCTTTAGCATTAGTCATGCAGAGATAAATTTTTTTACTAACAGACTCACCCATCTACTGACTGACAAAGGACTGAATCAATGTATGAGCATGAAAATATAAAACACTGCTATTATATTTGTTGCCTTGGTTTTTTGTTATATTTTTAAATCATGAAACATGTCAGGGGCTGAAATTTCTTTCAAACCTGCTCACCCATTCAGGCAAGTACATATTTTTTACATGCACAGGTAATGTTGTTCTTTATCCTATCCAGCTTTTGAATGTTACTGAAACTTTAAACGAAAAGAAATAAAAATCACAAGGTTTGTATGATCACACTTTTCATATGCTGCACTGTTATGATATATCAAGGCATCTCCAATATCTTTGTAGTGTGTGCATTTTGCATCTGCAACATCTGAGTATTTGCTAATGGTCTGACAGAAGTTCAGCTTCTTCACAACTTGCCGAGGTGTATTACTTAAGCCATTCCCATTGTAATTCCATCATCATCTAACTTTCATGCTCCATATATATGCAACCTTCATCTAACTCTGGTTTTGTAAATTGGTAGGTCCAGGTTAGCAGCTCAAGCAGTGTGAGTTTCATCCCTTTCTTTTTCTAAACACTCTCATCACCTACTTCTTTAAACTGCTTTCTCTTTCTTGTATCAAAAGAATAGTTAGTAATACTGTTCAGAGAGAAGCTTGCATGTCTATTTTGATTTCTAGTGAGAACTGATGCAATCATATTTATCAAACCAGCCTGGTGATCTACTCAAAACTGTAAACTACTTTTTTCCTAATAAGTGATATTATTCAATGAATGGACATTTGTTAGGAAAAAAACCTTTTTAAAATTTAAATAATAAATACCTAAGTCTAAATAACATACTTGAAATGTTCTTGACTGGCGGAAAGTTTCACTCATTATTTCAACTATGGCAAGTAAATATCAAAACCCAGTCTGCATCATTAACACACTAATATATCTAAGGATAGCCTTGCACATTTCCCACTCCATCCAATAATTTGTACACAAATAAAAAGTGACAAATTGCTGGAAAAATCCACTTCACATCCACTAATTCCTAAACTGTGATTTCTAACACGAGTTCTTTATTTTTAAAAAAGTAAGATATATAATCTCTTTTACTTACATTCCATCAGATTTAGATTTAAATCAAGTCTACAAATAGAAATTTTTAAAAATTAAATATAAAAAATTATTATAGAGGTAACCTTTGAATCCTGGATTTATTTTAAAAGTAGTTCTACCTTTTCATGAATCAAAGTTAAATTTTTGAAAATATGTAACATCTAACAAATCACCTTTTATTGCATGTTATAAAACAAAAGAACTTGCAATCTTGTTATTTTGTATAAAAATATAAATTCTCCAATTCCAATATGTCTTTGACCCTTTTTGACTTGATCCTTGACCTTTCCGCCAAGTGAAAACATAGAATCTGTTTAGGTCAAAGAGAAACTTTTATGTTCAGAATCTGATAATAGTGACTGAAACAACTGGAATTTGTTCTTTTCAAACCTGATACCAGATGATGCATGGATGGAAGAGTTATTATTATGTGCTGTTGAAATTTATTCTAAAATGTAACATACAAGACTAACAAAAATTAAACAAGTTAAAATTATTGGTGTAAGAAAGAAATATCCCAATAGTGAAGAAAGATTCTGGCATGCCTACTTCTTGTCAATAAAGTATAGCCCTGAAAGCTAGTATTTCCATCATCTCACACCTAGGCATATACATGGTCATTGTATCTCTCTCTCTCTCTCTCTCTCTCTCTGTATATATATATATATATATATATATATATATATATATATATATATATATATATATATATATATATATATATATATATATATATATATGTATATTATGTCATCATGAACTTAGATTTAATTTACAACCTTGAGGTCATGACCAAATGATGTCACTTTTATGACATCAAAAGTTCTCATATATAGAAACAAATTTTCTTTGTAGCTTTCATACCGGAATATCAAATTTCACATAATGCTTTTCAGTGCAAAGGATAAAGTCTGTATCAAGTATAGCTGCATACAGTGAAAATGTTTATTATGAATAACTTTATATACTTGTTCCTTTTTCTTTTGCCGGATTCAAATGTGTCTCTGCTCTCATTGCTAGTGGGTGGTGTGTGCTCAGTATCTTTATGAAGCTCAATCAACTTTTGTTGCTCAAGTGAGAAATCCCTGACAGAGAGGCGTTCCACTTCCATTTGAATATCCAGTTCTGTTGGCGTTGCAAAGATATCACCCTGAAATTTCAATTAAATAACTTAATTTAAATGACCAAAAGGCAAAACCTTTATACTTGCATTATTTTAGGCCCAGAGTTCTAGACAAGCAGCCAAGTTGCATATATTATGCAGACAAATTGACTAAAAATGCATGTATAAATGTCTTGAAATGCACTAAATTATGCAAAATTATTTATTTTTAGGCATTAAGTCCAAGGTTAATCTTGTATATTTCTCCTGCAATAAGTGTAATCAATACTTGATCAAAATGTATTCAATCATTATAAATTGTGCTATTCATTCAAGTTTTAGATGTTTGTTTTAATAATCATATGATAATTCATGATGGTGAGAATACCCACTCAAATTCAGCAACATAACAGAATGCACCTTAAATTCATCTTTATCACTAAGCTGCTTTACACATTAAAAAAGGACTCGTTAATGTCTGTATTATTGAGACTCAGTCTGGAATTGAAAGTTTTATATTTTGCAGTGTTTACAAAAAAAACCCCAAAAATTTAAAAAGTGTAATTAGTTTAAAACCTAGGAGTAAGGTCCCAAATTTATTAAATATTTATCTACAGCTTTGGCCCAATGATCACTTCAGCTTCCATAATCTGATCAGGATAACAAATCCAACTTTTCTGTAATCAGTGATTTCTTTAAGATTTTCAATTTCCAATTTGGCATTTTTGTAAACAGGAGTTTCAATTTTTAAAGAGGGCAGATTTTATGAGAACTGTTATAGTGATTAGACCCCTTACAGCATGCTTCAGCAAATATGTGTGTGTGATAAGTAACTATTAATAAATGAAGATTAACTTGAAGTTGTTGATCATTAATATTGTCCACATGGCAGCAATGGTACTTCAAACTGCATGTAACAGCATTAATTAAACTGCATGTCAGCCATTGTATAACTTAGCCAGGTTCTGCTGCAAAATTGTTTTTAATACCTTGATGAATGAAAGTTATCTCATTATCCAAAAACTATTGTAGTTAATGTAGAAGCCATGCACTTACATGATTATATCAAGCTTTTTTAATGTTACAAGTTTTGTTATGTGCATGGCAAACTGACTGTGTTAATGTTACAGGTTTGTTTTGTGCTTCCTCATTTTTAGTTTGGGATTAATTAAATATAACAGGATTTGTGCAAACATGTTTTCTAGAAACACACACACACACACATAAATATATATATAAGGATATGATGTAAACAATGCCATTACACTTTTAAAATGAAATCTGAATGCAGGAAGTTTCTAAAAAAATTAAGTTCCAAAAATAAATCTTTTGAAATAAAAATTCTGAAGTCTTGAACTGAACTTTTCCATTAAGTATCAGTAATTCAAATTAAGTGTAGAATACAGAAACTTGACCTGATAATAATGAAATAGTGAATTAAACTGCAAATATTAATGTAGTCAAAATTTTGACATCAAAGATCACTTCAAGGCTACTAGTTTATCATCTGGAAAAACGACGTATTACAATTCAATATTTACACATCTTTATCTGTAGTCCAACTGCAAATTGCTGAGATCCAGACCCGAATCGCATAAACAACATTATGAAATGGTAAATCAGGATCTATTATGTTTTGATGCTGGACTTAACTTTCAAGTGAGTATATACAGTAGATAATACACAGATCTTGATTAAATTGACTTTTTTTATACATTTACAAGATAAAGCAGTACATTATGTTATATTGCATAAATATAAATGAATTAGTTTTCAAACTACTATTCGAACTTGGTCTTTATCAACAGATAAAATTCAGCTTATTATGTACATATTCAAATATAATAATACATCTCTTGCACAGCATTGAACCAATCATGATGTGTCATGGGTATCATTTGATATTGACTTTTCTACTAAATATGCTGATGATTATTCTTAAAAAAGAAAAAAAATCAAAACTACAACATTATCTGCAGTTTACATTATTAATAAAATTTGCTAAATACTTTTTTATATTAAAATGATAAGCTATTCAAACCTATCATATCACTATTTTCACCATATATTCAATATAATAATAGGATAAACCAGTATAAGTTACATATATATAGCATACACACATTTACATGTATCACAATTACTTATTTACTTGCTTCTATGTTGAGTTCAACTGCAAACAGCACAGACATCATCACACAATGTATTTCAGAAAATACTGAGTATTTCACCCCACATAAAATATATCCATCATTCACTCATCACAAGCAAATAGCCTTCATGGGTATCAAGTTTTGAAATTTTATTTTATATCAATTAATGTTTTAATTTATGCATAAAGAACAATGTTCTACTGAATCCAGAAAAGATCATGGGGAAAGAGTTTTTTTGATTCCAATTTCTACTAATTCCAAAAAAAGATCACAGGGAAGGAGTTCTATTGATTCCAGAACATAATCATGTATAAGAGAGTTCTCTTGATTCCAAAACATAATCACAGGGAATAAGTTCTATCGATCTATCAATTCCAGAGCATGAACATGGGGAAGGTGTTTTGTTGATTCCAGAACATGATCATTGTTTGTAGGGTCCCTAAATTCATGGTATGAAAAAAACAACACAAAATAAAGGAAAATTGGTATTGCATGAAAAATGTGAAATCAATGATAACTGGAAAGCAAAATCAAAACAGTATTTAAAGGATTTTTTCCAAAGCAGTCATTTTAGATCATAAGAAGAAGAAACAATTTGGTTTTACTTAAACTGAATGAAGAGGCAAAAGCTGAAGTAATGTACTTTTGCAAATTGTTTTTTTTTGGGTAGAACTAAATCAAGACTATAATTATTTAAATCCAAATTTCTTAAAGTTAATTCTTGTGATGAAAAAAAATACATTTTAAATTTGTTGGTATTAGATAATTAGCAAAACACGTAAAACAACATTCAAATCTTGATAATGCTACAGACGACATATAAATGTACGCCAAAAAGTTGGAATGAAAACAAGGGAAGAAACTGAATGAAATAATTGCAATTGTGAGTGCTTATTACACATGAAAAAAATAAGTACACAAGATGTAAAGTTTAGAAACATTCATGTAAACCTTGAACAAGAATTCAGTATCTGATTATACATCTGTCCCATCCTTAGTATGTATGCACTGGTTGGCTCTGGAATTATTGACAGATAGGTCTCAATGACCTTGACCATGACCATTGATTGAGGAATACACTCTTGTTCTAAACTTACTGTGTAGAAACCAGTTTTCTTATTAGAGTTATCATAACCTTAATCTCTGACCTTCTGACTATATAATCTGTTGACTTCTTTATCACCCTAAGCACAAGACATCCACAGTTTGGTCAAGGAATTTACCAATGAACAAAAGTGATTCTGGGAAAAGAGACATTTATTTTCGCATGACAATGATTTCAACCTTTTGACCACCAAATCAACAGGCCTCTTTATGTCCTTAAAGTGCAAGCCATCCATTTACTATGGTCATGACATACAGTCTAAATATATAACTATTATGCAAATATAGGTTTGCTTATTCAGTCATTGACTTTGAAAATTGACATTTTGACACCTGAAACAGTAGATTTCATTTTAACCCTAGATCTAAGCTATCCACAAATTTTGATTACAGAACATGATAAAGAAAACAATTGTTATTTTCATTTTTCTGCCACAGAGGCTCTGACAATTAATGTTCTAGCAAAAATCAGTAAGTTTCTTCCTGGCTGCAAGTGGAAGTCATCCACAATGTTTAGTATTTATTTCTGAAGCAGAACTAAATTTATTATGCAGAAGAGTTTTTCTACCTTCTGCCAAAGACCTTGACCTTTGTACGCTATCAAAATAATAATTTGGCTTTTTCCTTACCCCAGTTACAAGCAATCTATAAAGTTTGGTAAAGATCACAGGTGTAAAACTGAGGTCATTGTTTGCAAAAAAATTAATGAGTACATGTACAGATGGATACATGTGCCAACTGCCAGCTGGACAGACAAATGTTATAACATTATATGTTCTGCCTTTGGAAGACATATTAAGAAGAAAAAAAACTGTGAACCACATATTCAAGACATGCTAAAGAATGTTAAAAGTTATCACATTCTAAATGATGCTGGTTAAGAAGACATATAAGAATCTAAATGTTCAAGGTTATGAGGATTATTTTCAAAGAAAGCTAGAGATATCCTCAAAACATTTAATGTTAACAAATCTGATTTGTACTGAGAAAAAAAATAGATTCACAAATAATATTTATATATACTTACCACATCTAAAAAGTCCTTTTATGAAGATAAGTTAAAAGTAATTGATCAAAATGATATCATTTGTCAAACAATGTCCAAGAAAAAAAGATAAATATAATAGGTGCTCAAAAACAGTATTGTAGATTTACATAATTGCAATTTTAGAATTATACACAAATAACATAGCTGTGCAATAACTTTTTATAATTCTTTAATTTAAGATTTGTAAAAAAAAAATAGGAATTCCATGGCAAATATGGCTCCTGGGAGACATTTGTGCCTAAGAAATACATCAATGACTTAGATTAATCTCTAATGTCTGAGAAAATTCTACTGGTGCTTATTCAATTTAACCTCTAATGTCTGAGAAAATTCTACTGGTGCCTATTCAATTTAACCTCTAATATCTGACAGCATTTCACTGGTGTCTATTCAATTTAACATCTAATGTCTGACAACATTTCACTGATGCCATGTTATCACATATCCAAGATATTAGCAACATATTCATGATTTCTTTTATTCTTATTCATCCAAAAGCCTCATTTCATCAAAACAAAACTTTTCTTTTCAAATATAAAATTATGTACACATTATTACAACAAAAGCCTTTTTTTTTCAAATTATAACATTAAAAACATGAAGTCTGAGTGGGATCGACATAGGCCTACAGAGCAAACTAAAAGATCAGCTGACCAATAAATATGGCCTAGAAGAGTGATTTCCATTGAAATATTGGGGGGGGGTATTGGTTATAAAACAAGCTGCTTTAAAGTTTTACATATTTAGTATTTTCCACCATTATTAGAAGGCAAATCAGTATCAGATTTATAGAATATTACAAATCTTCATATCAGGATGTCTTCTGTAAAATTGGATCGATTTCTATTTAGAAGTTTTTGCGATGGCTGTTATAGTGGATGCTGCTGCATTCACACAGTTTGCATAGATTCAGAAGCCATTCTGTCAAATTAGGACAAATTCTGTTTGAAAAACAATCCTTTAAACTTATATTTTAATGTCAGCAATGATAGATTGCAGACCAGCATAAATTTTTACAACTCTTGCAGACCTAACTGACTGGATGCTTCATGCCAAATTTGCTCTAATTCTGTTGACTGCTTTTGGGGATTTTTTTTAAAGTCATCTCAAACTTATTTTTTGTTGTTGTACTGTGACCATGATAGTTGGTAAATAGGAATCAATGATACAAACTTGAAGAACCTTCATGTACAAAATGGGAATCAATGGTGCAATCCTGAAGGACCTTCAAGCAGGAAATGGGAATCAATGGTACAGATCTGAAGATCCTTGAAGCAAAAATACTTTCAGCTCAATCTAATCCAATCCTTTTGAGCTTTCTTATGAGCAATAACAATCATACTGGAAGATGGGGCAGCGTCAACAGTACTAATGTTAGAAGCCTTTAGGCTGGGAAGCATTTCCTCATTAGTTTGGTCTAATTCTGTTCATTATTCTTTCATGAAGAAGTCTTTTAAACAAATTCTATTGTATTAATGGGAGCCATATTGGATGGCAAATCAATATCTTCTTTAAAGCCATATTGGATGGCAAATCAATATCTTCTTTAAAGCCATATTGGATGGCAAATCAATATCTTCTTAAAAAAATTTGTATAAGCTTCAGGCCAGAATGTTTTCTGTCAAATTTTTGCTAAATCTGTTTAGCAGAATTTAAGAGGCTGTTACTGAAAGGTTTTCTACTTAAGGAAAGGCTACCAAAATGAATGGTTTACTGTAATGATTCATACAGATTAGATATGCCTTCATGGTCGAGTTATTTTTGCCCCATTCAGGCAAATTGTGTTTGTCATTTAACGAGAACATGTCTGTAAAACTGTTTCTTAGTTTGAGTAACTGTGGTCATATTTAATGGTGGCTTAGTATAATTTGTAAAATCAGCCTGGTCCAGCAATCAATGAGAAGAAATTGAAAATAAAGTCTTGTGAACAAAATGATGTATGCCTGACATAGGGCAATAAACACAAACTCGCTTAGCCTTAGGGACCCTATAAACTGCATTTAACAGATTTATAAAAATATCTCTCTCTCTTGATTGATTGATCGAATCTATGGCAGGATCCCAGTCAACAGGTTATATTTTTTCGTTTCCACAATGCATTGCTAAGTGGGAGACAATATAACCCCATGATTGGGTTTCCTTGTTTCAATGCAATCACCAATTCAGATTATTTTTTTCACCCAATATTTTCTTTTTAACTTAAAAGAGCTCTTCCTTTATGTAATATAGTTTTGAGCATCCAACTCATACAGTATTCATCAGTAACTATTATTTCTTCATATTCATCTGTAGGTCATTTGCGCTTATAATGTTTTATAAAACTCAGTAGAATACTACAGTATTTACTGCTTATATACCCTCACCAACAAACTTAAGTTATAGCTGTTAATTATTTTAATTACTGCATGAAGAGGTCTAAAGTGACATGTAAATGTTGTTGCATATGATGCATTGATACAAATATGCTAATGTGGGCTATCGCATGACCTATCTATTCAAAATACATATTTTTACGCATGAGAAAAAACAATATAAAATGTTTAATATTGTGGTAATACCACATTTAATAGATGGATGTTATATGAAATTAACAATAATTAATATTTATTACAAGGAAAAGTTTAATTTTCATCAGTTCTAATTTATTAAATTTCTATTTTAAATAATGAAACAATACTGAGTACACAGTTCCTGGCTATAACGAAGATTAAAATGTAGCAAGGGTAACCATAAGTTGGATTATTCATGGATAATTAGACATCTGTGTCACTATCATATATAACTCTCCTTTTCTTTGGAGTAGATGAAACTTTTTGTGACATACTGGTGTTGTAAAATACATTAATTGTAAAATTATACCCATGTATGAATGTACTTCAAAACACAATCCCTATTGGATAACCATTTGCTGAACTTTCAAGATCACAGTTTCTTGGAAAATTGATATTTCTGTCTTGGAAATATGACAAGTGTTCTTGTTAGCAATGCAAAGAAATATTCTGCATGTGGAATAATGTGTGCATGGATAAATTTATTCTGACTGGTAAGTGTATGATTTGTCAGTTCTGACTTCATGTACATCTGGGGCTCAATGGGGATGTTTAACAGTTAGAAGAAAACAGGTTTTACATAACATATTTCTGGTTGTTACTAAGTTTTTGGTAGTTGCCGTGAGAGTTAGGATTTTTGTGGACTGATATCTGTATAACATATGTGTCTGAAACATTGTTTTCATTTAGTTTCTGACAGAGATATTTTCTTGTGTTTGAGATTTTAATGTGTTTAGAAGCCAAATCTGGCAAGTTTGCTTTCATGGACAGTTTTTCATTTTTGAGTTAAGCTTTCTTGCCCCAACTGCTGCCTATAAAATCTTTTTTTAAGTTATTTGTTTCTCTTCTCCAAAAACTATTTTGGTAAATTTCTAAAAGTGTCAGTGTTTGTTTGATTGGTATACAACTCCACTGAGCCAGGAAGAAGGCAACTGTACAATGGTTGTGTCCCTTGATAAAGTAAATCCTAGCATGTGGACACCATGACCGAGATGACTATACTGAGATAAGAAAAGTTTACAAAAAAGCAAGATTTCTGTTGCATGGGGAGAAATCATTATATCTCACTGTCAAAGATAGAAACTGAATATTTCTATATTTCTTGTGCCTGTGCCATGACATTCATGATTCTACAACTAAAATGAGTAGCCTTACAGCTCACTGTCTAAAAGAAAGTCTGTCTGTCTGTCTGTTTGTCAGTCTATGAATGATTGCTATCTCATTCTACAGTTTGCTGAGCCCTGTGCTTTGACATGATGTTCAAATTGTTGCACCAGCATATGTGCATGTCTGTTTGTCTGCCATAGAAAGCTATTTAATACTGCAGCTTACCTGTGCCTGTGCAACAACATGATGCTCTGGAAGTTGTGCTGGTCTGTGTGAGTGGGTAGGGCTAGGATTTCTATTAGTCTTCTGTTCTGGTTCTGATGGGGACCTTTTGTAAATATTCTCTCGGGCCTCTTTAATCAAGTTTGCATACTGACCAGCTTCATCAGAGTGTCGTGGGAGGTCCAGAGAAATGCGGGGAAACACACCCTCTCCATGAATGGTGATTAAATCTGGTTCAAAATGAGCCACCTGAATCCTGAAACTCTTGTCAAACTTTTCAGGTACTCCTGGTAAGTATTTGATGGTGAGTTTTTGCTCACTCATTGCTTCAATGTAACCCTAAAAATAAACACATAAAATTTATAACTTTTCAAGTTCTTGATTTAGCAACATAATTATGAGATTTCTGTAAGAATAAATAGTCATACACATTGCAATAGTAATTAAAACAATCAATTAAATATTTAAGTTTAAAATCAAGAAATCTTTGAAAAAAAAAATTCTGACATTATATTTAAAATTTGTAAAATTATACCATTTTTCTATCCATCCATACACAAATACTAAGGATCCTTAAATAGCCATACCTGCTAGACACAAGTGACATATGAGCTCAAAAATGACTGTTAACTTTGGTTATCACTAGGCATGTGGTGCTCATAAATTTGTGCCTTGCACTTTTTTATATTTTATTACTGCTCATCTCATGGATTTAATAAGAGCTTTTAATTTACCAATCACCCCAGAATCTGTACTATCAGTTCAGATACTTTTTATAAATACATATTGTGTGTCATTGTGTCAGTATATAAAGGACCTTTAGAACAAACTATATGTAGCTGATGCACTAACTGAAAAGAAAAGAGATACTAGCAACACTAGCTAGTTTTTATTATCATCCTCCAAGACTTGTTTGAAGATCTGATACAATAAAACTTTACTTCTTGACTTGGCAAGACATACCCCTTAGTTAAGTGTTATGTACTTTGCCTCTTGACTTGGCAAGACATACACTTAGTTAAGTGTCATGTACTTTGCCTTTTGACTTGGCAAGACATACCCCTTAGTTAAATGTTATGTACTTTGCCTTTTGACTTGGCAAGACATACCCCTTAGTTAAGTGTTATGTACTTTACCTCTTGACTTGGCAAGACATACCCTTTAGTTAAGTGTTATGTACTTTACGTCTCGACTTGGCAAGACATACCCTTTAGTTAAGTGTTATGTACTTTATGTCTTGACTTGGCAAGACATACACCTTAGTTAAGTTCTATGCACTTTACCTCTTGACTTGGCAAGATATGCCCCTTACTTAAGTGTTATGCCCCTTACTTAAGTGTTATGCTCCTTACTTAAGTGTTATGCACTTTAGTTAAGTTAGAAAGTCTGCTTGTTGTCACTGAATAATTAATTTTTGAAAACAACAGTGCAACAGTGTGACACAAAATATTGATCTTGGCTTAAACTCTACAGTATAGTTTTCTAAGAAGAAAAACAATTTTAATAAATAAATAGCATGAAAAATAGTGAAACATATCAGATAGCACTAACACTGAAACAGCATCAAATCCTGAAAAAAAAAACAAATGACATATTCCAGTACATTTATTAGTTAAATATATAAAGTTTTCTCTTTTCATATAATTTGTTTTACCACCTTGGAATGTTATTATATACATTTTGCAGACATCTGCCCAGCTTGTTAATTTTAAGGACAAATATCTGCCAAGAAATGTTAGAAAGACAGGAACTGATACAAACACACATATATATATATATATATATATATATATATATATATATATATATACACACACACAAAGTTTCCCTCTGTCATTATATTAAAAATTTTGTAAAATTACATAACGTTTATGCACACACAATGCTTGTATCTATCCATCCTTAAAGACATGCTTGCATGTATATGAACACACACACACACACATGCATGCATGCATGAACGTGCACACACACACATGTATAAGTATAAGATGATGTCATATACATCCAAACTTGCTTTTCTACAATTGTTCATTTTAAAAATATATGTGCCCCAAAAATTAATACTGTGCCTGTTAAAAGTGACAGCAGTATTTAACATCATTAATCATCTAAATCTGTAGAATGAAACGAATACTACTTCTGTAAGTGACAACTGTGTATAGTTTCATTTCATCTTTGTGTGAAATAAAACAAATACATTTATCCATGTGAGGCTCTTACCGCATGTGGGATCATAATTGGCACACCTGACTTGGGTTGTTTGGCCAGTGCAGGATCCATGTTGAGTGCTTTAAACTCAAAACCGACCTTCCCTGAGTTGATCAATGTGATCTCAACAGTAGTAGCCTGGTCATACATCTGGAACAAAAATGATGCATGTCAATTATAGATCAAAAGTTTCTAAGACCAATTTCAAAATGTTAAAAAGTAACAATTCAAGATTGCAATTGCTTATATGCTGAGCTTATACTCAAAAACTTTCACTACAGCCTTAACAAAACTGCTGACAAGAAAAATGTATTTGCCATCACTGGAAAAGTGATGAATTGCTTTTCAATTACCATGGACTAATATCACTACTATCACTCCCACTATATTAACAATAGCTTGCTTGAATTGTCTGAAGCAAATTTATAACTCCTAGTGAATACTTTAATTTCTAAGACCATCTCATCAGTTACTCTGAGTGATCATAAAATTCTGCAACTTTTTTGTAAGTATATTTACATGAATAGTTTGGTGACTAAACCCCACTTTTTCTTAATGTTTCTTGAATGAAATGAAACAGAGCATTCTTAGGCTCTTCAGGAATTGAGCTGAAGAGCCTGATAGATGCATGGAACTCTGTAATGCTTTATCTTTTCAGAAAAGTATGCCTGTAAAATAGATACCTCAAACCACAGACCAATATTTTTGTAAATTTTCCATTGAAACCACAGTGAAATCAAAGCACCAGAAAGCAGAAAGCTGCTGATAAAAGTATACAATATTCAAACAGTAATCAAGAATAATTGTGATGAACAACGTAAGAGTAATAACACATTTCATTGAGTCTGTATAGATAAACAGGATACCTCTCTTTTTTAATACAATGGAAAAACTCACAAGATTAGACATTAATGAAACTTGCCTGTTTGCCATAATTTATTTCCTTGCAATCAAAAGAATATTCAACAAGAGATGCTTCTCCTTTCAGCATGACCTCATAGGTGGGTCCACCTTCCACTTCACAAATAGCCTTGGCTTGACCCCAAATGTCAGCATGACCATAGAAGGTTAAGGTCACCTGTTCCGTGTCACCTGGCTGAAGGGTTCCATACAGTGGAAGGATGTCAAACACCTGAAGATATTTATATGATCAAATAATGAGAGAGAAAGACATGCATAAACATTTCATGAAAGAAATATGTTTATGTCTAGAATGAAAAATGCCATCAAAATTAACTCATGCAAAATAATATGATAATAATAATAATAATAATAATAATAATAATAATAATAATAATAATAATAATAATAATATCACTTCTAAATTTACTTATAAAAATTAAATTGCACAAGTGAAAATATGCATGTTTAAACAAAATTTTGTTTTAAAAAGCTAAAAATAATAGCTAATATAAATCATTTGGATTAAAAAGTACATCCATGTCCAAGTTTTTGGAATTATAAATTTACAAGTTGTCACACCTTGAGATTGTAAGTTAACATTTGAGCTTTGTGCATAATGAGTTATGAGAATATGAGGTCTAGAGAACCACATCTAGACTCAAGAAAACATTATTTACTTTATTTGCACTTTGTGACCTATACAAGAAGAGTGGAAAATATTTTCATAGAAAACAAATATGCCACCATTGAGAAATTGACTTAAATGCAAAACATGACTGGATAGACACATGGATGTACAAGGATACCATATATACTCAAGTGTAACTTTCATCCAATTGCAATCTGTATGTACCCAGATTTCCTGCTTCATAATGCATCTGCAGACCTAAGTTATGCTGTTTGTTAGGAGTAATCAGTAGAACAAATAATATAGACGCTAATCTGCTGCCTCATTATGTGAGAGCAAAACCAAGGTCAAGGTTGTTTGCAGCTGGACTCTGAATATAAGCAAGCATATACATTATTCCCCATCCACATTCATAGTGGGGCAATAAAATGAATTGGATGCTCAGTCAAACCTGCCTACAAACAACCAATTGTCTGAAAGAGCCACTTTTCAAAGTTACTTACAAACAAATAAAAGAAGAAATAAAAGTCTATAAAGCAACAACCAATCATAGTATTTTATTTTTCCTCACTTTCCAGAATTAGCTACCCACTGCAGTTTTGATGTTATTATTAAATGCATTTCATATTTGTCTATTGCATTTTGTATCTGTTTACCTCCTCAACTCCAATGGGTGAGGTCATCTCACGATCCTGTTCAAGCAGTGCACTGAGAGCTCTGTTGGATTTCAGGGAATCCTCCTCTAAGATGGCATCCCTCAATGAGGTTAGGCTTAACCTCACACTTTCAGGTTGTTCCTTGATTCTGCCACTCTCTGATGTTTCCTCGACTTCAAGCTGACCCTATAGCAGAAACAAAGAATTATATTTTACCATAGTTACCTTGTAATGCATATCCATCGACAGAAAGTATATACTAAGATCGGTTGTTACATGTCAACAGATCTTGGGATACAATGTTGGTTCTTCTTCTGATTTTTAGTATAGACCTTTGATACGCAGGTGTATGATGTTATGGTATATCTGAATCTCTGCTACTAAGGATAATTGCATTTGTAAAATTATGGCTGTATCATTTGGTATTTGTAAAATAATGGATGTATTATTCACCTCACAATGATGCAATCAATTATATCATGCTGTCATTCTGTCATTGACATCACATGACTTGTTAGTAAAGTGTATTAAAGAAGTATGAACTCAAGGAAAAAAATGTCTGACACTGTATATTGTATTATCAGACTTTGCAAAATACCAATACAAATGCACTGTTTGAGGAATTTGCATAATAATGATACTGGGTTTGTCATACTATGTTATATCCTGCATTCAATTATGTTTCATTAAAATTGACCTGACTGCTAGAATAAATCTGATTGGAGGAAGTTCTCTGGCACCAATATACTGTTTTTAGTAACTTAATATATCTATAATTTACGAGTCTGTTTAATGCTTTTCCTTGACAGTTATGAAGATGGATAAGTGTATTTATGTTAGTTACTGTATAATAAAATGAACTGTTATTTTTTTTTTGCCCAAAATGCAACCTATATAAAAAGTTTGGTAAATGTAATGGTAGAAACTCGAAGAAATTACACAGAGAAGAGATAGATGGACAGACATTAAAACATGGTGGCATATAAACATTCTAAACTTTGACAGTGAAAAATTGCCTTGTGAAAAAAAAATAAAAGCTGAAATTATTAGGCTGCTGCAATTTCTTACTCTAAACTTTTAATACCTACAATACCTATTAATGAAATGAATTCAATTCTAGTGCATTATTCATGAATTGCCTCAAGGACATAATTTATTCCTCACAATTAAGGCTTCAAAGTCTTCATTATCTAAACTCTGAGTGACTACAGAAATTTCTGAATTAATTTTGTACTTATTTTTGCCCTATATGTTTTGAACACTTTCATTATTGTGAAGAAAAAAACATTAGTATGGTTTCAAATTTTACAGACTAAAGTCTGACTTAAACATCTGTGCTCCAATGATCCAGATCTTGATATGAGAGTAATCTTTCAGCTCAAGTAGTCAAAAGTTTAAAATTCATGCAGCACATTCCAAACCTTTAATGCAAGTTGTAATTTCTGGAGGAAAAATATTGTCTGTCACATAATTTTTACAATCTAAGGGCATTTCTGATTTCATGACAACAAAATTTAGAATGGATGGTCAGAAGATTTCATAAAACATATTCATACCCTTCTATTTACCAAAATTTATCTATCATAGCCTTATTCAATTTTTTTCTATTGTGAAAACACTTTGTCATTAGTAGTCCAAAAATATTTTTTAGAATTGTAAGTTACACATTCTTCAGATAACTACCAATAAAATTTGCATTTAAAAAACTTTCTGTAACTTTGAACGAACCATGATTTGCATACAGCATCTAAATGAGCATGATCTCAAATAATTTTACCAATTAATGTAACAAACTGTTGTTCAACCACAACACCATCCAGAAAATCTGGAATTTGTTTGTTATCTGTTTTTCTTAAAATATTGTTTTATGGTCAGACAATGTACCAGGTCAGTGGCTGAAAAAATGGAGTACCCACATATTTTGGTCAGTGATGGTAATTAAATTGCTAAGTCATTCTGGAGAAAAGTATACTGGAACATAGTTTATTTATTTGTATTAAAGGCTAACAGTACCAAATATCAACTTTACTTTGTGAGTAGTAAGATTTCATACATGAAATGCCATAAAATAATGACCATATATGTGACAATATAAATACTGTTGCAATTTTAATATAGCAATTACATTTTGCTGAGCAATGGTGCTGCAGGTGTGTACCCTGCAGCACCATCATTGCATAAAGAACTGGTTAAAGAACTTGAAAGATGTCCTCTCATATTATCTAATTTAAAAGGCTTTTACATCTCTTGATCCTAGTCCATCCTGATTTGGTTAATTGTGTTATTTCCCAAAAATGTAAATAGAAATTAGAAAAATTAATTTGAATGGTGTCTCATTCTTGATACCTATAAATTCTTATAATTTTACAGTATTTCCAATTTGTATTTGTTGGCTCATAGTCCTCTCCCTTCTGGCATAAACTTCTAATGGGCAAGTTTTCTTTTCTTACTTCCCTATTCCTTTCTATGGAGCTGTGTTTTGAATCATTGGTGTCCATTAACCTTAAGGTCTATTGGAGCTTTTAGAGAATATAGTATTGTTCACTTTAAGATATTTTGTGCCATTTTGTGTTTATCAGTTGTTTTGTGCTATGTCCTTTGTTCATTTCTGGTGATGGGTTTATACAAATCAGACCTCTTTTAGTCTCATTCAATCCAAAATGAATTTAAAAAGTTTGAGATTTTTTTGTTTTTTTTTTAAGAAGCAAAACTCAACAGGTTTGTAAGTTCAACACATCTTCCTCATTAATAAACACATTTCAAATCTAAATGATATAACCTACATTCCAAGTTTTATCATAATCAGATCAGAAATATGGATAGCCAATCAGAAGCAAGATATCCTTATTACGTGGAATATTATATTAGAACATTAATATAGAAATAGAGACAAACAGTTTTATTTCCCTTTAAATATGTATAACTGATTAAATATTACAAATTTATCATATAATGATAATTAAAACTAATTTTAGATTGATAATCTGTAATCAAACCAACCTATTATAATCTACAATATATATAATTACAAGCATACATATCTGACCTTCTCAGGGACATCATCTTCAGTCTGCTTGGCCTCTTCTGCTATTTTGTTATCTGGAATCTCTTTTGGAGAGTCTGGCTCTTTGATAGGAGACTCAGATTGATCATGAACCACCCCACTCTCCTAATAAGAAGTCATTGACATATAGTTATTACTGATTCAGAATTTAAAAGTCTGAATTACAGACAAACATGTTTATTCAGAAATGTCCCAAGCAGGATTGTAACTGGTACTAAATATTTGTACTTAAAGTGGCAGATTTAACTCATCTCATGTACTCAAATTGCTAACTTGATCATGATTATTTTGCCATTTAACAAAATGTAGAACATTCTAAACTTCATGGGGGTAAATCAAAAGTAACATAATTCTCAAAGTGTGAGAAAGTGTTGTCTTCCCTCTTTGTTGTGTACTTGATACCGAAACTTGGCTTTGTGTTTAAGTTTGTACATTGTTTTGAATTTTTGAAGCTGCAGGCAAGGTGGTAAAACTTTAAAAAGTAAGACAGTAAAAAATATTACATGTGTTTTAAGTTTCAAGAATTGTCCTTGATATAATTTTAGGTGTATTAATTTGCTTAATGAACTGAAATTGCCTCATCAAGATTATCACAATGTTAAACAATAGGCTGAAACGGGTTTCATATTTCTCTTTAGTTAGACATCAGCTTAATAGCCAAATTCTAAACCAGTTAAGCACAAAATTGGGATCAGATGGATGCTTCTGTCCAAACAGCTGTTGATTACATATGTCATGAATACAACTGGTTCTAGATTTCATTATTTTATTTATCTTTATCAATACTGGATGGCTAGTCAGTAACATCTTTCCCATATTAAAAGGTCTTCATACAGGGATGCCTTCTGTCTAATCTGGTCAAATTCTTTGAAACAGTTTTTGAGATAAAGTTGCTTATGTTTAAGAAACAGCACCCATAATTGTTGGCAAATCAGCACAATGTTTACAAAACTGAAAGACCTTTCAGCTGCTTTCTGTCAAATTTGGTCAATTTCTGTTAAGCTGTTTTTGAAAGAAATTGTTATAGGTTTTCTTGTTTTCTGCAACTGCAGCCATATTTGATAGCAATTGGCATTATTTACAAGAACCTGAACATTTGTGAGAGAAAGCAAACAAATTGGCCATATTCTCCTGATTAAAAGTTGTTTTTTTATTTTTATTTATGGTAGCAGATTAGCATCATGATAAAACTGAAAACTCTTTATGCCAAGACATTTTGGCAGCTTTTAGCAAGTTGTGCAAAGTCATTTTTTAGAGAGGCTGTTTTATGAAAGGTTTTTGTTTTAAGTTAACAGTGGCCATATTTGATGGTAAGATAGCATCATACATACTCAAGCCATAAGGTTTTTTTGTCAGATTGGTCAAAGTTTCTTCCGAAATCTTTTGAGAAATCTTTTCAAAGCTTTTTTATTTTAGTAATGATGGATATATTTGATGGCAATTTGGCATAATATGGCATATCTGATTACTGTTATCAGATAATGAAAATTAGAAACAAAATATCCATCATATCAGTTTATTATCAACAATTAGAATAAAAATATAGTTATTGGGAACGATCTATTGATCTTCACTTGTACAAATCTGAAAGCTCTTCAAGCCGGGAAAGGTTATGAAACATTTGATCAAATTCGTTTGACAGCTTTCAGAAGTCATTTAAAGAATTTTATCTCTTTAGTAACGATGGCCATATTTTATTACAGACAAGCAACAGATGTAAATACCAATGGCCCTTTATGCAAAATTCCTTGTCAAATCTGGTCAAATTCTGCAGAGTATGAGAACAAGTCAATATAAGTTTAATTCTATTTATCACAACGTTGGCCATATATGACTACAGATCAGCATCATTTGTACAAACTTGAAACTGATTCTGACCAAGATACTTTCCATCAAATTCAGTCAAATTATGTTTTGAAACATTATTGTTATAAGTTTTACTATTTTTGTAACAGCAGCCATCTTTGATGGTAGACTGGAATCATTTGTACAAAAATGAATACATTTATACCAGGATGTTTTATGTCAATTTTAACCAAATTAAGTTCAGTAGTTTGTAAGAAGTTATTTAAATATACCAATGCCATAAAGGCTCATTATTTTTTTAGTTTAAGGAAAAAGAAAAAAGAATTACTAGTATATTCATTCAAATTTAGAGAAAATAACAAACAGATGACAAGATGAAATAATAATAATAATAATAATAATAATAATAATAATAATAATAATAATAATAATAATAATAATAATAATAATAATAATAAGTCATTAAACTATAATGACTATATCAAAATACAAGAAAAAAGTAACATTATAACAAAAACAAAATTAACAACATTTACGCTTTCAATGATCATCTTTAGTAAGCAAACTTGGCGAACACAAGATTTCCATTTTGCCTGCAAAGTGGAAAATAATTATTAAGACACCACAAACAAAACACAGTTTGTCATAATGTCATCAATTATCTGTTGTCTGTCACCCATCATCTGTCATCATCTGCTGTCTACAGTCCATATCTACCTATGTGCCAGCAATTGCCAAAGTCACAAATGGCAATCAAAATTTTCAACTAGTTATTCACTTCCATTAAAGAACATTTTTGAAGATTAAAATTTAGAAGCCCAAGATTTTTTTGCCAATTTTTCCCTGGAAGTCAATGAACTCCACAATTTTATTGTATTTTTGATGTTTGAACTGTGACAAAGGGTTAATTTTTTAATGCATAATTTAACAAAAAATAAAACTTTCATTAGTTTGATAATATGAATTGCAGTGAAAGAATATCATTATTTTACAAAAATACAAATAAATTAAGAACAATTACTAAATCTGAATAGAAGCCTGATCTGGAATTGAAAATTCTTTAATGCAACTCTTTCAAATATACAAAAGAATTTAACATGTCAGTATTTTCTATCAAAATAATTGTGTAAGAGTCTAATAATAACTTAATATATGATGTAAACTTAATCTCCATTTGATATCAATTTGATCTATCATATCTACATATCTGCTGTCAAACTCGATTTTAATTTTATCATCTGCTGTCCATCTAGAGTCACCCTTTAGTTTAAATTATGTTGTCTGATGCACATCCTATAACAACTGCTCATCGAAGGTCTTTTGCCAGCTATGTGTATCAACTTAACTTTGAGCTTGGTTAATGTGCTCTGCACTGAGTCTCTAGTCTTAATTTAATGTCTGCTGTCTCTAGTCCATTGGTAAAAAGTTTTGGTTTAATATATCAAGCATGCTGTACATTTTTTACCAATGTTAGGATGAAATTCTCTTTTCGGTTGTCCATTTGGAGTCAACTTTTGATTTGAGCTTAAGTCATTTGCAATCAATCTGTTGTAATGTTTTGGCCTAACTTCTGTCATTTGCAAAACATCTTCCCCATGATTACAAGAAATACTTGAACTTTGACTCACACAGCTGACACCTGATTGGTCAATCAAATGTCAACAGTTTTAGTTGCCTGTGAGCTAGAATGATTAACTGGGCAGTTGGAGGACCTTCCACACTCTTTTATTGATCAAAAAGATTTTGGCTACTATAGTTTTTACCTAAACTAACAGCCTCTTTATTCTGCACAAATTTTTTAATGTTAATGAAATAACAGCGACAGATATTTATTAATGATTAAAATACATTTTTTTATTAAAAAAAACATTCTGGCCTCCACAAAATAACAAAAGATGTCACAAGCCAAATCTATTTAACATGCAAATTTTTTTTTTGAAGAATATGACTCCTGAATTGACACAGTGTACTATGTCCATTTGTGTAGTCTAATCAAGTTTATTCCATTGTTTGCATACATTGCCCTATATCTTAATATATATATATACTTCATTTAAAAAATAATGACATGAAAAGAAGTATTTTCTCTCAATCTTACAAATTGTACTGGATTCCAATGTGATGCACACAGAGATGATGCAGAATATTGCAACACTTAAAACAGGTTAAGAGATATCAATTTGAAATGATAAAAAATGTCTATTTTAAAGTTGTAATTTTAGCACACTACATCCCTGAGATTATGAAAATATTTAAACACTGAAAATTGAAATTTATCAATTGATTCAGAAGCATGTAACAATATCCAAGTCATGATGTTGACTCTAAAACTGAGAAATAAACCAAATTCTGTTTGCTTTACACATACTTCATAAAGACGATACTGTACTACAGAAGGTGAGTATTGTGATCAACCTCTGGCTGCACACTGATTTATTGGCATCAAGATATTATATCCTTCAAAGCATTATTATCAGTGAAGTGTAGTCATCCAAATTAGCATCTATTGTACAAGCTTTCTTCTGTATGTTGTATACATAGAATTCTGGACATTTTACATGATTTCAATTTTCTGAGTCAGTGTTCCAAATTACTCTTAAGAATTATTCCTCAGAATTATTCTGCTACAATCCTTCTCTACTGAATTGGAACAGAATGTCACTTCCATAGCAGTTATGGTACATTCTCTTAGATAAATAACCTCACTACTCGTTTTAAGGCAATTTTAAACAAATATTTACAATTGTTACCTCCATATGGCAATAAACCCAATCACAATTTTTTGGCAAATTTATGAGGCTGGCTCTGTGGTAATATCCTGGAAGAAATATTTTATCTGCCTCAATCAATTTTTTCGTTTGATAAAAAAATGTCATTTTTTTACTTTCATTTTTTTGTAGGAAATGGGTAAAGCTGTCAAAGGGTACCCAGGTAATCAGATACCCACCCATTCATGATTACATGGGTAATAAAATAACCCATAGGTTACCCACTTACAGGGGCCCCGAGTGGTCTAAAGTTTGGTCCGTTACGGATCACTGCCATCTCACCTCTGTCTGTGTGTGTTCCAGTCTGAGATTCAGCTAATGTGGATATGTGAGAAAGCTTGCCAGTAGCCTCTCGTGGGTCGGTGGTTCTTTCCAGTGGTTTCCCGGTTTCTTCCTCCATCATTAATACTGGCCGCCATGAATCGTGTGCTGAAAAATGGCATTAAGTCCAACAACAACAACAACAACCCACTTACCATATACAAGTTTTCTTCTAGTGCTTGTTAAGGCAGAACTCACTGTGGATATGTGAGAAAGCTTGCCAGTAGCCTCTCGTGGGTCAGTGGTTCTTTCCAGTGATTTTCCGGTTTCTTCCTCCACCAATAATACTGGAGGCCATGAATAGCCTATCGTGTGCTGAAAAATGGTGTTAAGCCCAACAACAACAACAACAACAACAACAACAACAACCCACTTACCATATACAAGTTTTCTTCTAGTGCTTGTTAAGGCAGAACTCACTTTGTTTTCAAGCAGACAATCCCTTTAACTGATGTATAATTTTCAGTGTCAAGCTTAGGTGTGACTCTTCCAGTAAAAGACTGACCTTAATCTCATAGTTTGTTTTCTCATGTGACAACCCTTTGATTTTTGCACTACAAGTTCGATGCAGTAGCAATTAACAAAAGGTGGTCATTTAATCTTGCTACACAACTGACATATACTCAATTGCAACCTTTAATAGTATTTACAAACTGTAGCATCAAAGAGTTAATCACAAAGCTCAAGTTCAGTCTCTAAATAAGCATTTGCATGTGACAGTGAGGCCAAGGAAAGGGAGTCACATGATATTTTTCCAATGACTGAGGATTTCAGAACTGTATCAGGTAAAAATAATCTTTATTTTCCTACTGCAATTGTTTAGAAATTAAGGTTTAGGGTAGGTAGTACTTTTATATATATTATAAAAATCTGTATATATAACATACTAAGCACTTCAAATACTTGGCAAAACTAGTTCAACTGGATGCACAAATCCATTTTAGGATTTTGCTTTATATTTTATTTTTACCCTGGGGGAAAAAAGAAAAGGGATTGTTGGCTGACCAGAAACACATATTTGTTTTGCCTAGGACAATAACGATGAATTCTTTGACTTCAAAGCAGATGACATTAGGTAGTGATATATATATATATATATATATATATATATATATATATATATATATATATATATATATATATATATATATAGAGAGAGAGAGAGAGAGAGAGAGAGAGAGAGAGAGAGAGAGAGAGAGAGAGAGAGAGAGAGAGAGAGAGAGGATACTGTGAATTTAAAAATGTGGAGTTAACCTCAGGGTTCTACACATTTAATACAATTTTCTTTGATCAGGTGCCCAGTAAATTGATCAAGTAAATGCACTGTAAAAAAGTGACTGACTATACAAATTAATACCTTTGTAGGTTCCAAATCTGGTTTCTTTATTGTCTCCTCCTTAACTTCAACATCTGAAGCTTCCCTGATGATCACATGAATCTGATGTTCTTCTGGTGGCTTTACTAAATCCTCCTCCTTCTCTACCTCCTCCTCTTCATCTTTTGCCTTCCTCTCTACCTCCTCATCTAATGCTTCCAGCTTTAGAGGGGATGGGAACTTTGGAGGGTGGTTAATGACTGTGCATGGCTGATCACCAATTAGGAAAGACCACTTGTACTTTACTTCCATTGGACTGTTGTTTGTAATGTTTACATAGCGAGTGACTTCAGTGTCATTCAAGATACAGCCAAAGTCTACCACAGTCTTTTCAAAGTCCAAGTTGGGAAAATAGACTTCTCCTCGTAGGGCTATGTAGTCCTAAAATTTGAAGATATTTTAAGCTCAACAGCTAAGTTCTAATGATATTTTATGGTCAATTTATCTTTATGTACTAATAAACAGCTTTAAACTACACTTTTCTTCTAAATCTATATGTACTGCAGATTCAACATCTGCACATGCATTCATCATACAACCAAAATTACCAAAATGGTACAAGACATTCACACTGCTATTTTTAATAGCTGCTGTCTCTCTTTATTTTCGCTCATTTCCAAAAATGTTCTTAAAAATCTTAGCAAACTTATGATGAGCTTTGAGGGAACCACAAGAATTGGATAAACTGTACTTGTCCACCACATTGTTAAAATTTAAGGCATAATGATTGCACATCAAACAAAATATTATGTTAGAAAAAAACAATGAAAAGTAATAATTTTTAAAGAATTTTGAAAATCTTCATGTTTCAGTAAATGCAATAACCCTACCAATAAAAAAAAAATTTGAAATGTTTATTTGGTGTCTCAACAAAATTACCAAGACACACAATAAGAAAACTTTCTTACAATGTGTGGATGTTCCTTGTAGGTGACATGCAGAACCTCATCAATAGTACGAATATGCAGATCATCTTTGTAAGCTGGGTCAAACCTAATCCTGAGGGTGTAGGTCTCTCCAACAGGCAAGTGAACTTCCTGCAAACAAATTCAAATTGAATCCATATTTATGACAGTGTTTTTATCTATTTTGAATAGGAATGATTTCAGATAGATCTACAAGACTATAGCATTTTCTTACCATCCCATCTGTTTGTACCCATCTACTGATTTTAAAAGCAGAAGCATGAAGGAAATAAGCAATGCACAAAACTTAGTCATTAAATTCAATGGTTTATAATTTATAACCATATTGTCATAGGAGGTCCCAAAACTGTCAACTTGTTGGCATTTAGAATCAAAAGGGAGTTTAGGGTTGCCATATTTGCCTGGACCAGTTCTATGTTTTTAAGCAACATGTGTGATGTTATTGAGTATCTTTGAAAATCTCAATAATTTCATAAATTTGGGATTTACATCTCTTTGAATATATGTATCCAAGTGTTCCTTCTATTTATTTCTTCATTTGTCTTAGAAATATTAAAACTAGATAATGCACTTTTTACTAAAATAGACTATTCTAGAAACCAGGAATGGACAGATGAGCAGTCCCTATGCTTGTTTACATTGGGAGATTCCATCTGCTTTGAAATGTCAATAGTCTAACAGTGGTGGGGACTCCTTGGCATCAATTAGGTTAGAAATTATAATCAACTAATGAAAGAATTAAGTTTTGTGGATTTTTATATCCTTGAAGCATATTTTTTTTAAAATTGGTAGGATATAAACAAATTGGTAAGTAAATAGCATAGTCTGTAAAAATGTATTCAGATTTTTAATAAAATAGAGAAAATTGGTGAAAAATATTCTTTTAATCTTCCTCTTGATTTCCATTTCTTTTTTGCTTTTTCCTTTCTTCTTCATCTGTAGTTATTCACTTTCTTATAATCCAAAGACATTCACCTGCACATGTTTGCCACTTTGCACTTTAAAAATGCCGTTTAATAGTGAAATGACTTCATATAATATATTGAGAACTTGTAGTCCTATGTTACTTACACATAAAGACAACTAGACCAGGTTTTAAAAAAATATGCATAAAGGAATGTTTTTATAGGGTCCTGCCTTTTTTCTTCATTTCCTCAAAGTTCAGCTGACAAATTCAGTGTGATGATATCTTGTTTCTGATGGGAAAAATGTGGATTTAAATAGTGGTAAATTTGTTTCTATGACAATTTCATTATATCTGTCTAGGTGTTGGTTAGATCTACCACTATCAAGAATATGTAATAGATCTTCACACATACACCTAAAAATGTAAAGCAGTGCAGTGCTCACAGAGAATAGAACATAATGCCTGATTGCTACTCCCCAATTAAAACCTAAAGGTAACTCATGGTAGAACAAAAAGAGCTCCAACAGATCAGTAGACTTGATAAAACCAACAAGTGCATATTAATTTTGTATATTTTAACCATTTTTTTTATTCACCTGAATGTATCAATTGCAAGGAAAATTAGGTCTTGTTTTGTTTATCTAAACTAATCATTTATATTACAACATCTGAGAGTCAAGGCATGGAGATCAGTCTGAGATTCCAGCATTGACAAATCTGAAAGAACTACAATTATTTGTGACTGATCAAACTCATGAATATTATCATTTCTAGGCTGACTTTAAATTCATAAAACTTTCAAGACTGGGGCTGTGAGCTACTCAGAAATTTGAGAGTGAAAATCACATGTTAAATATAACAAGACCAAATTTTCAGCAAAAAAAAAAATACTTTTTGTGTTCACTGTTGTAAAACCAAAATTTCCAGTAACTAAATTTTTAGTAAAAGTCTGATTCTTTACTTAAAAAGTTTTAAGATTTTTAAACCTAAAAGGTCTGACTGATTCATCTTATTCTGACCTATCCTTATCAAATCATTCTGATTTATTTTATCAATCAATAATTGGTCAAAATCAACCTTGCTGTAGCAAAATTAAATTAATATAATATCAATAATTTCAATAGATCTTACAGTTTCAAAAGTTTCTGATCCATCATCCAGCAAGACAGAGAATGGGTATTTAAGTTGCAGGACAGTAGTCAGTGGCAAACTTGATACATTACTGATGACCAACTCTCGGGTCTGGACCAGCAAGACATCATCGGGTTTCTAAAGCAAAGAAAAGAAAACAAATAATTATTAAAATGGTATTCAAAAACACCACCATACCTCAATAACTGCCACCATTATAATCACTACCATCATCATCATCACCTTATAAATTTTACAGTAAGCAATGATTACAATGCTTTTCTTTCTCATAAATATTCTTTGTATTGCATCTACAATCAATATGAAAAATATTTTTATCCAATCCAAGAACTGTTTTGTTCAGATGATCTTCATTACTGCCTAAAAAAACTTACCTAAATTAAATCTCTTCTTAAAAATAACGTTTAAAAATTACTGTACATTGTTGCATGATAGGTGAAGGTACAGTCAAGCATCAATAAGAAGTATAAAGTAAATGAGGTTCCTAGGTATGATAGCATACCTTGCCAGTGTCAGCTGACAGCGGAACATTCTTGTCAAGTGCAGAAATTTCCAAACCAAGAGACAAAAATTTTATGATGTCCAGTCAATCAAGCATATTCAAAATGATGTTGCACCAAAAAATTTGTTTACTTTATAAAAGAATGCAGTTGAACCTTTCTTTTCCATCTTCTGTATACTTTTAAAGAGCTTTGGATTGTTTCCATTATCTCAAAAGAGAACATACAGTATTTACACACCCTCTTGTTTATTTTTACCTTTAAGACTATTTTGAAAGGAAAAAGCATCAAAGATATAAAAAATGCACAAAATTTAGTTGTTTCATTTATCAATTTATAATTTCTAACCTGGTTTTGCCAGGGGGTACCAAACACTGTTAACTTGTTGTCTGTTTCCAATTTAACAAGAGTTTATTTAGTAACAACACTGCCATATTTACATGGGTGAGTCTATATTTTCAAGCAACAGATGCTATGTTTTTCACCATCTTTGATAATCTCAATAAATTATGACATTTTAGAGATACATCTCTTTGACACATATATACACAAGTTCCTCCTTTCTAATGATTCAATTTTTTTAATATTAAAACTAGTTTATTACAAATATTGGATGCAATGATAGTTTCTACTGAAATGAACTGTTCTAGAAACCAGAAAAAGTTAATAATCAGTCTGTCTGTTTATATCAACATTTGGCTTGAAATGCCAATAACTTGACAGTGTTATTGTCACCCTGGTGACAATCAGGTTTTAATTATACATTGGTGATTGAAATGACTAAGTTTTGTGTATTTTCCATACCTTTCACGTTTTCACATTTTAAAACTAGCGGTGGTATACAAAAATGGGGGTGGGTGCAAATACGATAATTGATTGTATTTGAAATGATTATCTTCCTGAAGATCTCAATTTTTTTTTAACCTTTAAACTTTTACAATCCTTTTAAATAAGATCTTTGCTTTTTAACTGGCATGATACAGTTAGGATTATACTGATATGAAACTAAACCGAAAGCATACATACAGCAATTTCACTAATTCATAAAATATCCTGAATTCAATGAGACTCTCAATGAACAGTATATAATTGCTTATAAGTTAGGTCCAACAGCAAACTGCATACACTTATATCTGCCACTACATAACAGGCTGGCAGGTATTAGTCTAGATACAGTTTGCTGTAATTGGTAGAAGAACATAGACCCTGATCAGCTGGCTCATTATCCAATGGAAGATCAAGGTCTATATTTTTTACATTGGATCTGCTTTTAAGGTTGCACAGATAGTGTGTGTTATGATACAAAAAATATGCATATACCAGTGTTTATGTAAGATGTACAGTTAAGTTCAAAGTGGTAAATTCAAGTAAAGCTAGGCAAGCCAGGATAATTCTGCTGCATTACTTAGGGTCAACTAGCAGCCCCATTTTTTATTGGTGGCCCAATATATTTTTATGTCAGGTTATTAAGATGATTATGAAATATTATTAAAATTTTATAAAAACATTTGAACTTTTTAATTGTTTAACATAAAACCACAACCTTGAAATTAGGTTACAGATAAAATTCAGAAAACTCTCTTTTTATTTGTTTTAATAATGCATTTTTGGATAAAATGATCAACTGTATTAGTAATACACTAGACTCTGCCCAATGAGCCATAGTTTGCTTCAGACGGGAAAACAAACATTCAAAAGTTTTTCACAGTTTCTGCATGGATTTTCCTGGGAATTTTGTAGCAATGTAATTTCTGGTATTTATGACCATAAATTAGCATCAAAACTGACTACTGAACATAAGACTTATTTTTATATCTTCCTGTTTTCCTTTTTAATGGAAAATAGACATAAAAGTTGATGTTTTACTTTTTTTTACAGTGAATGGAAATAAAATGTGATGGGACAATGTAAGAAAACTTTGCTCTAAGGGGTCAGTTTGAGTGAAATGATATACAGTAAGGTGACTATTTCACATAAATCATCCCCTACCATGGACCATGTAAGTACTGGGACTTTCCACCATGTGCATATTGTCAAACAGCTGACAATAATGCAGCTCCCTAGTTAATAATGATGGATATGTAACCCATTTATAATTAGAAAATTTTTGTTAACAATACATATTATTAATAGTTGATATTTTTTTAATTCAATTGCTTATATTCAACAAGATCTGTCTGCCAAGGTATGCAAAGTATAGCATGAAACATGGAATAAATTTCGACTACATTACTTCTTGTTAAACAAATTATATGTTTTTGACATTCTATTTCATGCTTCTTTAGAAAATGGAATAGACCTTTAAATAAGTGTTCAGTTTTCTAGCTTGTTGTCTTGTATCTGACTGGTATGAGTCAAAGAATTAAATCCTTCCAAATACATAACTTTAATTTGATGTGAAAACTAACTAATGGTACAAACAAAGATAGGTAATTTTATTAACTAAGTAACAAAAAGATTTTAATTATTAAAATGCAGTCTTTATATATATATATATATATATATATATATATATATATATATATATATATATATATATATATATAGAGAGAGAGAGAGAGAGAGAGAGAGAGAGAGAGAGAGAGAGAGAGAGAGAGAGAGAGAGATATATACACATAAACAGTATGATAGATAAAGAAATACACAAACTTTTTTTCAAGTTAAGGACTTGTTTTTTTTAAATATTGTTTATATTGCTACTATTTAGAAAGGCAATCTCTCTTCCTAAAACAAGAGCAAAATAATATAATTACTCATTATTTTTGTTTATAACATTAATATTTGCTATAAAGGTATATCTGCAAACAGACTGCAACAAAATTTATGAATGACAAGGTTTAGGATTAACAAACCATAAGTCAATGTGTTGCAATGAAAAGTTCCCAATTCAATGGCTTGAAGCCCCAAAGATTAAAGTTGGAATAATCCCTGGGCAAATAAATGATTTAATAGACCATATGTTTCATGCCTTGTCTACATACTGAATCTTTAACATATTACAAGAATTTAACTTGGTGATTTTTCACATTATTAAACAAATGGGACATAAAGTCAAAAAGGCAATAAGTAACTAAAATACTGAATCATGTATGAACAACACAATTCAGTTTAAACACAGAACTTTACTTTTAAAGCTTAAAGTTGACAGAGGCTTACTTACACAATTGTGAGATATAGGATTCTTATATGTATCATATCATTTCTAATGAAAAGAAAATAATATACAGTAATAATAGGGTCTTGATTGTCAAAAACTTTGTGACAAAAATATCTTTCCTAAACAAAATGTGTTAGAACCTACTTTATCAACTCTGAAGTAGACACTTTTGGTAGAAAACTCCAGTAAGGGACTGACAAAGTCTGTTATCACATCAATTTTCATGATGAGCTCTTTCCCACCCTGACGGCCAATGATTGCATGGCACAGAAGTCTTTCCTTAACATACTGAGGGCTGAAATATCAAAAATAAATTGTAAAAATATTCTTTTTATAAAAATATAAAACAATGCTCCAGTAGTGCATCATAGCAATAAAACAAATACAAATACAACCAAAATAGCCAAGAAGGAATATTTCAGCAAATAACAAGTTGGAACACTACAAATGTTTGTACCATGGATATATGCCATAAAGCTTATTCTGTGTGACTTGTTTTATATCTATATAAAAATTATATTCATTCTTAAACTTTAAATAATGATTTTTTTAAGAATAGTTTTTAAACATATTTTTCAAAATCCAAGTGTGACCCCTGAAGAATTCATCTGAGGAAAAAATTATTTTGGCAGAAAACTGAGCTAAAAGTAAATATGAATAAACTTTCAACAATACCTTTCTGTTTGTAAAAGGGCAAATCAACTCTACTGTTATGTTCTAGTTGATTCTATGAGGAACACAGGATACAGTTTAAGGTTTTAAAAAAAATTCAAGCTTCTCTTTGTCCTTGTTGGCATTAAACTTGTCTGTGGATGCTTTAATTTTTATGTGCTTATTCTTCAAGAAAAATAGTATCAGATCAGTCTTCAAAATTTTTAATCTCTACATTAAGTCAATGCTTGACTTTAATTTGAGTTCTTTGTTTATGAAAAATCCACTTCACTTTATCTACCAATCACTTGTCATGATGATCAGATGAGTGGATTTGTCCTTATCTACCAACCACTTGCCAGGATGAGATGATGATCTGACAAACTGAGCAGATAAGCAGACTTGTCCTTATCTACCAACCACTTGCCAGGATGAGATGATGATCTGACAAAATGAGCAGATAAGCAGACTTGTCCTTATCCATCAACGACCTGCCAGGATGAACAGGATGAGTTAACAGGTCCTTTTTCAATGAATAAACAACCATGATTTTTCAAACCATCCATTAACCATGACAATAGGATGATTGATTATGTTCTTACCCACAACTACTCATCAGGATGGGAAGAAAGGTGGAGATGTTTTTATCCACCAACCACTTAAGATGTCTGGATAAAAGGACTAATTCTTTTCCACCATCTACAAACCACTTGTCAGGAAAATCAGTGTCTTTTTTAAGCCTTAAATAAGTATGATTTAACTGCTGTGTATTTGGAATAAAGTAATAATACATTAATATGAACCGAATTCATCCAGATCACTGTTTGATCGAAAAACATCTTTTAATTTTGTTTCCAATGATCAAAACTCTAGTTTAAAATTATCCAAAATACTTAAAATCAAACGATTTTGGCAGCGTGAATTTAATTTGTTGGTTATTTCAGCAAGACAGCTTAATTTGCACTAATTAATTTGTGCAAACTGGAAATGTTTTAATCTATGGAAATTGCTAAAAAGCAAATTGCAATACTTTTCTGTGATGAAAATTGGCTGAATTTACAAAATTTACTAACATTTAATTGTGCTATGATACTTTTATATACAATACAATACTGTATATAAAAAAGTTGATTAACAAGATGCCACAGATTATGTATTGATGTTTCTTCCAGATAAATTATAATGTTACACAGTTTTGGGACTATAATGGTCCAGATGATAGAAAGTTCTAGATAATTAATGTGTGGACAATAGATAATTAGTGTGTGGACATAGATAATTAGTGTATGGACAATAAACCTTATGCTTTATTTTATTTTCTCCACGGTTGAATTGCACTTTAATTGGATTGAGTATAGTAAACAAAATACCTTTCTACAAATCCTTCCAGCTTCATATCCATACTGGCACCAGGTGGTAGATCAAATCTATTTGGAGTCACTTTGAAAACTGGTGTGCGCATTGGGGGTGGAGGTGGTACATTCTGGGAAGAAATTAATTTGAAATATTTGATCAGACAAAATCATATATGATAATGATGATGATGATGATGATGATGATGATGATGATGATGATGATGATGATGATGATGTGTGTGTGTGTGTGTGTGTGTGTGTTTAAAATGGTATGTCAGCTCAATAATGGTTATGTGGTGCTGATTTATGATCTAGTTTCAAAAATGAAAAAAAAACAAATTCCACAAAGAACGTTAAAATACGGAAAAAGCAAATATTTATGTGGGCTTCAATTTTGTTTATATTCAACAAAAGTTAGTTTTAATTTATGGGAAAAACAAATAAGTTTGACCATCTGTCTGAAAACTACAACAACCAAATTCAGAGAATCTTTGTCCTCTGCCAACTGCTGTGAGGTTGCCAAAAGTATACAATAATAAAATATAAATGTGATGCATGTGACAAACTTGCAGAGTTACTAAGCTGATATGGAAAGTAACCAAGTTTTATGTCACTATCTCAATGAACATTGGCATCAAAGTGCATATGAAATGAATCAGTGACTCTGACTTTGATTGTGATACATAATATATAGTCAATAAGAGAAAACTCAAGTGTGCCATGGTTTATCCCTGAACCTAAAACAGCTTTTCAGATATAAAGCAAAACAAAAGCAACCATGAAATATATACCTTTAGCCTAAACCTTGAAAACATAACCCATACATGGAATGCAATACATCTTCAAGTGACAGTAAGCAGATAATCATAATTCCAATCATATGAAACACCATGTAAGTTATAGATTGATTGATTGATTGATTGGTTTATATTTTTACGGCGCACCAGCACTATGTGGCTATTTAGCGCCAAACATTAGGTTATATCCTTTTACATTTAAAACTGGTAAAATAATTTTATCGACCAGCGATTGGGGTCCAAACAGTTAAAGGTAAAGCGATAAAAATGTGAACGATGGTAAAGTATTAAAAGTTTCCCGATCAACGGGGTGTGCAAAAGTATGATAACGAAAACATATGATTGGCAATTAAAATCTATCGACTGCATAAATATAACACAAAACTGAACAAGGTGATAAAATAAAAGCTATAACTTATGATAGATATTTGCTTCCTTAAGGAAGTCTATAATGTTGGTAATGTTAACTGTATCAAAGAGCTCCCTTATGTCTTGCACAACGTAGAAATGATTACGCGTAGGTTGAAGATTGAAGCATTCCAGCATAAAGTGCTTAACGGTAAATGGTTCATTACAAGCTATGCACTCTGGTGGGTCTTCTCCTTTTAATATGTAGGAGTGTGTTAAATGAGTATGACCGAGTCAAATTCTTGCAATGACTACCTCCTCTCTATGGACGGATCTGTAGGAAGGGGTCCATTCTCCTAAGGTTGGCTTGATGGCATGAAGTTTGTTATACACGGCATCATTCCATGATGCCTGCCATTTCTGGTGTAAGTAAGTTATAGAACAAAAAGGAAATGTTACTGAAAATAAAATTATTGGCCTTTGATCATGACTGCCTTGAAGATAAAAACCCCCAATTATGATCACAACAAATAGTCAAACCTTTCCAAATGGTTATCATTACATACTGGTTACTAGTTCTCAATGTCTGTTCTAGCTTCCTATTGACAAACTTAATATTTAAAAGTTATGTAAATAAAGGTGATATGCCTTCTGTAGTTAGCAATAAGGTTTTTTTCTACACAGATAATTTTTTATTCCTATGCTTTAATCTGTCAGTGGTTCATACTAATTGTGACTACTCCAAGTTTACAAACTAAATTTCTTCTTCACAAGGAAGGCACTGTTTAGATAAAGACATATCACATGAATCAAAACATTAATAGTTCTTGTTTAATTGTACTCCCTGTACTCTTGTCACATGGTCAATATAAATCAAATATTTAAGTATATCAAATTCAAAAAGGTGAACCTGTAATCAAAGGTTTCCTGTGTGCAAAAAACATTTTGGCTTTCTCCATAGGTGATTTGTACTGACAGATGTGACTGTTTCTCAAGTTGTGTCCCTTATTCCACATAATCCTTCTAAAGGAGATAGCAAAGTAAACTAAAACACAAAAAATACTAATCAATGATTGTGATGATTTAACCCTTAATGTGGTATGCAACACACCTGCTAATAATGGAAAAAATGTATCAAGTTTCATTTTGTAATTTCAAGCAGTTCTAAAGTTTCAGAGTTAATGAATCTGACACAAACATATGCATACATACTGAACTGCAAATGTTCTTTTCTTTCATGCATTATGCTTGGATTATTGTTTGCAATTAAATTTCAGATACATCATGATCTATGCTGAAATGACAAAATATTGTGCCTCTTTGTTCATATTTTCATTGGAATTATTATGGATTAACTGTTACGGAGGAATATTAGTCAGTGAGCACATTAATAAATACTTAAATCAAGCTATACATATGTGTGAATGCATGGTTTTCTGCTTTAGAAAGCAAATATTAAATATGAAATCACTGTCATTTCATTATTTTATGTTTGATATATACTGATTTGAAATGCTAACAAGGCCTCATCAGTATGTCCACTCCTATACCCACCCTCAATAAGTTAGGGATATATATGCAACATTTTCTTCCATTAACTGACTTTATGTGATGTTGGATGATACATTATACAGCAAGATGGCACTCCCATAGCAATGTTTCACTATACTTTGTTGCCTACTGTTTGCAACAAGGCAGCAGAAACGTTGTATGTATCTGTTTGTTTTTTAATATCTTGGAATTTCAAAACCCAAAATAATAAGCAAAATTTAATCTTCAATGAAACTTTCTGATTTTACAGTATGCAACAAGCTGTACAGCATGTTGCAACTTCCATGCATGTATTTTGCTTTAAAACTCATTCAAAATTATTTTTTTTCAAAGACTGCTTTCAACAATAAGGACATTTTAGTTAATTCAAGCAATTTTCTCAACTGAAAACTGTTACACAAGAACAACTTACATGTAATACTTATTGCTCAAAACTTCAGAAAAAAGTCAAATTTTAAAACAATTTTAATACATTGTGTAAACCATGGTTGCCTCAACCCTCTCAATTAGCATACTTTGTATTTCATATCTAATGGATTATAGGCAGTCATCTCTTTCTTGGCCTTTGCAATTGGGCTGAATCCATCCAAGCTCCAGACAAGCTGCTGGTGTCGACGACCATGGTTAGTCACGTTAAAGACTTTGCTATAGGGACGATTACTGAAGTTGGGTCCAAGATCAAGCTGTGGAGTCAGTGGTGGATCAGATACAATGGTGGTACCCTGGCCATAACCTGTCAATGGTATTTGCCTCATCTGACTCTCAATGAAATTCAGCTGAAGCTTGTCTTGGAATCTACAACAGCAAAGAAAAATATTACTGGTATTTACTGATATTTATTTCTTGATTATATAGCCATAGTTGATCTCATAAATCATACGTTTTTATCTTAAAAAATTCTCCACATACAAAAATCTAACAATAATTAAAAAAGACTGGTAAGATTAAATAATTTCACTTAAGTTTGTGTTAACATGATTTAACCAATTGACAAAATAGAAATAATAAACTGAAATTAGCTAAAACTTCGATCTGTCAAAATACAACTGAAAATACCTAACTAAAGTGAACTCTGATTTAAGAAATTCTCAGATAAAGCAGGGTAGTAATTAAATGTGAAGTTCATAGAAGCTACTTGTATTGTATTGTAATTTACAGCTTTAGCAACTGTGACACAAATATTTGTTATTATTTTATTTTATTGATAGAACGTTTTGTGGCTTTGCAAATGCTAACAGTTTTGTTAGTACTTAAATTTTTGGATCAGAGAAGGGGTTATATCATTCTACAAAAAGATTATTGTGTTTCTGGGTCCTTAAATTCATTGTTTGTAGCAACCACAAGTGACAAGTTCTTGGAAACCAAAAAAAGGTAGTAAATTTCCAGTATTTATTACAATAAGTATGACAAGTATTTCATAAAAAGTCATCTTTATTAAGCTCTTAATAATTATTTGAAAAAAGAATATGAAGACACACAGGCATTATGGCAGGTGGTCTGGTTTTCTGCAATTCATACCAATGAGTCAAAAAGAAATGAACAATGTAAGCTAGGAAACCATTTTTTGTCTCATACTTGGTTTCTTTCTTCTAATTCAATGAAACTTAATTTTCATCAATTAATTTATTAGAAATAATTGGTGATTAAAATGGGGAAAACTATAGTTAAACAAAGAGAATAAGAATCTCTCACTAAAGATGGAAAAACCATATAACCCATACATACACTAGCAGCATAGATTTGATCTAGGGCTTCTGAAATGCCAAACAGATGATTTAAACTTTGTGCTATCCAATACCACTTATTTTGCCTGACAAATGGTGTTTAATTACCTGACACAATCATCCAGGCAAGCTATGACTGTCACCTCCAGGCTCCTCTCTGCTGGTATCAGCCCCTCCTGTGGCTCAATACGGAACACAGAATTGGGACGCACCTACAAGTAAGAAATATTGAAAATTTGTAGTCACAATATTCTAAACATTTTAAACAAGTCTATTAAACAAGGTTAAACAAACTTGTACCCAATTTACTTGAAATGTTTTTCTTGACATATATCAGCTATCTGCCATGTGCACCATGTCTTAATAATAATAATAATAATAATAATAATAATAATAATAATAATAATAATAATAATATAATATTTGCAGATATTGTCTTCAATATGGTAACTACATTGAATAAAATGAGAAAAGTCATTACCTGATTTGTACACACATACATCATGAGAACTGTGTAATTAAGTCATTTTGTAAAAGTTAGTTAATTGCAAGTGGATAAAGTAATTTGATTTCTAGATTTATTTACTCTTTAGTTTTTCGGGCTGTAACGTCAAGAATATCTGAAATGATTTCAATTTCAATGATCAGCAATTAAAAAGATAAAAAAAGACAAAATCAGACTTATGAATTTCATAAAACAAAATTTTTGGCCAGTAGTGAATCAGCCCCTTGGGGTGACTCATGTTGAGGAAAACTGCCTGGTAAGAACAGTTTTAAATCCTTGCTTTATATGTTTCTGTTAATTATCTAATGGTCTATTTGAAAGTTAATGCTGTGGGATGTATCCTATAATTTTGACAAATACCAATTCCTTGAAAATCTATAAAAAATGCAGAAATATGCTTCATGAATAGTTATATTTTTGTAGCAATGTGCTCTATAAAACATATTTTTCAAATCAGTCAAAAGACAATTTGAAAAAAATATCCCATACTAACATTAATAACAATAACAATTTTTTCTGGCATTTAAACATGAATAGTGTAGCAGCTGTTGTTTTATAAAAGGAATTTTACATTTCATTAGTACTTTATACATTCAATAATAAGGCAAGGGGTCAGCCCTAATATCGTTTTCTAAAAGATGATGGGGCAGTGAGAGGGCACTTGGCTTTGAATATGGTCCATCATCCTATTATGAAATAAATACAATGCATTGAACTTACCATATGTGCTGTAAATTGGGCTGGGATAAGAGATTCATTGGATAATAAAATTTTCTTAGGTTTGTCTGTCAAAACTGGGATGACACCCCAGTCTAGTTCCGGAGGCATAATGTGGACAACTGGACCCTCTCCAACACAGCTTATGTGCACTGGCTGTTAGAAATTATAATACAGATATAAATACAAGCCTGTGTATTAAACATCTTTTATTATAGAGAACTATGAATCTGTATCTTCATCCAAACTTAAAAATACATGTACTTAACCTATAAATACATGTATTTAACCAATAAATACATGTACTTAACCAATAAATACATGTATTTAACAAATAAATAAATGTACCTAAAGAATAAATAATGTACTTAACCAGTAAATACATAAATAAATAACACTGACCAGGATATATGATTAAATAGAAAATGTTTCAATTTTAGTTGCACTTATAATAAATTTATATCTTCTCTACACAAATAAACACACATATACATTGTTAGAGACATAGCTCAACAGACTGAAGACAGAGAAACAGATGTATAGATAGAAAAGACATATATTTGGGCTTAACTGTGTGTCAGCATAACAGTGAATATATGGTGCCCATTAAAAGTAATGTTCTACAGATGTACATAATAGAATAGCACAAAAACTTCACAAAGAGAGACCCTTCCAGATAAATGTTAAATTAAGCAATACAAAATTAAATATAATGGGTAAACATGATAACACTGAAAAATGTATATAAAGCATACTATAAAAGTAAAACAAATTCATATTCTTAAATATTCGGTAAAAGTCAGTAATATAAAGTACACCCCCTGAAAATGTTCAATTATAAAATTCCATAGCCGAGTTCACATAAAAGTAAATCTGTCTCACAGGGTGGAGTCAATATACTTTAAAAGAATGTGTTCCACAGTCAGTGGAAAATCTAATCTGGTCAGGGTTCACCCTTCTTGCAGAGAGAGAGAGAGAGAGAGAGACAGGCAGAGAGACAGACAGACAGCAATAGAGACAGACAGAGAGACAGAGATTAGTTTAAACTGACAACAATAGAATCTAAAAAATCCAAATTCATTAGGAGATACTTGTTTAGATAATTACAGTAACTGGATTCTGCACAAGTTAGAAAACAATGTGAATAATGTAACAGCAGATAAGGGTCAATATTGCTTGTTCCACAGATTACTCTAACAACACCAATAATATGGAATATCAATATATGATAGTGAATTACATAAAATAATCTGGTCTTCATTCAGAATTTATTTTTGCATCATAAATTAATTTACCAAAGGTGGATCTGCACTGCCAAAGATAGAAATGTAGGCCACTGTGTCCTGTTCTTCCAACATCAGAGCCTCAATAATAATAGGCACATCTTGTACCGAGTGTGGCTGCACAATACCCTGGAGAAAGGTATAGAAACTCCTTGTTACACTTCAATCACTGATATGTTAACATCATGTATTTAATGAAGTAATTTAATTATTGCATTTTAAAACAATTTGTGTTTGTCAATGAATTTTTACTCATAATAAATGTTTAACAATACAATACAGTTAAATCATATCTTCAAAGTCATATCATGCAAAAACAAAGTAGAATGTTGAAAAACTAATTTAAAACCTCAAACATTTTACTTTACTTTCACTAAATTTGACAAGGGATTCTTGATATTTCATAGTTATCACATATCTCACATGTATACTTATCTCCTGAGGTGAAAATATGCAATCTTTAAAACCAGAATGTTTGGATTTTAGAAACATTGCATTTACTTCTTTTTTCTGAAGTCACAGATTTTAAAGCTCATTTTAACACTGACAGAATACTACACACAAAACCTCTAGAGGAAAAAAGACAACAATAATTTTCAGTTTTCCATTGTACATACACATCATTTCATTTCTGAATAAACTGTCTGAGTATTGTCAAGAGCCATTTTCTATATGAAGACCGAAAATTCACGTATTCTAACTTCTTTCTTTTTAAATTTTATACACCTGTAGGGAACAAAGGCTTGAATACAATGAAACATGACTTAAATGACCACTCCAACTGAAATTTACAACCTTAATATCTGAGTCCACCTCACTAAGTTGTTGATAGGCTTAATGCCATTTTTCAGCACACGATAGGCTATTCATGGCGGCCAGTATTATTGGTGGAGGAAGAAACCGGGAAATCACCAGAAAGAACCACCGACCCACGAGAAGCTACTGGCAAGCTTTCTCACATATCCACATTCGCTGAATCCTAGACTCGAACCCACGCAGACAGAGGTGAGATGGCAGTGATCCGTAACGGACAGCGCTTTAGACCTCTCGGCCACTCGGGGCCCCCACCTCACCAAGTGATTTGGATATTATGTTTTGAAATAGTGAAAGAAACTTCAGAACTTAAATCAGGCTTTGCTCATCAAACCAGTTAGAATATAGTTAATTGTCACTGGTTTATGACAAAAAACAAGCTAAAACCCGAGTTTTACCATCAGTTGCTGAACAGTGCCATTACAGAAGAAAAGTTACTTGTGACTGATTTATGACAAATTGCAATCTAAAATTTAAGTTTATGTCAGCTGCTGAACAGTGCTGTTACAAAAGTAAAGTTCCTTGTGGCCAGTTTGTGACAAATCTCAATTAACCAAATGAACTCTGACATGACAAACTGAAGAGGATCATTTTTTTTTTTATTTAACATGTATCCTATTATCAATATTTTCAATATGATATACAGAAAGTAGATTAATTTAAATGCCACTTTGGTTTTCTATGCATTTATATTTAATGTAAACTACAGCTATCATAATTTGTTAGCTCCCAAGCTGACAGTGTGCCATTTTCAAATGAAGAAGATTATTATTCAAACATGTGAGGTGTAAAACCATGAATTGTTTATTATAGAATACCTTTGGCTGCTGGCTTCGAAAGAGGATAGGTGTCTCCTTTCCGACTGATTGAGGCAGCAGCTCATATTTTGCAGGAAGATCTGAATCATTGTGCAGTCTCAGGCAGTGCTCATATGGGTGACGCAGAAAACATCGATTGTAGTCCAATATGGGAGACAAGACTGTGATGGTGGGCACAATACATCTGCAAAACGTGTGTATAGGTTAACCCAAAATGCTGCATTTGGTATATTCTCACTTGCATGATGAGTCAATCTGCAAAACTGCACAGACCCAGACATGCTGGCACATAATGCGCCAACAGATATAGGTCTGTGCAATTTGTTAGTAGTTATCAGAAGAACAAACAACATAAACCTTTATCTCCTGGCACATTAGGCTATGGCAGATCAGGATCTTGATCTTTCTTTTCTGCAGCTTGATTTGACTTGCAATCAAGTATATAAGCATGTATCTATATATATATATATATATATATATATATATATATATATATATATATATATATATATATATATATATATATATATATATATATATATATATATACACACACATATACAATAAACTGCTGATGAACAGTGCAAAACTAGTAACTAACTAGCCTGAGCACATTCGACTCTTAATGTCTTTTTCAAAGGCAAATACATAACAGATACAAAACAAACAAATAAACACAAAAATGTGTTTCTAAAACTCTACATGGCTGTCTCCACATGAGTTAAACCTATAGATACATTGTCTCAACGAGCCTATATAGACTTGTTGCGAATACTGAAAAATGTTTATAATTTCCTAAAAGTCTATGAGTCAAAGCGACATCTATTACTTTGTGCACATTTATGTAATGCAGATTATATCCCAGATAGTTGATTCTATATGGATATTTTATTCTTATAGTAATAATTAAAGGATACTAAGAAGATTTAGAAAAAGTTTGAAATGAAAAGAAACTGTGTCGGCTACAAAGACTAATTCTACTAGTGCATAGTTTTCTTTTTCTAGTCTTCTTGGTTTAGACCGCTTGGTTTCAATGTTCTAAAAAACACATATATATATATATATATATATATATATATATATATATATATATATATATATATAAAGAATACAAATCATATGGCGAATAACAACCCTCTCAAGCGTACTGGATCCACCAAGGGATCATATGTGTCAGGGATTAATTAAAATAGATGCAATAAACTAACAACGAACAGTACGAAACTAGTAACTAACTAGCCTAAGCGCTTTCCACTCTTAATGAGTCTTTTTCAAAGGCAAATACAAAACATATATATGATAAACAAATAAACACAAAAACGTTGTGTTTGTAAACCTCTACATGGCTGTCTTCACATGTGCTAAAACTATAAATACAACCAGCTTGTATAGACTAGATGCGGAAACTGAAAACGTTGCATAATTCCCTAAAAGTCTACAAGCCAAAGCGACATCTATTTTTACTTTTTGTACATATGTAACGCAGATTATATCCCAGATATTTGATTCTATACCGGTTATTCTTGTAGTAAAAATTGAAGGATAATAAGAAGATTTAGAAAATATTAAATTTTACTAGTGCATAGTTTTCATTTTCTAGTCTTCTTGGTTTAGACCGCTTGGTTTCAATGTTCTAAGGCAGCGTATCCAGTATGATTCCTTTTCCTTCCTGGTTTCGGAACTCCAGCTGTGGTTGTTAGCAATAGCGATAAGTATTATATCACTGAAAGTGTGGCCAGGGGAGGAGAAGTGTTCTGCGACCGGGCTTCTGTACAGCGCTTCTGTACAGAACAACCACAGCTGGAGTTCCGAAACCAGGAAGGAAAAGGAATCATACTGGATACGCTGCCTTAGAACATTGAAACCAAGCGGTCTAAACCAAGAAGACTAGAAAATGAAAACTATGCACTAGTAAAATTTAATATTTTCTAAATCTTCTTATTATCCTTTAATTTTTACTACAAGAATAACCGGTATAGAATCAAATATCCGGGATATAATCTGCGTTACATATGTACAAAAAGTAAAAATAGATGTCGCTTTGGCTTGTAGACTTTTAGGGAATTATGCAACGTTTTCAGTTTCCGCATCTAGTCTATACAAGCTGGTTGTATTTATAGTTTTAGCACATGTGAAGACAGCCATGTAGAGGTTTACAAACACAACGTTTTTGTGTTTATTTGTTTATCGTATATATGTTTTGTATTTGCCTTTGAAAAAGACTCATTAAGAGTGGAAAGCGCTTAGGCTAGTTAGTTACTAGTTTTGTACTGTTCGACGTCAGTTTATTGCATATATATATATATATATATATATATATATATATATATATATATATATATATATATATATATATATATATATAAAAGTATTCAACTCATCAATCAATAAACCCATATATTTTTTTATAAAATATCAATAAATGATTTTGCAATTTATCAAGACATTACTTTTTTATCATGGCTGGTAAAATGTTGCCAAGAACATCCCCACCTAACCCATTTAATCTTATCATGTTAACAATTCTAGACAGTTGGGCAATAAAAATACTACTGAATGTAGCCTTTCTATTGCATTACATATTTCTATTGCATTAAATATTTCTATTGCATTACATATTTCTATTGCATTACAAGATACAGTAAAAAACATAATTTTTATACCCAATATTTTAGGCCAAACATTACCAGTTGTATAAACCAGAGTTTGTGTCTGAATTTGAGATTTTATTAAAGTTAAGCAGACCTGCGCAAACTACACATGGACAAACAAACCTTTGCAAACAGTAAGATAAGTTTGAGATTTGTAGTAAACAGTGTCCAGGACACAAAAATGATGGGTCCAATAAGCAAAGAACCCCCAAAAAATCCAATTTTTACCCTTCCGCAGATGCACAAGCACCCCAACCAAGAAAAAACATCTTTCAGACAAGTAGGCATCCCGCTAAATGAAAATCTCCTGGAAGTGGATGTATTCAGAAGAAACCTCAAAATGCTTTTCCTATCACCATTTAGATGGAAATGACATGAATCTCTAGAGGTTAATGTGTTAACTTACTTGGCAACTATTGGCAAAGACACAATTTCTTCTCCAACATTCTCCACATCCACTACAAGTGCCATCTCATATTTCTTGATTGTATTTGAGATGAAATTCACAGTCACTCTAATCTCACTCTGAGGTTGAATTACACCTGATGATGGAATGATTTCAAATTCTTTTGGGGGTCCAGCACCTTGATTTGGTGTTGGAGACCTTATTTCACTCTGGGTACTATCAAGGTCCGCTGTTCCACATACACTGTCTGTAATCCCATCCCCAGGGACTCTTAATTTGAATGTCATTGGGACCAGAGAAGTATTCATCAGGGTACATGTTTGTGTATTCAGGAAACCTGTGAGATGAACAAAATATTGAATTACTTCAATCTGATTAAAATCATAATACAAAAAGTATTCCTTTTGTCTTACTGATCAAATTACAGCTTTCATATTTCTGAAAGTGAAAACCTATTTTTGGAACACACTGTTACTAATGATAACTCTTCCAAGCAAGAAGTACAATACTATATCTGATAGGCTAAAAAAAAGCTAGAAAGTCTAAATTTAAAAGTTCCTGTCAGATGACTGTTATGCCAGTGTTCTTGATATTAATAAGCTTGGAGTAATTTGTTTTAAAAAGAAGAGTACAGATTCCTATAATTGTCCCCTCTTTTAAACAACCACCTCTCCTTTTCAGTCAGGGTGTGATTTTCCCTCTCATCTATGTATTTAATCTTTCCAAAAAAGCCATCTCCATCACTTACCCAAGATTTCTTATCTGTTTAGGTGGTTGCTTAAGTGAGGTTCTTCTGTAATGGATGCTTCTAGGATGGTGAATATTTTTGCAGTCCATTATCATATTTAAAAATCTTAGAACTCTTGAGCATTGTTCACTAACAACATTCATTAATGTGACAGAAACAGGATTTCAAACCAGGAGATTTAAAAATTTTAACCAGAAGATTTTTTTTCCAAACCAGTAAGATGTTTTAACAGTAAAAATTGTACATTTCAAGAGACTGAAAACAAAAACAATTTCATTTTAGGCCCATAATATTTTCTTAATACTATAATAAAATAGAATGTTTTTAACATCAATTAGATTTTGACTCTGATGCAAAATGTTGCAATAATAATTAATAAATATGAATCAATATATTGTCAATTAATGAAAAAAGAAGAGTTGTTTATCTTATAATTAACTGAAAAGAGCATGTTATATATAAACAATATCATTTTTAGTTTCCTTTAAATGATTACTATCTGGTGACCACTGATGTCAATCACTGGAATCATTAAGCTTCATACTTATACTCCCCAAAAGGTAAAACAATTAACATCTTGCTGTGTAAACATCTAAACTGTTTTTTAACACTTCTAATACTATTGCTCTGCCATGCACTAATAATTGTTTTGGTGAAACATTTTCAGTCCTCATCACAATGATTATGGTTGATTTCTCTAACACTTTTACAGAATGCATAAAAATACTGTTAGGGTTTTATAATTAAATTTATTTTAATTCTTTAAATTTTCAAAGTAGTTGATTTCAATTATAAAAGAGTATTGGCTGTAGACTGCCTTTAAAATGGTATTTTTGGTCTATGGATGGCAGAATCACATGTATGAACATTTTAATAAAGTAAATCAAAGACACATGAAAGATTAGTAAACACTTTTTCCAAATTAATCTACCAAAATAGTGTCCTATCATTCATTATATATATATATATATATATATATATATATATATATATATATATATATATATATATATATATATAAGGCTGGATGTACATTAGTATAGGGTTCAGTGACACATCAGCACAATCCTAGTGAAACTGTGCTAGTGAAAAGGTAAGCTCTAATGGATGCATGTGGATATCAAATGACTCCATTATGCTTATTGAATCATACTGAATTAGGATGGGTGAGATCCATCAGCATACGAGTGATATATTTTTTGACCAATCCCATATCGCTACATTTTTTGGAAACCCTCCCCATGACTCCAAAATAGATAATGTCCATTTAGGATCCCATTATTTGCTTTAGTATGCCATGCACCTTGTCCTATCTTCATAAAACAGTACTCATCATTTGGAGTAATAAATGTTACTGAAGGCATGTGAATTACTTCAACAAATACAGTCTTGTGAGAAACCAAAATATTTTAAAATAAGATTTGGAGCAGATATTTACAATGGAAGGGGTCAGCTGCAAACACTGGTCTAGCACATGGTTCATGCTGATATGGCAAGTCAAATTTCCATAACTCTTCCATAACATCTTCAATTCTTTCAAGAATTATTTTGACAACAATAAAAATATTTTTTTTCCTTTTCTTCGAATTCTCCATTGCAATAATTGAAACATTAGCTTCACCTGGGTTTGTGTCTAAGATTTACAACATCAATTGTTGTTGCAAGTCCCATCTGCAAACACCACATCAACAGTAGTTATTCTGACATGCATGACATTAATCAACACAGTAACACCACTCAATATGTCTGCCACTCCATCACAAAAAAGCCAAAGCAGAAAGATCATTTTCCATGCTGTGAAAATTTAACAAGATCTTCATAGAAGTGTGCACAACAATCCTAGCAAGTCTCAAATGAACACAAATGACATCTGTATCAACTTCAAACCCAGCTGACTGAACTAATGAGAGACAAATTAAGAAAATATTCCACTGTCCAATGGACTTCAAAACAAAAAATTTGGCATATTTATTTTTAATGTCTGCATGGTTAGATTTGTGTGAGTACATGTATTCATGAGTATGGTGATTATATTGGACAAAGCAAAGTCTATCAAATAATTTTGTTTGGGTTGGTAAATACATAAAATGCCTGAAGGAAGACAGATGTTAATTCTTTTTATAAACTTTGAATTTACAGTAATTTTATATAGGCAAATATAAGATAACTTATTAGCAAAGTGTCATATTTTTAGGTAACATGCATTAACCTTCAACACATGTACTGTAATGAGCAAATCAAAACTGATAATATAATTTTACACTTTGTCTTTCTTTACATACTCAGTCTAAGAATTAAGTCTGTTATAGATTTAAGTATGTTTTGTTAAATATTTATTATGAGGACAAACTTATTTTAAAATGCAATCCTTGTACAATGAATTAATGAAGTTTCCATATGCTATCATGAACACATTGTCCTTTACAATTCATGTTTAGTCAGCAGTTAAGATTGTTTACTCATGCAATAAAACTAGTTCCTTGGTGAATCAGGTAGTTTGGATTGATAAAAAAAGTAAAGTCCTAGAGGTCATAATGCTCTGATTTACTAGTGTCAGTGACAAAAGTGCCCTCTGAATTTATTATCCTATAAAATTAAATACATTCTGTGGTTACATGATTGCAATATTTATAAATTCTAATAAAAAGTACCAGTAATAAGACTGATCTTACTGAGGAACAGTATGGAAAATATAAAGCAGCTAAATTTCCAGGTTAAACCCCTTTTAGAAAAAGTCAAGGACCAGTCAAAAACTCCAGTACATTTCCAGATCTGTGTTAACCCTGTAACATGACAGAATGCAGTCTGAAAGCTCAGCTGCTTCATCTACTTTAGAGTATGAGCAAAATGCATAGACTTGAATCCGCCAGTGCATAATGGAGACATGAGATCTTATGCACTGCTTGAAAAAGAACTCCACCGCACAAGAGTGTATGTTTTGTATAAACCCAAACTTATTTCAGCTAGTAGCTGTCAGTGACACACTCACATATTCAATACCCGTCAAGACCGGCTGTCTTAGTGTGTCCTCAAGCGAGGCACTCAGTTCCCATTTTCTCAGTATGATACAACAAATATTTTGCTGCCATTAGAAACCAAAACAAAACAAGTGAACTGAAATTGCTCCTTACCATATGAAACAGTTCCAAACTTCAGTCTAGATACATCAAACTGGAATGTTGGTCCTATTACTGAGCCACTGCAAATAAATCCTAATTAATATTATACATTGCAATGGAAAAATATAATTGATAAATGTGATGCAACATAAAGTAATGGTTCTACTGTTGTTATAGAAATTTATACAACACAGTGACATGAAATCATAACAAAATTATGTTTAAATACTGTAAAATATGTATTATGTTCATAACATCATACTTTATTCTATGTAATATTGGCACATGCCCTGATAAGTGCACATCCTTTCCCTATGGTCAAATACTGAAGAAAACATTCCCTCACTAACAGCATGCTTCTTGATTTCATCATGCCTTGTATAATGAAAGCAGTAGTTGAAAACCATCTAGAATGTTATTTTTGTTCCTGGAACAGGGTACTTTGTGTGGCTGATGTCTCACTTGCACTTAAAATATTGGACAAAATCAGTCTCAAAAAATAAATTTTACATATGCTTTATTCAGTTCAACCTTATGAGGAGAGATGAATGTCCCCAATATTTACAACCGCAAACAATGATGTATGGAGATAACTCTTCTAATATATAGTACACTTGGCCTGCCCAGACTATATCTGCATAGAGAATTTGCAAATATTAGTCTGGGGGAAACAAATGAAAAAAATATTCCCCTTTGTGGCTTGTCTATATCAGCCAGATACATTTTGATATCACCTCTTTAGAAAGTTTTGGCAACATGAAGATTATGATACAATTAAAAAAATATATTAACCTTGTATATAACTAAATTGTTCATAGAATATTCTTGAAGACTGATATCAATTTCACATTTTCTTTAGTTCTTTTATTACAGTATTGTTGGTATGAAATTATCAAAATAAAATTAAAGTTTGCAAATCTTAAAACCCAAATAAAACAATTCATCAGTGCACAATATGGTTGTTATATCAAACCAAAATTCATACAATAAGCATTCAAATCATTCACAAATTAGCCTTATTTTATACTGGCAACATTTTTAATTTATTGAATTATTACAAATTTAATGATGCTATAACATGTGAGCCAAACACTTACTTAAATCTGACTTTCAGCTGTTCTGGGGAACCATCCACTTGGAAGTAAAAATCCTCACTGAAGTCTCCAAGGTAGGGACTGCTAAAAGTAACCTGTATGGCTTGATGACCACCTGGCATTACTATGCCCTCAGCTGGGTTGAACTGAAAACAGGGGCCAAAAACAGATGTCTGTGGCATCACACTATAAATAGCATCAATGTCACCTTTGTTGACCATTACAATTTCATACATGTGTGTTGAGCCAATGAAAATGTTTCCCATGTCGAGGGTTTCAAATGAGAATTCCAATTTTGGACCAATTCCGTCACCTCTGATACGAAGTGGTAACCTGCTTTCTCTGCCTGTGATATCACAGAATGCTGTTCTGGTGTATGACTTTGCTTCACGAGGCCTGAAGATAATGTTTGCTTCAAATGAGGAATTCGGCCAGATATCTCCCTCTACTGGCTCAAATTTCACAACATCATCATTAAATATCATTGGGTCAGTATCTATCAGCTGAAATAGTGAGTAAATCAAAGTAAAATTGTAAAAAAAGAGTACACATATAAACTAGTTCACTTTTAAAAATATCTATACTAAACAATGTTATCTTAAATATATACATTATAAATTATAGCAAATCAACATATTTAATGTTTTCTGATTGGTTAACATCAGATTTTCTGGCAGTATCATGCACAATATTTAGCCCAATATTTTGAAAGGTTATTATTTAATATTTTAAAATATCTACCAAGCCTTTGTTACAACCAATTAGATTCATTAAAATCACAACATGTGATGCAAAAAACAGTTATTAGTTAATACAACCAGGAAGAAACTAATTATGAATTTATACCCCTTGACAATATTGATAAACTGCTAAAATATTTTGTTTAATTCTTGAGACTTTTGTCAGGGATGTTCTATTTAAATATGCATGGAACCCAGGAGAGTCATTTATAAAAAAAAAAATAAATAATCTGATTACTCAAAGGCTTCATGTAAAATTGATAAAATGAATCTCTGGGTAACTTTTTCATCTTGAAAGTGCCTTCCCTATGTCTCCTTTATGTTTTACTGGAATAACTCTTATTATTTTATAACTATTTGCAATTATAAAAATTAAGTTTCATATAAAACAGGATTCATGAAGTAATAATGCTTAAAAATCCAAGAACATTGCATTAAAAACCTTCATATCGCTATGACCTTTCAGGCTGTGTGCAACTGATTTTCAAGTAAAAGCCATTCATGCACTGTGAAGGTCATTCATGTACTGTGTAACTGATTTTCAAAGTGAAAGCCATTCATGCATAGTGTCATCGATTTACAAGTGAAGGCTGTTCATGTACTGTGTAATTGATTTTCAAATGAAGGCTGTTCATGCACTGCAAAGATGATTTTCAAGTGAAGGCAATTATTTTTAAGTTTCATGGTATCATGAATTCTGTAAAATACGATGTTAAATTCTAAAAAAAAATTATCTTTTCATATTCTCCAAACTACACATATGGTTATACTAATTAAATATACTGCTGGTCAAACTAAATTATCATCAACATGTTCTGTGTTTTTTACTTTTCATAATATTTTATCTAACTTCATTAAAAAAATACCAAATATATAATCTAAGATTACAGAGACAATCCCAGGAACACAGACTATATGGTAATTTTTTCCTCACCATTTTCCTGTTCTGGAAGGTTCGGTTGAGGATGGACAGTTTATCGCGCAGAGTTGGATCCTGAATGCATTCCTCCAAGAATCTGTCTGTGTCTGATTTCTCTTCTTCTAATACATTTGACATTATTCTGAAATGAAACATGACAGAAACCCATAAAATGGATAGTATACTCAGTTTTTCACACACAAAAAACTTTAATCTGGTCATTAAGACATGAAAAATTTTCAATTTTTTTTTATTTTTTGGTATTGAGGGGGGCCATGATGAATCAAAACTATTGTTGATTTTAAAAACAAATATAAACATTTATGCAATGATTTTTCTTATTTTCATATTATTATGAATGATGTTCTGAATGAAATGGTACATTAACATTGATTTTATTCATGAAAATAAGCTAATTATGCTTAATTTTGCTCTAGCATACATAATTTGCCATGAGGTATGTTTGGGTGAGTAGTGACCTTCATTATCAGGAAATTAGAAGTCTTAGAATATAGGAATAAAGTCAACTTAAATTGAAAACTGTTGCAGTAAGTAAAATATATACATAGTGAAAATGTTTCTTTTCATTTATTTGCAATAAAATTAAAATATGATGACAAAGCAAATTTGCTTTCTTCCATATCAAGCAATAAGTTAATATTTTACCCTTTGACCTTTGACCGTTATGAACCTCACTTGTTATATCCCTTTTCTAACTGTAAAATTTATTGTTGACATCTCAGGAATATATATAGCTAGTTTTATGTTCCTGTCTTTCAGCATAACACTGGTTGCTACGTTGACAAAATGCAATGTGCATTTTTGAAATAGTTCACTTTTTATCATAAGGAGGAGGGGCTGTACCTGTTTGAGACTCTTACTCTAATAAATGCTGTTCTGAGAGGGCAAATACAGGACAATTATTCCAAAAGACTGTTTTGATGCTTGTGACTTTAATATTTCAGTCATACAATCAAAATTAAATTATACAATAATAATACCTATATACACTTTATGGTGGCACTCACCAGTTATTATATACTTTTGAGAGACTGATATATGTAAGGTGAAGTTGAATGTATGTAAGGTGAAGTTGTTTGCATTTTAAAGAGAATGTTGGCATACCTATATGCTACTTTCATGTAATGTGGCTGAAATTTCTGTGGATATTGTACTTTTGGAAATATTAAATGATCTTAGCACACTGCTAACTAAAATGAATGCTCCCTTGTGTTCCAAAAATCAACCTGAATTTGTCTAAAGTACACTATTCTTGGCAGCTATTAAAATATGGAAAATGAATTTTGCCAAACTAGACAATTCTAGCTTCTAAAAGTCCAATGAATGAAATACCAAATACATAAATTCTAAAAAAAAAGTTATCAGCTCTTTTTTTTACAATTTGCATCTAAAGTTTGAGAAGTGAAAATGAGCAAGTAGAGCTAGCACTTTTTTGAAAGGTGCACATCTGGAGTAAGGCCAAGCTATATACTCTCTAACCCATATTACATCCATCAATCATACACCAAAATAAAGGGAATTAAAGGTTCTTTGAACAATACCTAAGATATACAAAGTCTTTTTTAAATAGCCAGTATAACTAGTGAGGAAACCCAGGGAAATTCATTTTTTTTAAAAATTCTAACCCCATGCTAAATATGAAACTGTAGAGAGCCACCTTAAGGTATGCTAAGGTGTGCTAAGATCATTTAAAATTTCCAAATGTACAATATCCAAAGGAATTTCAGCCACATTACATGGAAGAAGCATATATGTATGCCAACATTTTCTCCACTGTGCATCTTTAAAATGCAAACAACTTCACCTTACATACATCACTCTCTTAAAAGTACATAATAACTGGTGAGTGCCACTTGAATATATCCAGCCTGAAGAGATAACATTTGAGATCAAGTTATTAAGCCTGAGACTTTGTTCCAAACAATCACAAAGAATATTTCTTTAAAAGGATGTTTTTGATTGGTTGGAAGTTGAAACTCAGTCTCAAACTCAAAGAGTTTTCATGACTTACAGATTAGCTATGTTGACATTCAGAGCATGGATAACTATAAGATATTTTTTTAAATCTTCTAAATTGAAACAAAAACATATTTTGTTACTACTGTTGATGATGATGAAGATGACAACAGTGATGATGATGATCGTGATGATGATTGTTTTTAGAAACTCATTGTGTTCACACTATCAATCTTCCACAAGACTTTATCATGGGGCCCTGGTTTTACTTGTGCTTTTTATAGAAGTGAAAATTTAAGGAGAAAATCCTCTCCCATGCTAATAATGAAAGGAGATATTTAAATAGTGATTTAAAGAAGTAAACAAAGACATAGCATCCCAAAATTTTACAAAGACTTTTGCACACCTGGCCAATTTTCTGATGCAATTTTTTAAAGATCATGTAATCATACATCCTAGAATGAACTCTGGGTTTACACTCCACATATTAAAGTACAAGTGATGCACATATTAATACAGTATTTGTGATCCTTACTTGAGTTTCTGCTGATCTTCTTCCTCCTGTGTTGCATACTGACTCCATTTAAAATGAGCAATGACATTTGTCCGATTGCTAATGGTAACAGTCCTTTGATTGGCCATGGAAATAAAGGTGTTCTCTATACGAATGGAATTTTTATCTAGACGGACATTGGAATCTTGTGCAGCACCATACAGGGCAATGAAGATATCTTCACCTAAATCAGAAGGATGGAACTCCAATTATTAGTAGAAATGAAAAATTATAAATCCCATTTAAAGGTAATATTTCAGAGATAAGAGACAAACAATGGATAAAATGAATATGCAGGCAAAATGAATAAAATAAAATAAAATAATGGTATGCAAGAATACAGAATGCAGAATATTTATATATACACACAAACACACACAATTTCTACATTACATTTATAGGTGAATACAATGAAAGTGCCTTAATGGAGTCCAAGTATGTTTTACTGGTACTGCCAAAGTCTCCCTGATAGTTTTATATCAGAATACAGGACAATCACTTTCTGAAATATTAAAAGCAAATAAATGTAGAAATAATTTATCTATTAGTTACATCTCATGCATATGTTTAATTAATAAACACTACATAAAACAATATTAGAAAGAATTGCACAATCAAACAATGAATCATTTTCTTATATTTAAACATACCAGTATCATAGTGCAAAATGAGATCCTTTTTGCAATCCCCAACCTTCTGTGGTTTGAATTCTACTGTAACCTGCATGCTCTCCCCAACAGGAAGAGTTCCAATTTCTGGCATTACCCAAAAAGGTCTGAAAGAGAAATTTTGCTTTAAAAGCAAGGAACATCACTTTTCTTGAAAAAAACCCAGCTTTTTTTGGTATCACTTTTCTAATATAATATCCCTAATATAGGCATAAACAATTTTGTAGTGAATACACAAAAGAAACAACTTTCAGTGCCAGTTTTAAACTTCCATCTGCCAGGGTCTATAATAGGACATGTGTTTGTGGGTTTCATACTAATTTCTAAAACATAATACCAAAAATTAAATTGAATACATGAAAATTACACATTATCATTGCAAGCTCTATACACCACTCCCTCGATAACTCGCGCCTGGCTAACTCGTGAACCTGCTTATAACACAGTATCTTGCATGGCTCAAATTTTTTCCCAAAGAAAATATATTTAAAAATGTGCTGAATGTGAAAAAAATCGCGGTAATAATTGGTAAATTGAACCTTGATACATACCGTTATTTTATGTTTTGTACATGAAAAATAATTATTAATCATTATTTTTTGCAAAAACAAAATGGAAATATGGTATTTTAGATCTTTTTTGTAAAAATAAATCTTTGTAGTGGAAATTTTATGTTCGATAACTGAAAAAATTTTAAAAATAATACAAAGTGTTCTTTTTTAAAAGTTATGATAAATTTAATTAATTAATTTTTTTGATAATTGAATTCTGTATGAAAAATTAAAGGGTACAAAAAATATATTTAATATAGTAGTGCATTTTATAATCAGAAATTCTGATTATTGCCTGTAAAAATAAAATTGATATTTTGAAACTCAATACTAACAAGATATCACCTATTATTATATTTGGGATTTTTGAGAGAAATGCACTGTAAATAAACAGTCTGGTGAAACAGTCATCAACAAAAAATTCTGGTAAATGCTAACAGGTGGTAACAGAGAGTGAAATAAACACCAATTAAATGTCTTGTTATGTGAAATTCCCATTCGAATCCGTTAATTTCACTTCAATATAATCACTATAATTGCAACATATTCTGTTCTATGAAAACACGAAAAGAGTCAATTGACTGTCACATCAAAACCCATGAGCACTTCTGTGAGAACCTAATTACATGCTGGATTTGTTTTGATCAACAACTTCGAGAACTTTTGTTGCATTAAAAAAAAACAATTAAAAGAGACCTGTGTTTTTTATTCACTTTGAATATGTCTTTTGTATCAAATCAAGCAAGGGAGGTACAATTAAAAAAAATTCAAAGGCATGCCAATAGGAGCATAAGTTCTGGTGGTCATTATCATTCTCAAAATTCATTTTATTTGACCAATCAAAAATGTTTTCACATTATTATGTACTTAACATCAATAAAGTATATTATATCAGCAATGTATCCTAATCATTTGTAAATGTGACCATGGAGAGCAAAGGAAGTAAGCAAAAGATGTACTCAGCGACTGAAAAGCTGTGCATTATTGATAGGGTTCATAATGGTAAAGCAAGATCCAATGTTTGCAATAAACAAAACAATTGCCAAGTCAACATTTAGAGGTTGGCTCAAGGATAAGCAGAAACTTTGAGATTTACATGATGTTGATTTAGATAATGGGATGAAATAAAAACAAGAACAAACTGCAAATGATACTGAATTAGATGTTGCTGTGTATGCATGGTTCACATGGCAACATAACATTGTTTTCCAGCTGTGGAACGATTCTCAAGGCCCAAACAGAAAAAAAATGGCAAAAAGTATGGATAATGAATCTTGTTTTAGGGCAAGCCATGAATAGCTTTGGAGATTCCAGTGCTGACATAGAAGTAAACAAAATCCATTGTCAGGAGAAATACACTCAATGAATCAGGAAGCCGCACATAATTATCCTTACCAGCTCTGAGATAATCATCCATGAACAATACAAAAGGTGGCACAAAAATCAGAGTAAACCAAAAAAGATTAACAGATATTTTCAAAATGTGAAGTGATATTTGTCAAACGTGTCACAAACTGCAAGTATTGTCGTGTTCTAATATACACTATTCTAAATTTGTAGACCCATTAAATTCATGTTGGTAATGGTTAACCCTTGTAAATTTGTTTTTTGTTTTCATTTTACTTCTACCACAATCAAATCTACCCATCATTCAATCGACAATGTTTCTTCAAAAAATGTGTCAATATTTTGTATAAAAAGTTTACTTTGGATCAAACAATAAAACTAGAATTTATCAACACAAAAATTGTGACATAGTACACAATGTGCGAAGTCATACATGTGTTGAGTGAATTGAAATCATGTGGAATAATGTGTTGATGATCTCAATATAATGTAAGTTATCCTGAAATTAATGTTACTCTGTAAATAAAAGAGTAAACAAAGTACACCGCTTTGTAGAGATATTTATTCACAGTTAATTTTAGCATGATTATTGAGTATTCAAGACTTACATGCCACCCCACCCACCATTTTTGCCTCTACACTGATCACTTTGTTTGTTTTGTTGTTTTTAATATGTACCTCTATAACGTGCGCCCTCGCTAAAACGTCGTCAATGTTTTTGGACCCCATTGTGATTGAGTTATCAAGTGAGTGGTGTACTATTAACTTCACTAAATCTCCCCATAGTTAGAAACTTTCAAGCACTTTTATCAAATTTAAGTGGGTGAAGATTTACCTCTAAATCTTCAGCCAAGAATAGACCCTGATCTATAAATCATTCAAACCATAATCACCTTCCCATGACCAAACATATGATAGCAACAACAAATTATATTATTAATATAGTTATCATTATTACATCACATATTATCTTATCAAATAACTCTATACATAAGGCAATTGTTCATAAAGGACAACTGCAAGCTTATATTCTCAATAATGCTATCATTTTTTTAAACCTCAATATAAAGGACATTTACACATAAGGAACACACCAGTTTGGTCCCTTGAGTTTACTATATAAAAGGGTTCTGTATTATCAAGTATGTATATATTTTAAGGATCCTGCTTTACAGTTTGTGGCTTAATTAGGGCTCTGTTTGATAAGTTGTTAATAAATAGGAGAAAGAAAATGATCTGGTCACAAAGTACTTACTTTTCAGCAGTGAGTGTAAATTTGGCCTCTCTGTTTCCTATATTTCTTACAAGTAAAGTTTTAGTGTTGGTGTACTTTACAGGCCCAATGGGGAAGTTGATCTCATCAGGAAAATCAAGAATCCCTCGGGCCCCTAATGCTCTGACTGGCACTATAAACTTCTCTCTCTCAGTGGTACACACCAGCTCATGATGATAGTCCTGCAATGAATGGAAAATAGTGAACAAATATGTAAAGAATAATAACAACATTAAGAAGTACTTCAAATTGTAAAAAGCTGCCTGACTGCTTTTCCAATAGCATATAAGGAATGGTTCTCTATTCCACTTTAAATACTGTCCTTTGCCTTTATGATTTCATTTCTTGGTGGGGCATAGAAACAGAAATGAAGTGTTTTCACCAGCATCAAACTTCCACTTTAATTATGGTCTAAATCAGTAGATCAGAGACAAAAATGTATCACATTTCAGTTATTGGTAATGAAATAATCCATGAATGAAGAATGCATTCTGATCTGGAGGTCATTTCAATTTAAATATGTTTATCCTTCAGTTATGTCAATGCAGCACTTATTTTTTATTGTATGTCTATATGTGTGTGTGTCTGTGTGCATCATGATTACAATTAACAAATGGGAGACTATAATGCAATAATAAAAAAAAATTGTACTCAAACTTGAGACAAACAGCAGGTGCCAAATTTCAGAAAACCCAATCATATACAAAGTTACTGTCACCTTCTTCTCATCTGGTGTGAACTGTATTTTAAATATTGTAGGCAGTCCAGGGCCAACTTTGTGTCCAACATCATGTGGGCTGATAATCTTGAAGTATGGGGAGTTTGCCTGTGTGACCTTCACCAAGCGAGGAACCTATTGAGGGTAATAAGAAATAAAAAACTTAGAATAAAGCTCTGTAGAAGTACAGTTTAACAGGAACAAATTTTTCTACATCCATCACATCCTCCTCATGCCTAGAATGGATAGGTTTAACTCTACTTTTACTTTTTAATGGTATCTTCCGTTGAATACTGGAATAAATATAGATCACTCCAGTATATATTTTGTAGATATCTGAAACCATCTATTCCTAATTATGATGGAATTATGTTAATCACAGAATTAATCTAATTAATGACCTAACTGTTACCTAATGAATACAGAAAATGGTTTATACTTTTACTTACTTTTGTATCCAAATAGTGCTTGCTTTTTTTTAAACACAAACTTTAATTTTGATTGAGCATAATATCAATTCTCTCATGAACAAGACAAAATTACTTAAAAAATTACCACATTAAGCTCCTAATTTAAGCAATTTAAGCTCTTCTCTTTTACACAAAGTAGGCTAATAATGTTACTTTTTAATTCTATGCATGATCTATGTGAGTAAAACCCATTATCTCAAATGTCCAACACCAAATCATTACATCTAACATATGGTATAAAGACTTCCTTATAAAGGAACCCATATGTAATATTTGACCTTGACCAAGAAGATATGGTGTGAAACTGTTATGTATCTAAGGCTTTTAGGTACAATGGCTAGAATCAGGATGTTCTTACCATATTCCATCAGAATATGTTCAATGGTTCTTGATCTAGTATGCTGATTGCAAGCAAATTGATGTCAACATGCACTGACAAGAATGGATTGACAATGGCATTACTCTGTTCCAAATGGAACAGATGAAGCTAAAAGGCACATGTAAGTCTATGAAACAAAATTCATACCAAACTACTTCTGAATATGTTGAATGGTTCTTGATCTTTGCCAGTTAGAAGCAATATCCCCAGTGAAGATATGAAGTTAATTATCATAGACCATAATTCTATCCAACATGGAATTGACAAAACTCATAAGAAGAACATCTGAGTCTATGAAACAATGCTAGAACCCAAATACATTTGAATATTTTGAATGATTCTTGAATTATGCCTGTCACAAACATCCCATTTCAAGATATGACACAATTTATCAAGGGTCAAACTATATCAAATATGGAGCTGATGAGTCAAAAAAGAACAAATGATACCTCTTGGCCCATGAGATAATGTACCCATCAAATTGCCTCAAAATATATAAAATTGTTCTTGAACTATGCTAGTTACATAGCTCCACTGAAGTGGTAATTTAAAATTGATGGAAAAAGGGAAATAACTCTATCAAAATCTGGCCTGAAAAGAAAAACCTTTACTAAGCACTTGCCAAATGGCATCAAATTACACCTCTTGTTCATTAACTCATGCAAAACAGGGATCAAAAACACAGACTGCAGTAAATGTGTGAATTACCTAGGAACCTCTCAAATAGGAAGGTGATGCTATCCTAGCCAGTCATGAGAAGGATGGCTGCTGTCTAATGGTTTAATAATTTATAATCGTACTGGTAATAATTGTCAATAAAATGTTTTTTTTCTAATAAAAGTGACTGTTTTTCTGTATAAATTACTTTTATTTTCAAAATAACCAACCTCTGAAAGATTGTTAAAAGCATTATAGCAGGAGTTTTCAACACAATCACATTTACAGCACCACAAAAACATTGTATTTTACATTACCTTTTTCACGTATGAATGTGAATATATTCAAGAGCCATTGTTATTTTGCAATAAAACAAAAATAATTTCAATCACTATGGTCATTTAATTTATAAAGCTGTAGCCATCAACATCAACACAATTTATTTCTTCTACTTGTAAAATATTGATGCTGAAATTTTATTGCAAGTAAAAGTGAAATATCTGCTTGTTGTAGAACAAACTCTGAGTGCCAATTCAAGAATTTTAAGTTAACTACAAACACTGGAACTCACTTTGCCATCAACAACTATATTTGTGAAATAAAGTTTTTCATGCATCCAGTACGATAAATACTTTTAATTATGTTACCTACATAATAATGCTTATAACCATGTTCAATTAGTTATTTGATAAGAGCTGATCTGACACACTACCATGAAAACTAGCTCTTACACAGGTAGTATTAGCATGCCATGTAACTTTGGTTTTATTCTAATCCCTTTATTTAATTTTGATACAAGAAAAAAAACATAATTAATGAATAACACAAAGCAGGTTTAATTTTATTTGACTGTAACAAAATCAGAAACACTTCATCAACTCAGGGATCAAAACAGCCAGCACTTAATTAGGTTCTCATAAATGCTTGCAGACATAGCTGTTATGGTAAATAGATACTTATCACATTGAATACAAGATGGCATATGGCATTTGTGATGATTACCTTGAAAATGATTTAAAAATATAACTAAAACATGAATTTCACAGGACAATAATTCATATTTTTAGTGCTGGTATTACTAAAATTTTCATCATCAAAATATCATCAAATACACTATTGCTATTTACAATGCAATGAGAAAAAATTATTTGTAAAAAAAATGTAACAAAATATATCACTTATTATTACATACTCAAATTTCATGTTGCTGATCCAAATTACTGGGCAACAAATGCCATTTTCAATGACAAAATGATTAAATTTTCAAAGTTTCATTACCAATTTTGGTCACACCAGAGTTTTCTTCACATTTAACAAATAGGGGCCAATTCATTTGGTATTTTCTATATTTAAAAAATGGGATTCAAGTCTGACACTACATTACAAAAGGGTCTGCAAGTTATCTGGGTGCAAGTTACTGAGGGAAGGGCATACATATAAGGGTTGCACATTTTTAATTCTTGCAAAAAGTGTGAATGGATAGACAGATTGAAAAATGGACTCATGGCAATGATTATTACTATAGAGTCACCACATCTAAAAACAGCCAAGGACTTTTGACAACAAGAAAGTTATGGAATCAATCAGTAACAGGTTATAAAAAAGAAAATGTTTGTATATTTACATGTTCCATTTTTTATGACAAAATTTGATGCATAAAAATTCATAAAAGCTAGTAATATGGTAAATATATCCTATTATATATTAGTATGTGTACCTTGTCATTGTTCCGCAAGGTTAGGGGTACTTCATAGGTTTCAAATGGTTCAAACTTCTGGTAGAAAATCTCAGAGGGAAATGGCTGAAACATTGGTTCATCAATGTTGACTTGAGAAAACTAAATAAAGAAAAGAAATTATAAAATGTCAGTTCCAAATGATATCAAAAGGTGATCATGACACTGTACTGAACTGTAAAATTGAAGCAGTTGACCAAGATCTATTTATGTATCAACAGCGCAACCTGAGGACAAAATCTATCTATCACAAACAAACTAAATAGTTTTGTGGTATTTTTTAATATAATACATATTTCTCCAAATTTCAGCAATACATTTACTTCATAAAGTGAGTGATGAATCCACTTATAGAATATATGGCAACTTAGCTGTAATAATTATTTCTCTTGGAGCCCTGATTACATTTTCACATATAGTCTAATTAAGAATATGTATTTTGGTAACTGGCTTGAAAAAATTAGGTTGGTAGTTTAGTTTATCATAATATTTTTTTTTCAATATATCAATCAGTGTTCTTAGTCAGTTCCAATTGTCAACTTTAAAAATTATGAAGCATTCCAGATCATACAATACTTAATAAAGAAGCCCATTCTGGAATTAACATTCACTAAAACTATAATGTCAAATGGGATTTTAGAAGGGTTAGTTGGGTTACAGGAAACGTACTTTTTTAGCTGACATTATTTGGCTTTAATCGACAGTATGTACAGTGAGTATTTTTAAATTTCATCTATCACAACTGGCTCTTCATACATGATGAACAGCAAAAATATTGTTACCCTATTTAACAATAGTGCCATGTGCTCAGAGCAGGTGAATAAGTGCATTTGTTAAAACCAGAGCTATTGCAGAATTAGGTTAAAATTTACACCTAACCTTAAAAAGTATGTAAAATTATATTTGATTTTTCCCATGGATAGCTTAATCTCAACATTGGCCCTCAATTATGTGGCAAATTAAATTTTGATGAAAATGGAATTGTACAGCCAGCTATGTGACACTCAACAGACTATATAAAGACAGAAACAATTTATGTAGGGACTAATAGCCAATCCTAAACTGCATGCAGTGGCTTTTGTCTTGGTTTGTTTTGGTAAATATACTGTAATGTACATTATAAATGCACCTCTCACATTTATAAAATAGTTATATGTGAATTCATTTCTTTTTATGGTTATTAATTTTCAAGGTTTTACAAACTAAAATGCATATTTCCATGAATATTTTAATTCTTGGAATGGTGAAGTAGTCATATTGTTCCCAAATTAGAATTACCTTATACCTTCTTATAAAAAAGTCCAACTCCAAACAACATAAATCCTGATCTGTCATTGCCATATGTGCATAGGGTTTATGTTGTTTATTCTACAAATTACTCCTAACATGGACCTAGATTTGCTGGTGCAATAATCAATGGCAGATCTCAATCTGTGCAGCTTTCAGCTAGACTTGTTCTATAAGTGAGTACAATTCATTGGGTCTATAAATTTGCAACAACAAAATCCACACAAACCAGTAACCCAGATACTACGACCCCCACAAAAAATAAATTATTAGTAATATAAATCAGGTACAAAGAAAAAAGAAAAATGAATGAAAAATATACTATGTACTATGAAATGAATTGTTTTGAATCACAATTTAAATAATAAAAAAATAAAGACAAATTATTTAAAGCTCTAATTTTAAGTTGCAAGACAATGGCTGATGATAGAGCCACCTACCATTTATATAAATCTTGTTAAAAAATATATTATTTTTTTCCACTTTATCAGTTTTATGATTCTAAAATACTGTGATTGACACTTTTGATAGATAATACTATTATGTAAGCTATTCAATTGTGCTGGCAAATCCTTCAAAGTGATGAACTTATAAACATTGTATAAAAAACTCCAGCAATACACACAGGTTACGGCATGTAAGCACATTTTGTTTGTTTCACTTTTTGATAAGTGCCAACTGAACCAGGTTTGGATGTTTATAACTTTTAGTGCATAAATTATAGAAATGCTTGAAAGTCAAAAGGTCTTATCTCACACACACACACACACACACACACACACACACACACACACGCACACACCAATTCAATTGTAAATGAAAAACTATATATTAAGGTATTAATTGCAGTCAATGTTGAACAATGTATCAACCAAAAGTCTACAATAGTAAAGGTCACACAGGTCACATACCTTAAATTTAATATAAATTGTTCTTTTAAAATTGAATACCATTTTTGTTTAACCAATGTCTATTCAATCTTGATTATTGAATGCTCTACATCTTAACTCTCATCAAAAAACTTGCACATGAAAATTATTGCTAGCTATGGATTTTTACAAAGGTGGCCATATACTAAACTTAGTCCAGAAAGGAGAATGTTTAGTCAAACTGTCATAATATTGCGTAGTACAAATGTGTTTATTGACACTTTCATTGTTACACAGCTGCGTGTGACATCCCATCTAGATTGTACTGAATCACGCCTTTAGATTGATCACATCCAAAACTCTCCATGTACTTTAACAATGATTTTGCTGTATGTACATTTCAGGTCATGTAAATATTGACTTTCCAAAGGAATATGGATGTATGAGGATCCAAATAAAGTGAATAATCGACATTTAAATATATGCAGAATGAAATTCTAAACCATGATAACATTACTGAAACATCTGGTGCTGGATGCATGTATGACCTATATGACTTTAACTATTGGGTATTTACATTACATTACTTGCTGGGTACCTGACTGGTATCATTTTCATTTACAACCGAGTATTGTTAGAAGTGTACTGATGAGAACCCCATATGATCATCATTTGGGAGTATACAATAACAATTTTTACAAGATAGCCACAATAGTGGTCATATTGAATAATAGCCATTTTTATTTGGGATTTAGCAGACACCATCAGAAGTCTTCTGATGAAAAGCTCATCTCAAAATTATGTTCCCTTTAAGAGGAGTAGCTAAACCAAAAATTTCCAGATGGCAAAATTGAACATCACATCAGCAACAATCTTAGAAGATTTTCTCAGGGAAAACTCCATGATCTGACCATTCACTTAAAAGAAGTAGTGATTGCAAGACTTTCAAGGTGGCCATTGTGGCAGCCATGTTGGACACTCAGGACTTTGGTCAAATATGACCATTTGTTCAGGAGGAAAAGCAATAAAAAGATTATCTGGATGGTAGCTATGATGGACATAAGATTGGCACCATTTTCATTTCCAACCAAGCAGACATCATAAGAAGTCTTGCAGTGATGATCTCATGCTGATATATTCATCCATTCAGTAGCAATCAAATTTTCACGATGTAAGATTAACACTATGTTCATTTAAGACCAACTAAGCATTAAAATAAGTCTTTTCATGTAAAGCCCGCATTATATAGCTTTCTGTTCAGCAGTTGTTACATAAAGATTTTCAAGATAGCTGCCACAGTGGCCACATTAAACTTCATGTTGGCATCATTTTTATTCAGAATCAACCAGCGATTAACGTTTAGTGAAAACCCCATATGATATGAGCATCCCTGTAGTAGGAGTAGTCATAACAAGATATTCCAGATGGCTGCTATGGTTTCCACATTGGACCACACATCTGCATATTTTATAAGAAGTCACTATACCATAGTTTGGAACATAAAATTCTTGCTATACTTTGGTTTAGTACATGACACTGTTTACAGTATAACTTAGTGTCACATACAATGAAAGCAGCAGTTATAGAACCAACCCAATTTTATAACAAAAACAGCTGTCTGTTAACCCTTTCCCTCATAGTGTATGGCTTTTTCGACCCTCGATATGCATGTAGCAAAGTTACAAAGTGCAGTCTGCTACGCATAGGCCTGTTAAACAGTGAAGTGTATGTTATGTTTAACAGCAATTTTAACCATTTTATGTTTTTGGTACACATATATTATGTATGGAAAGATTTAAGAGTAAAATATGGTCGTTATAGCTGTATAATTATTTTTAACAAAAGAATTTAGTATGTTCTTTAAAATCTTGAGTTATTGAAGCTTTCATAGTTGTGATTCTACTGTTTCAAGTACTGAATGATATCAGAGATTGCCATTTTGTCGAATGGAGAATACAACCCAGTTACGACCTACTTACTTTAAAAAACAGATTGCAACCAGAGCATCAACAAAGACCACGTGATCTGACGTAATGATCATTCTTACCAATTAATGTAGTATCTAATAGGGGGTTTTCCCTGAAGGTGGTGCTACAAAAGTTTGCTCAAGATTGCTGCTGTTCACAGAGTTGCCAAAAGGCCCTTATATGGACATTGGGTAAAGAGCCAAAAGATGCCTGAATGGTACGTCAGCAGAGGGCCAAAAGGTGCTTATATTAGGTAAAGGGTTAAAGAAAAATACGTCTTATAACCTAGGCCTATATGAGGTAAACATTTGCAAACTGAGAAGTATACCAAGCATTTTGTTGATGACTTGAACAAATATCTGCCAGCAGTAAGTCTAATAAAGAAATATATTGGGCAAAGGTTAAGTTTTAAATCAGTTCAATTACATGGTATTGAATAATAATGTGCATGATAGTTTGCTAACTGTTGTAGCCTTATTGGCAAATGATTTGCAAAATAATATAATTGAGCACAAATTTTAAACATTTAGTGATTTAGACTACAATACACAATTACCTTCTGTAGAGAGGTATCAGCCATATCCAGTAATTCAATCTTCTTTGGTGCTTTCATGGTGTGTGTATTAGCTAGTCTTTGTTCTGTATCCATCTGCATGTGAAACAAAAACTTGCTGGGGGTCATCTGAAAATAAAATATGTCAGTAAGATCGCATGAGAGCAAGAGACCACAAGGAGACACTGAAGAAATTACTTTGTTGCCATTATAAATGGAGAGGATTTTTAAAAAATCTTCCAATTGAAATTTATACATCATGAACTTTATCAGTTAAACATTAAAAGAAACGCCAATTCAACAAACTTTCAAATTCTTTGCAAAGAGAGAGAGAGAGAGATGATGTGCTCAAGAATGCTGAAGACATGTAAATCCATACTCATATTTTCATGAAACACGCACACAAAAGCAATATATATAAACAATAGCATACATATGTTTTATATGCAGCCACTATTTTTAAACAATATGTGCAATAAAATTGGAAAAAATTGGTTCTCTTCAAATAGATTCTAAGCAAACATGATTACTAAGTTACATGGATATTTCAACATGAAGAAAATTATTAATTGTCCAGTTCACAACAAAGATAGAGAGATTTTGATTACTGAAATCTGGTAGTCTCGATTGTCATTTAACTTATACCAACACGAGAAAATTTTTATGTTTTGAACAGTCATTGAGAAATGCACTGCAGGTCTCAAGAGTTACATCTAAAAGTGAATATCATCATTTTAAACTAACCATGACTAGAAACAGATACAGGTAGGTAGGAAATGAATGAAGCAAATAGTTTCTATTAAGTCCTCTGGAGTCCAGCTTGCTGCTGGATAATACTGAATAATTACCTTGAATTCTATCTCATCTCCTCTGACTAGTTTGGGATTTCTTGGAGCAATAACCTTGCTCTTGAATTGCTGGGGGTCAATGCCAATGGCCTCCAGGGTCCCTGTTCTACCCACCACCTCTCCAAATGCCCCAAGTGGCATGGTTCTGTAAAGAAACTGACACTGTTAGATGTGTAAAATGTTAACAGCAGTGAAAAATATAAGTCAAGAATTATAAAATTTACCTTTCACTCACTTCAGACCTGGTTTATTTGAGAATTTTTTTAATGTTCTTTACACACTAATGCTGACATAAATCAATTTTTAATGTCTTTTCATCCAATATTTAACCATAGCTCACAGTGAAATTGGAATTTTAAAATTTTTTTATAGACTTACATTGGCTAAGGGGTTTAATGTTACATTATTTCTCAATCCTAATAAGAGAATATAGTGATTTTCTTCTTTATGACGTCATCATTGTCAAAGCCCTTAGGGACATGAATGTGTTTGGTAGTTCAGAAAATCAGAATAAAGTCTGGATTGATTAACCACAAAAAATTGCAGTCTCTTCTGTCTTTTCAATGACAATACTATTCTTATTTTCATTAATTTTAAATTCCAGGTTACCAAATACAAGTAATCAATATCAGCATTGCTTGTAAAGAGGCTTGTCATTATATGGGTGATGTCATCAGCTAACGCACTTACTTTTAATATGAAATGGCTGATTCAATCCAAACCCAGACATGCCCATTCACAAATTTGACTGCAGTTATCATTTAAATAAGCCTTATGGCAAAATTGGAATGACCAGTAGGTTGACATTTGAGCTTAGCAAATGACAAAGAGGTAACAGATTATATTAGATAATATAAATCTACCATGATAATGAGCAGGACTGATTTATCATTCTAAGATTATATCAGAAATTTTCTTCTAGAAGTATGATGAATATCAAAAGTATTGACAAAGCATTGAATAATTTTTCTTTAACATGATACAGAGGGTCAAGGCTTTCAAGCATCTAAGCCATTTATATGTTTTATCTGCACATATTTGTGATATAAATATCGTTCTCAAATGGAGACTTGCCAGTCCATCCAGTTTTACTGTTGAGTTTATTGAAATGACCCTGAAACATTTCCAGCCACCAAGGGATAGAAGCAAGGCTGTGTGATGGCCCCATCCTTCGTCAGTGTGATGTTCTCTGCCATTTTCACTGTTGCCTTCCATATCTGTGACACTGCGGTTGACATCACATATCAGACTGATGGCAAACTCTTCAATTTGAGGAGACCACAGATGAAGTTACATGAAGTAAGTGTAATCTTCTATTTGCCAATAAATTTTCCCTGAATGTCAAATCTAAGTCTAATATACTTCAGAGAATTGACCATATCTTTTCGGCTTGTGACAATTTTGTTCTAACAATAAGTAACAAAAAGACAGAGGTGATGCACCAACCTGCACCAGGAGAGCCTCATATAGATCCTACCATCACAGTAAATGGCAAAATCTACATGGTACAGGTTCAGTTATCTCTGCAGTACAACATCATATGCAGTCCACATTTATGATGAAACCAACATAGCACTTCTAAAATATGTGTGTCCTTTGGCAGACCAAATGCAAAATGTGTGGGAGCTAACAGTTATCAGTCAATAAACAAAATGTAAGGTCCTCAAAGCTAATATGTTGTTGACCATGCTGTATACAAGACATGGACTGTGTTCAGATACCATGCCAAGAAGCTGAAATATTTTTGCATGGCTTGCCTGATGAAACTGATGAGGGTAATATGAGGGTAATATGGCAGAAGTTAGTTCAAGACACTGAAGTTCACACACAGTATTCCAAGAATACTATCACAATGAGATGGAAAGCCATGTCATCAAGGTGTTAGAAGACTGACTACTGGAGAAGTCCTAAAGCAAACCAAGTGACAAAATAACCTCAGATTACCCCCATCAAGACAGGAGTACAACAAGAAATAGATTGTGGTCATATATCTTCAAAGACATAAAAAGCAAAGGACATGGGTAAGGCATGAAATGAAGTTTTTGGAAATTACTTACCTTGTCTCTTTTAAAGAATAATAGACAGTGTCCTATGTCAGACTTCGTTATGAAGGTAATCCGAGGTAATTTTGTTACTCTGTATAATTTGTTTCATTCAGATTATTGGACTTTTTTAAAAACAAACTCATGTCATAAACCTATGTATTTAAACTGTCAAAAGGATAGTTTTACATCAGCTCCAAAACATGACTGTTTATTGTTATACATGTTATGTGTAATAGGTATATGTATTGGAAGGGTTTTTTGAGATTTTATTTTTGAAGATTAAAATAGTATGTTTAAAACACACCCATGTCTGGGGAATAAAAAGTCATGTTTTAGCACATCATGCTTAGTGTTAAGGCAGGTCAACATCTTGAAATTAAATTTCTACATTACATGAACATGATTGAGTCTTTAAAGGTAGATTTGTTGTTTTTTTCCAACAAGCCCAATGTGCATCTCACTTAGAATACAGGAGGTACCAAATCTGATATTAGAAGGGCCCCATACATTGGACTATCAGATTTTTTTAGCAGTGCCATACATTCCTTACTGACAGAACCTTCCAGAGTAACAATATAGTAGAAGACTATTTTTTATGTACCACCTACAAAAAGTACCATGGTAAACCAGTAAAGAATTGTTAAAATTATACCAAACCAGTAATGTTCTTCACTGTTTCATTTTTTAGTTCAAAGTCTTTCACTTAAACAATACCCTCTTTCTCAAATCTATAGCCTTTTCCAAACCCCTGTCTACCTATCCTTTATCTATTTATGAAAATATGTCTTAATTTTGCTTTTCTAACCATATCTGCGTTCTAACTATTCCTTCTCTTCCCAACCTTTATATCTACATGTACTATTTACATAAATATTTTCTGATAAAATACTGACATAAATTTAAGGTACAGACAAAGATAAAAGGAAAACAAAAATTTTAAAGTGGTAAAATAAATATAATGCAATTTCCTTAAAACATCCTATATTTAAGCTTACCATACTTTTTTACTCTAGTTCTGGTATTTTATTGTCATATTATGGAGTAAGTTCATATCTCACAATGACATGGTTTAATTTTCTATTCATCCTGCCCTGGGCTTGCTGACTTTCATAAAAAGCCCTATTCAAATTTAAACTACATGGCAGCATTTGAATCTCAAAGAAAATGTATCATGATCAATTAGCAAGTGCCCAGTTTCCTCCAACTGTCTTAGGAAATTTAATTGTGCTCTAATAAATTTGTATTTTTTAACTATTAGTTTTTGGGACAAATTCTTCTAAAGTTAGTCACTCATAATCAACATGTTCAAGTAAGCATAGATTTCCATTATTTATTGTAAATCTCATGCAGTTATTTAGGCATTTAACACCGATTATTTCAGTAATGAGTCTAATTTTTTAGAATTTGATTCTATATAACTTTAAATGGCATATATTCACTTTGTTTGGCTCCTCATACAGCTATATTCCTTTGGATCATTATTTACATAACCTAAGAAATACAAAAAAGTCAATGTTAAAGTACATGGACATTATGGGATGAGATCACCCTGAAGTAGTGAAGGTGTGATCAAGTATAATCCAGATTGAATGTTGCATGCTGTAATGTCACAATAAAAGCTAAGCAAGCTGATAAACAAATTCATACTACCCTATATTCTGATGATCATAACCAACATGCTCTTTTCTTGACAAAGTTTAGTATCAGGCAACCGCTGTAAAAGTCCACAGCAATCATTCAATAATTTTTATCTGACGTTTCTTGCAGCTAAGGTGGAAAGCATTCAAGATTCAAAACTCAAAATACTTTGATTAAACAAAACTAGCATTACAATTTCAAACAATAATTTATATTTAAGATGAATAAATTTGTATACATGACCCATATGATTTCACTATATTTTGTCCCAAGCATCAGCAGTACGGCAGACAATGGCAGGAAACCATCTAACTTCAGGAAACCATCTAACTTCACAGGATTCAATAATCCAAGTTTCCGCTGACCCTTGTGACCCCATTTAAATATCTGGACATTCATGTTGGGGTGTTGGCATCAACATAAATGTCCAAATATAAAAAAATGGGGTGGCAAGCGTCAGAAGAATTTAGGACTAAGGATATAAGAAACTTGACTTTTCAACAATAATCTGAAAATGACATTGTCAGTGGGAACAATTGAAAAAAATATATCAAACCGATTAAAAATGCTGGCTGATTCGTTAAACGGAATAAATAAAAGTCGCTCTTTATAATTAGATGAATCTATCATTACTGTATCATCTTCCCTCCGATGGAATTTAATCCGCAACATACAGCTGCCTTACGTCATTACCACATTGTTTACAAGATAGTGGAGTTTTAAATAAAAACTTACGTAAGTCTTCAATATATGACCAAGATGATCAAGGACTAGGATCAGTGTTGTCTGATCCCTACTGTGTACACCACCTATTGTAAACTTCCAAGTCACAACACAAATTGAGTGACAATCCGTTAGTCACTACGAATACACGATAATAACCTTCGCAAATGTTTTCAGTTATTATACTTTCAAAATGCATTTATCCAATATTTTATTACTCATACCTGATTATGAATTATAAAAACTTTCAATGTATCCACAGGTTTACAATTTTAATAAAGACATCGAATTGATTTCACAAGCGACGTTCGCCATTTTCTCCTGGTTGCCATAACGCTCGTCACCCAAACATCATTTTGTCAACGAATTTTTGATTAGCCTGAAGAAAGAAATCAGCCGATTATTGACCAATACACACTGTTCTTAGACTGGGGAATTAATAGAAAATTCCTGCGCAGTCTCGTTAGCTTATGCTATAGTTTCTTTTTTTTTTGAAATAATTAAATCTGTTATTGCATGTAACACATATGCTTATTGTTTTTTCTCATTTTTTTTATTAATATGAACAACTTAAATTTTTATATCCTGCGTATGTTTCACTCTAATAAAACTGAACTACTTTTATGCGTAATTTTCTTTCTTTCTTGAGCTGCAATTTGGCATGGCAAGGTGACGTCCAAAGACAAAATCATCCCAAATTTCTTAAAAATTTTTTAACATCTTAAATAAAAGATGAAGATCTGGACGTCAGAACATACGTTTCAGTAAGTGTTGAGACATAATACAAACATTTTATACAAATTTATTGTTTTTTTAAGCTCAGATTAGATAATCACATGTTTGTGATGCAACTCTTGTTCTACTGCTACAGAGTACTATATATTGGGTATAGCGCTGTCGATTTAAGGGAGTGGTGTAGATTATTTGCGACGGAGGAATAACTTTTTTTTATTTTTAAATCTGAATGGTAGCTTTTCAGGAACAGCAAAGTAGCTTTCCATAACTAAATTGGATTCTTAATAAATAGGCTGTTGTGTTGTTGTGTTAAAACATAATAAGAGACGCCGTGTTCTATCAATAACTTTAATATATACAAGTGACTACTGTTAAGTCTTGACACCGAGAGTTATCAGAGGCAGTGCCTGTAGATAGTACCAGTGGAACTATGACTCATACACAGAGAGTGCTGATTGGTCAGTCACAGATGTATAATGTTACATCTCTCTTACAAAGAAAAAGTTTTAATTAAACTTTTAACAAACTAAATTAATCATAAGCCATTATAATTAACATATCAGAATTAAGCGCGTCTTTGATATCAATGATTACAATTAACTACGTACACATGTCTGAGACAGACTGAGAAGGCATTATACAATTTTAAGAAATTGTATTGCTTGTTTGATAGATATTTAATGTAAACTGATAGTCCTTATCTTGAATCACCGTCAGTGTTTATCAACAAAACCATACAATGTGCTACACTAATGAGTGTTCTATTAGCTGAGTCTCTTTTAACTGTGAGTGCCGGATTTCACAGTTGTTTCATATCCAGGTTATGTCCAGGTGTTTGGAACTAATATTATACTGACACTCTTATCTTTGGTTTCTCTAGCCTCCCAGAACGTGTGTAAAATCCGCCTTGCGGATGAATCCATGAGACCGTTGCGTCAGGCTCAGGTGTACTTTGGCTGAAACATTTAGATTCCATTGACTTTGAAATTGATTTACTGGCATTTGTGGGGAATGGTGATACAACTGTACAAGATGTGTGTTCTATCTGAGGGGAGGGCGGTGGTGGTATTTCATTAGTTTTCAGGAGTAAACATCTATTGCGACAATAAATGGTACCATCTTTGGTGCAAACTGTATATGACCTTTCGCTGTGTTTTCTTACTACTACGGCAGGTTCCCATTTTTGACCTTTCAATTGAACTCGGGCTGATTTCCCTTCCTTAAGTGGTTTTGCGTTTTTGTCATAATAATTCTTAGTTTTCCTCTTACAAAGTGTAATTTTCTTTTTGACCTCAGCGGTGATAGGTGTTTTTGGAATTAATTTTTCGCGGGTTGTTGGGAGAATTGATCTAAGCTGTCTCCCCATCAACAATTCTGCTGGTGAGAACTCGATATCAAGAGCAGTGGCTTGGTACTCTAATATGCCTATAAGTGGTTCTCTGCCGTCGGCTTTTGCTTTTGAGAGTATTCTCTTTACAGTTTGAACTGTTTTCTCTGCTAGGCCGTTTGACTGAGGGTATGTGGGACTCGATGTCACGTGTTTAAAGTCCCATTCTTTCGCGAAGCTTGCGAACTCGCGAGAAGAATAGCATGTTTGATTGTCGCTGACGACTTCCGGTATTCCAAAGCACGCGAAAATGCTTTTCATGTGATTGATAACTGTGCAACTTTTAAGAGCTAACGAGTGCCTTAACTTCGAAATAGCGACTGAAATAATCTACTACAACAATGTACTCTTTATTATCCCATGTAAATAGGTCTGTGGCGACTTTTTGCCATGGATATTCAGGGACGTCATGATTAATGAGAGGTTCCTTTTGGTTAGAGCTTCTGCGCTCTAAGCAGATAGTGCATTTTGACACCAAATCGGAAATGTCGGCTGAGATTCTTGGCCAAAACAAAACATCTCTGGCTCTTTTCAGACACTTTTCAATACCTAAATGTCCTGAATGTACAGTTTCTAGCATTTTCTGCCTGAGGGTTTGTGGTATGACTATTTTGTGGCCTTTCAAGATTAACCCATCTACAACTGAAAGTGTATCTCTATAATTCCAATAGTCGATTATCTCTGATTGACAGCTTGACCTCTTTTCAGGCCAACCTTCACTTATGACCTGTTTCAGTATGACCATCTGGGGGTCTTGTTCAGTGAGAGATTGAATTTCTTCCTTTTTAGGATCAGATACAGGTAATGCTGATAACGCCATATGCACCTGCATATCTATACCGTCAGATAAGATAGGGTATGTATCCGATGAGAACTTACGGGAGAGTGTATCTGCTACGGGTATGTTCTTACCTTGGTAATGTCTTACCTCAAGGTCATAACGCTGTAGTTGCAAAAGCATTCGTTGTAGTCACGGTGGGGCTGCATAGAGGGTCTTTTTCATTATAGAGACAAGTGGAAGGTGGTCAGTTTGAACGTTTACCTTTCTCACGTATACATATTGATGAAACCGTTTGCATCCGAACAGTATAGCAAACATTTCTTTCTCTATCTGAGCGTAATTAATCTCAGTTGTGGTCAAGGATTTTGATGCATAAGCCACGAGCTTATCATCTTGCATTAGGGCGGCATCCAGCGCATATTTTGATGCGTCAACTTGCAAAGTCAGTGGTTTCTTAGGGTCAAAATAGGACAGAACAGGTCCAGGGCTTACTTCTGGTCTGGCTGATGCAGACATGGTCTGTAACTGCTCCTGAGCATATTTATGGCTTTGACCAATGTTAATAGCCCTTTCCAATGTCAACTTTTCACCTTCGTTGATCAGTTTTTCTCGTATCCTTAATGACGATACTCCGAAACCGATTCTATCACGAATCATGTCGTCTTCGTCTTTGAAGACACAGTCCTTGGCTCAGAGTTTCAATGAAGTCACATACTGGTCTATTGTCCTGGAGCCTTGAATTTCATTGTTAAATTTAAATCTTGCAAAGACCGGATTTAATTTTGGTTGCACGTGATGTTTGAATTTTGTAAATAGCGTTGATGGGTCCTTTTTTTTTTTCTTCCTCCATCAGAGTCCATGTGTTAAAAATATCTCTACCTTTGTCGCCTACCCAAAGTAGAATGTAGTTGGCTTTGACCGCATCACTTCTTCTACTCATCGGTCCGTTAAATATTATTTCACAGTGTTGTTGGAATTTAGACCATGATGTGGTAAGGTTAGAATTGTCCCAGTCCATGGTAGGGGTTGGCACGCCGGAAAGATCCATTTCGATGGTATTAAATTCGTATGCAGAATTTTCAACGTTTTTATGGTTTTAAATTCTTGCAAAATCTTCCGTGGATTGTAAAGTTATTGTTTCAAGATATCCATTTACGATCCATGTGCTATTCCAACCATGATATGCTATTCCAACCATGATATCTCACTTCTGACACCATGTTGTGTTATTGTGTTAAAACATAATAAGAGACGCAGTGTTCTAACTATCAATAACTTTAATATATACAAGTGACTACTGTGAAGTCTTAACACCGAGAGTTATCAGAGAGGCAGTGCCTGTAGATAGTACCAGTGGAACTATGACTCATACACAGAGAGTGCTGATTGGTCAGTCACACATGTACGCCACTCCCTCGATAACTCGCGCCCGGATAACTCGCGAACCCACTTATAACGCGGTGTCAGGCATGGCTCCTGATTTTTTTCAAAGAAAATATATTTTAAAATGTGTTGAACAGTGAAAAATGTGATAAGAAATGGTAAATTGGTAAATTAAACCTTGATATATAACTCGTTTTTATCATGAAAATGGTGATTATTGCCCGTAAAGATAGAATCCATAGACACTAATTAAATATCTGGCTAGGTGAAATTCACATTATAATCCTTTAATTTTGTCTCCACTTTATACTGGCAACATACCTATTCTCTTCTATGAAAGCATGAAAAGAGTCAGTCAACCGTCACATCGAAACCCTCGCGTGAGAACCTAATTACAAGCGGGCTTTGTTTGGATCAACAGCGTGAGAAGTGTTTGTTACAATAAAAGAATCAATTAAAAGAGACTGGTGTTGTTTTATCACTTTGAATATGTATTTTGCATCCAATCAAACCAGGTAAGTACCATAAAAGAAAGTTCAAAGGCATGCCAATAGGAGCATACGTTCTCGTATTCGTTACCGTTATCAAATTTAATTTTACTTCACCAATCGAAAATGTTTTCACATTTTATGTATTAACATCATTAAAGTATATAATATCAGTAATGTATCTAGGGCTGTCATCGGTTAAACCGGTATAGAAAAACCTGGATATTGAAACGTAAACGCGGATACCTATAAAAAAAAAAAAAATGGACACACTCGCCAACCACTTCAAACAGGTGTGACAGCTATGGCTATAATTATAAACCAGATTGCTGCTTAATATAAATAAACAATACGTCAGACAGTCTGTTTTGATTAATAAAATTCCTTGGCGTTGTGCCACCGGACCAACCGTTATCCCTGAGGCATTATATTCCAAGGTTAAAACATTTGTTCGATGTGTAATAAACCTCTTTGTAGACGATAACTATTGAATGTGGGTGCTAAATGATCGGTACCTTGCGAGCTCTTTTAAAGAAATCCAGACGGATACCTTTGATTTCCGAACAAACATGTCAAAGAAATCCCACGAAGTATATTATGAACAATCATCACCTAGACCCTTTGAAATCTTCGTAACGCATCAAAGTAATCTTTGCTCATTTTTTTAGTCGACTAGCTCTGCGAATTTCGAAAGTTAGCCATCGTACATGTACCGATATTTCTATTTGCGATATTACGTTTTTACCAATAACTATCTTAAGAATAATAATTCCAAAATAATAACATTTATGCGACTGCGTGGTCACTTGGTATAACTGGGGCACGCATGCGTGGGTGATTCAAATCTGCTGTCAAAACGTGAAGTCGTACATGTGCTAAGCGAATGAAAACCACGTGGAATAATGTTTTGATGATCAATATACAGAAAGTTATCTTGAAATTAATATTACTCTGAGAAAAAAAATAATATATACCGATATGAAGAGATATTTATTCACTGTTAATCTTAGCACGTTTATTGAGTATTCAACACTTTAACATGCCAAGCCAACCCCACCCCCTTTTGCCTATACGTCGATCCCTTTGTTAGTTTTGTTGTTTGTTATAGGTCCCTCGATAACTCGCGCCCTCGCTTATATCGCGGTTGATGTTTTTGGAGCCCGATGTCCGCGAGTTATCAAGGGAGTGGTGTATAATGTTACATAGGCGGTGACTGGTGTCATTCACCAGTTATAGTCCGAAATGGATTTGACTGGGTGCCTTAATTATAGTTGTTAACACGGTTTTTAAACTTTTTATCTCCTTTAAGCTTTGTGTAATATCTGTGCAATGAAAGTACATGTTCAGGTTGTGGTTCAATTGTAATATGTAATCTTTTTTTCTACTTTTTTCATACAGACATTGTTTTTTGTATAAACCAGATGATCTATTTTCTGATTCAAGCATTTTAAAACATCTGGTTGACAGTAGTAGCCGCATGCGTATCCCATGCCCCACAATCGTCGGAAAATTCATGTTTTCCTTTGTGGTTATTAACACTAATGTCTAGTATGACATGAATATTATATTTAGGTCCTGATGGTATATCAGTTAGACAATTGTTGGTGTTAGTAAGAACTGACAAAATGTCTTCCTTGCTTAAAAATCTGTCATTTTGCTTCAGTTGTTTCATGTAACGTTCTCGGTTTCCACAATTAAAAACATTAATTTCATGATCTTTATCGTTCTCTTTGTCCACAAGACCATTATGGCTAGCAGTGATGGTTCTGGCTTTCAAAAAGTTGTCACCCAAAATTTCGCCAACCTCGATATTTTGTCGCCAATTATCAAAAATTGTCGCCAGAACAAGTAGTTAATATTTTTCCAAGTCTATTAATTTAATTGACAATAAAAATTGAAAAAGATCAAATAGTTATTACTTTATTGACAACAAGCAATATAGCCATAATATTACAAAATAAATCATTACATAACTGTTTTGCACTATTTTCATAGTCTTTACATCCCTCATCAATGTCAGTGCACAGGTATGTTTGTTGTCACCTGAAATAAATGTACAGGTAGTCGTCGACTCACGACCACGATTGGTTCCGACAGACCGGTCGTAACACGATTTGGTCGTAAGTTGAGTAGGCTATATGTACAGTACTGTGCAACTGGTAAAACTGGTTTAATATTTGCAAAACATACAAAATTACAAAATACAGGTTTAAAAAATACCATAGGAAACATTTTTCCAATTGCAAAACATAACATATACAAATATATAGACATGTATGAAACATTTTATTGGCTGCTGGTGCTTGGCTGCGGATCGTTGATGTCGTCATCTGAGGCAGCAGTTGGGGTTACCGGAGTTGGTTTTTTCATAAACATGGTGAGCTTTGTCTGAATTGTTTGTTTCTTTTTTTCTTCATAAATTTCACGATACAGATGAAACACATCATGCGCCATCCGTTCAATTCTTGCAAATCGTTCGATGTTTGGGTCCATTGCACTGAAATGTATAAGAAGTTTATTCAGTAAAGATAAACCTTCTGATAATCCCTTAGTGGTGAACTTTCTTTCTGGCTCCTCCTCTTCTTTCTCTGCTTCTCTTCTTTCTTCTTCCGCCACTCTTCCAGTTCAATTAGCTCTTCATTTGTAAGTTCTCCGGATTCTTTGTCTAGCAACTCTTTGACATCTTCCATTTCACACTCCAAAGAAAGGTCTTTAGCGAGTTTTACTATTTTTTCCTGAATCGTTTCGATTTCATGTTCACTGTGAAATCCGTCAAAATTATTAACATAGCGCTTAACACAATTTTTCCAGATGCCATTCATGCACTTTGTCGTCACAGCCTCCCAGGCGGTAGCGATATTCTTGACACTCATCAAAATGTTGTAGTGTTTCCAAAAATCTCGCAATGTTAGTTCTGAGTCAGCATCTATAGCGGATATTGCTTGAGCGAAGGTGGTTCGGAGATAGTTGGCCTTGAATGTAGCAATCGCACCTTGGTCCATAGGCTGGATGAGTGGAGTCGTGTTTGGCGGCAGGAAAACAAATTTTACATCAGGATTGAGATCGCCTATATGTGGTGGGTGTCCAGGCGCATTATCGAGTAGCAATAAAATCTTGAAAGGAATATCTTTCTCCAAACAATATTCTCGAACTTGAGGAATGAAACAGTTCATAAACCAGTCTTCAAACAATCCTTGTGTCATCCATGCTTTACGTTGAGAACGAAAGTAGACGGGCAGTGTGTGCTTGTTAACATTTTTGAACGCACGCGGGTTCTCTGAGTGATAAATTAAGAACGGCTTCAGCTTAAACCCTGCGATGTTTCCACCAAGCAGCAGAGTTAGCCTATCCTTATATGCTTTAAATCCTGGCATGCTTTTGTCCTCTTTGTGAATATAAGTGCGTGCTGGCATCCGTTTCCAAAATAATCCAGTTTCATCAACATTGAAAATCTGTTCTGTTAGATATCCCTCATCTGTAATTAATTTATCCAGACTATCAACAAACGTACATGCTCCTTCCTCGTCTGCACTCGCTGCTTCTCCAGTCACTCGAACACTATGCATTTGAAATCTTTTCTTGAATCTCTGGAACCAGCCAGTACTTGCTAAAAATTCTTGACTGCAATCTTCTCCAGCACGCTCCTTCAGAGTCTGAAATAGACTTCTCGCCTTCATCTGCACAGTAAAAAGACTTAATGATGTCCGTTTTTGAATTTGTTCTTCCATCCAAATATATAACAATTTCTCCATTTCGTGGATGTGCCCGCTTCTTTGCTTTGTTATAACTGTTGATCGCATGGGTGCAGAACCTTTTACAGCTTCACAAATTCTTTCTTGATCTTTCAAAATCGTCGACACAGTCGAGTGTGATAACTTCATATCACGTGCGATCACATTCACTTTCTTTCCTCCTTCGTACTGCTTAATTACCTTCATTTTCGTGTCGAGATCGATGACTTTTCTTTCCTTCTTGGCAGGCTGAGGCGTAGACAAAGACAATTTCCTCTTGGTAGACATCTTGGGAGGGATTTGATGAAAAATATCTAAGACAGATGGGATTACAGTTGAAATGGTACACGCATATATGGTAATGGAACCTGGTATGCACTGTTGTACGCCGCGGCTAGCGATTGTGGTCGTAAAGTCGAATGGTCATAAGTTGCATAGGTCGTAAGTCGACGACTACCTGTATTATCAAATGTAAAATATCTACTTTCCCGACCCCCCCTCTCTCTCTCTCTCTCTCTCTCTCTCTCTCTCTCTCTCTCTCTCTCACTCTTTTTGATAGGAGCATCAAGTATTAAAGCTAATATGTATTATGTATATTATTTGCCAAATAATAGTTTTGTAAGGAACTTTAGTTAAAGAGATTTTAATACTAAAAGCCTATGATTGTACTTTGCAATGTAAGATAAGTGACGTATAATGATAATGCATAATGCGACTGTTGATTTCATGTATTTAGGAATTAAATACCTCCTCCAATCTTTGTTTTATGGCTAGCTTCACAAAGTTCATATCCATCAACCAAGAGTTCAGAAATTTATTCTTGCCGAGCTTTACATGCTTTGTTTTTAGTGAATTACTTCCTAAATGCACGAGTCAACACCTGGCATTAATGTACCATATATGTAAGCATTAATTACCATCATTAAATTAGAAGGAATGAAGAAATGTATCACGGAGCATATGTGCCCCCAAAAAAGTAATTCAGAATAATTATGTTGTTTAGTGAGCAGTGTTGTATGTATATATGAGGTAACAATAAGAAAATAAGGTGGGATATAAAATGTGGGAAATTGTTATCACTATATATGGTAGCTTGAGACCACATTTGAACTATTAACATAAATTCACGACCATTTTTAGGCATTTTTAATTATAACAGAAATGGGCATTGCTTATTTGTCAATTAATTGCTAGTGCTTTTACTCACTGTAGAACAGGCAGTTTCTTTGAAGTACAGTAAAACCTGTCTTGAGAGACCATCTGTTTTGAGATACCATTATCTCCCTGCACAGATTTATCGATTATAGTGTTATGACCTGTTATGAGAGACCACCTGTATTCAGAGACCATTTTTTTTTTAGAAGGGTGGTCTTTCAAGAAAGGTTCTACTTTATGTCGTAGAGGCTTGAGACTAACCTTTATTTATTGTTCAGTTTCGGCAGAGCCATCAAGACTATCAAATAAGGCATGCTGGGGTGAGAGGGATAATGCACTCCACAGGGAGAAACAGCCTGTCCTTTGAGAATTTCATGTGTATTGGACCCAAAAAAATCAGTTAATATTTAGTGAAAACGATACTTAAATATGTCGCAAAAAATTCCTGATGGTAGGTCCCCATTTGCATGTTTTCTGATTCAATCTCACAGCTTGGTTTGTGAAAAGATTTATTCTTTGCATGACACGCTAGAATAACTGTATGGTATTAAACAAATTTATTCAGTGACTGTTTGAATTCTTTAGAAATCTTTCTGTACATTTGAACCTTAACCCTTTAACTACTACAGCTGTTCTGCAGTTTCGCTACTGCTGAGTGATAGCGTATCAGTTACTGAGACTACTGATACTGTTTGCTAGGCTGAATACTAGAGCATCGTCATGGCTGATTACGGAAACTGACAATAAAAACATGGTTACGTTTATATTCATTATTTCATTAGTTTTTGCTGGATTTCAGTGAAATAAAAAGCAGCTTACCTTGTATAGTGTCTGTTATTCATATATTTCCATTTTATTTACTCCTACAACAATCAGACAAGAAATCTCCGTCGCGTAAACTGTTTTGAATCGCACAAAATAAATCATCGTCATTTGAATCAAAATCACATACATCTAGTGTTGAAATGGGACTAACATCATTATCTGATCCATTTACTAAGAATGATCCATTAAACTCTTCGATATTGCTTGCACTGAACCCTTTAAAGTCACAAATATCTGACTAGGAATCCATTTTTGTTTATCTCAACTACATGTGTTTTGTACATTGCCGGAAATTTCCTTCCCAGTCTAAATTTAACCTCTCAGCTTTCCAACTGGTATCAAAATGTTCAGTAACCAGTCTTCTCATTGGTTATGATAATGAAAAATAAGTAAATATCTGTACTTTCAACCAATCAACGTTTAGTTAACATAGCAGTTACGTCCGCATATATGCGACACTGGGGTTTTGAGTACAGCAGAATTACACGCTCATAAGCGACACTGGGGTTTTAAACAAGGCTTATCGACACTGCATATATGCGTCAGTGGGGTTCAGGAGCTATTTACAGGTGACGCTCAGATGCGGTAGTCGTAGTTAAACGGTTAAACACACAAAGGGCATTATTCATTGGAACGTATTTGGATTTCTTGGAACTATTGGAAAAGGACTTTTAGGAAGTTAGGAATTCATTCACCATGATGTAAGCGAATTTAATTCTTTATCTTCTTCATTTTGAAAAATAAATTATTTTCAATTACAGTCGAACCCGGTTATGTCACCGGCCTAGGGGTTTGCCAAAAAGCATCAAGATAACCAATGATTGAGATAAACGAAAACCAATATGATTTGATAACCAACATAGGGGATCAATCCATCCAATGTAAATAAATGCTACATAATTTATGTTTCAACAAGATAGTACTCCTTCCAATGTTTTCTTCTGGTTTTGGGCATGTTTCATTTGATTTACATAATGTTTGTGGTGGATTTTGGCAGGTTATAGGTGGTTTTGGGCAGGTTTTGGGTAAATCATGCAGTCTGCTAAGCTAGGCACCAGCTTATACATTTGTTAGAGCCAGGGCACCAAATTATGGCAGATAAAGGAAAATTATTTTAATTAACAGATAACCAAATATTGCATACATAAAATGACAAATTTTTAAAATTATTTAGACAGGATTCTATCCTATTACTGTATGTTTACTTTACCTAATGTCTGCATATACATATTTGGTATTAAAATTCATCTACCAACTCCACAAAAAAATGATATTAATTATAATCATTGAAGAAGTTCAGATAAATAAGGAACCAATTTGTGTTTTGGGACAAGGTGCTTTGACTTTATATATATATATATATATATATATATATATATATATATATATATATATATATATATATATATATATATATATATATATATATATATATATGAACAACTCTGAACAATAATCCTACTGTTTTGTGGGTAAATATTTAACTGGCATTCTGTTATTGAAAAACATGTTTTTTGTATGAATAAAATCATATTGTCAGTTGACAAATGATTCAGAAAAGAAAAAACGTATCATTTAAAGGAGAAATCCCAGTTTCTCCCACCCTCAGGCACTAAAAGCAGCAATCACCATAAAAACAACCAGGTAGTGCACTTCTGATACAAATTAAAATGCAAGCATACCAACATGTACCCAAAACTATTTAAAGCACACCACAAAGTCTACTGGTTTTGGGGATGTGGTTGGTTAAAAGGGCAGTTTGTGTCACTATGCACATTTTGTAAATGTTTTATTCTGACCATGTGTTTTACCCACAGTATTGATTGATCCTAGCTGTTCATTTAAACCATACCTAATCAGAAACAAAATTCATGCTTTAAATAGTTTCTTTTCTCTATCGTTAAATTGTATTTTGTGTGCTGTAGAGAAAAAGGATACTTAAAATAGGACATAAATCAACTTACCTTTTAAGTTAAGTTTTGTCATTATAATATATACAGCAGTCATTCTGTTAGTTAAAATATTTGTAGCCTCAAGGAAACAATCTTTGTAAAATACCTTGCATTCATTACAGCCTCAACCAATACATTCTCTCGCTAAAGGAATCTATGTAATATATGCAGCATAGTTGCGATCAGCTTAGCTTATCCTCATTTTTGCGAGACATCAATATTCATGAGGTTCTCATTAAGGATTGTCTATAGGCACCTGTAACGCAATTATACTGGTTAGCCACCAATTGTCTCCATGTACCAATTGTCACCATAGTAATAATAACTCACAACCGCATGCAAAGTTTTGGTTCCTGTTTAGAATATAAGAAGAATGATTTAAGCTGACAAGTCTGGGTGAAAATAAGAATTAGGTAAGTCGATTAAGTAAAGAAAATAACCAAAATCACCACTTTAGCCCCATATGCCTCCATTTACTGACGTGGGAGTCACATGGTACAATTAGCATACATAGGTCAACAAGAACTACATCATATAACCATACCTTGATGTAGGCCCCCGCTTTTATAGAAGATGCTGTAAATGAGAATTAAAACATTTCCATGATTTAGCATCCTCAATTAAGTGTGTAACTTTTTCTACACTTGTCCAATAATACAACAAATAGCATGGCTGCAGCATTCATCCATAATTTATTATCCGATCTTCTTAACACAGCATTCAATTCCGATCTTCTTAATACTAGCATTCAAAGCATCTCCAGACTCCATATGTTGCTTGCAAAGAAAGGTCAAGGGCCAGTAGCTAGGGAATGTTATTTATTTTTCCCAAAATGGGGGACAATTCTTTTAGAAAACATTATACTGACAAACAAGTGTTACACTTCCATGGAACCATGTGCGCCATGTAACTATCAATTATTTCAGGTCATATCAAATAATTTCTAACTAGTAAAATTAAATACTATTTTGGGACAATTAAAAATTAACCAACCTCCAATTTGTAATTTAGTATGTTTTATTTATTGTCCTTTTGGTTATCAGAAATCTACATGAAACAGCAATAAAAAAAAATAAACTAGTCACCTGACAAATAATAGTCCACATATTAAGGCATCTAGAAGGTGTTTTCCACTGCACATTATTTTATTGGCTTTTACTTTAAGCTGTATTACATTTTGTGCATTATTATACTTCATTGTCACAATTATAATCATGAGAAAGATAAATGATTTTTTTGCTCAAAAAAAATTGACACAAGCAACATGAAAACTGTCAAGAAAAATAACATCTTTTGGTGAATGTTACCTACAACAGTAAAGATAAGAAATTAACGATTCAATTTTTTATTTTTGTAGTAATGCCAAAGGTATAGAACAGAAGAACAGTCTCCCATGTCATCTGTAAAGCAGAAAAAGCTCACAATTTCACAAGCATCTTAGTAATTTCAAGTCTCTATAAAAACTGTAGAAGACCATGTTAAGTGGAAAGATAAAAAGAAAAGGCCTGTGGAAAGATAAAAAGAAAGGCCCCTGGAAGATGTCTGATGTTAACAACAAATGAAGAATTGTCCATGGTCAATTATATGAAGTATTCAGCACAACAGGGTTTTATGTTTACCAGGAAAATTACCAGGCAATATGTAATTACCATCATGAAGCAAAATAACTGCCATTATATATTCAACATGCATAAAAGTCCCAGCGACAAGTGGTTCTGAAAAATTTTTAAGAGATATCCTGAACTATCAGAAACATGCTTAGCCACAGGAACAAGGCAGAAATAGGAGTGTGATGCATCAATACTTCACTCTTCTTGAAGACACACTACACAGATTAGGATTAGACAACAATCCAGATCAGATTTTCAACTGCAATGAAACCGGATTTAGTGGAATAGAAAAAAGTACTTAGAAAGTTATTGGTATCAAAGACCAACACAGTTACCAACAATTTGTCCCAACATTCGGTTACATCACTGCATGGACAAACTTGACAGCCACATAAGCATAGATGTCATCAAGCTTACACAAGAGAATCAAATTGAGCTATTAGCATTGCCACCATACACAATCCACATTCTACAACCATTGGATGTGCAAATTATTGGTCCACTGAAAACAAAATTCACCTCAGTTGCACTTAATCTTGGTTATATTAACAAAAATCAAATATTAAAAAAGAAAAACAAGTTTCCAACAGTACTGTCTCATGTTCTTGTTCAGTTTTCCACCTATCAGGTCAAAGAAGCATTTGGAAAAACTGGTATTCATCCATGAAATCCTGATGCTATTGACAGGACACAGCTTGTCAATAACCATCTGAAAAGGGTAAATTGTCAGTCTGTACCATCCACATCAGCAAAACCATTTTCTGATGAAGAATTACAGGCATCAAAATCAGTCTGTTCAATATGGTGGTAGTTATCTTGGTAACAGAAGGCCTTATGCCTCATCACTTATCTAACATCTTTCCAGCAGTGCCAGTTAAACCGCAAACTAGAAGAGCAAAACTGGTGTTACATTCAAGAGTACTACCTTGTGACGATTTTTACAGGCAGTTAGAGGAAAAAGCAACAGGATACGAAAAAGCAAGAACTGAAAGGACATATGAAGGACAGATTAGAGAAAACAGCAGAAAAAGAATAAATCAAGAAAATGTTTGGAAGAAAAAAAATAAATCTAGTTCTGATTTAGATATGGTGTGTGTAGGACCTCTGATCCACCATTGGAAGAGTCTGATGATGAGAATGCTGAAGATGAGGATAAGGATATATTCTGGGTACAGTGTGGCAAGTGTCCACAGTGGTACCACTAGACCTGTGTTGGAATACATTCTCATGAAGAGGGTAACCTTAGCAAAGATGACAAGGAGTTCATCTGCAGTCTCTGCCTGAACAATGAAAAATAGTTACATTAGTGTTAATAAATAAATTAGTAATAATTTTTTTTATGCTGCAATAATGATTATTTATAATAATTTCATTAATGTTGTGTGGCTTTTATACCTTTTCTCCAAAATAAGATGACACGGAATTAATCAGCATCCAGTGCCTGAATAATTAAAAATAGTTTTTTTTAATGACAATAACAAAATCAGTAATAGATTATTTATTGTACAATAATGGCAATTGTTAATAATTTGTTTAATGGTGTTTTGTTGTTATACATTTTCTTCAAAATATTATGAAAATATTAAAATAATTTTATTTGACTCTTGTTTTTAATTGTGTATTTACTTTTATGATTTCCTTGTCAATGTTTTTAAATTAATTTATAATTATCCATTCAGCTAATTACACAAAATTGGTGTCAAAAATGATGCAACTACTTACCTTGCTGTTCCAGAGTCAAATGTCCAATAATGGCAGTACATATTCCCTGTAAGGCTGGAAATAAATATCAACTTTATTATTATTCATGTCAACAATATGTTAAGGTCAAATTAATTAGAATGTTTTCTAAATTTTCGTTCTTTATGATAATGAGCTGTCAAGTATGACATGTGAAGCCTGATGGTTTTGTGTATAGAAACTCACCTTTTCGAAGCTGAAATTGACATATCTTCTGATCCTAACATTTTATAACCATGTTTACAGTGGTTACAGCATTGATTTCTGCTGTGTATTGTACAAAGCTGTTTTGTATATGTAATTTAATTATTTGTTTGTTTTAAATTTTATTTTACACTATTAGATGTTATTATAATGATCATTTTGTCTACTGGATTTGATTTTATTTTTTGTTGAGGACATTCAATTCAGTTCTGTCTAAACTGATAAACAACCAGTACTTGAAACATTTTATCTTTTGTAGACCTAGATTTAGAGTCTTTTATTAGGCTTAACATAGTTACTGAAATGGCAGCTTCTGTGTATGAGCTAGTGAAGAACCCAAGAGGAAGGAGTTCTGTTTGAAATAATTGGTCAGTAAAAAGGGAGTTAGCACTAATATGATTGACAAAACTCGCTGTGTGTAATATGTGTAAAACTGAAATCAAGCACAAAGGCTTTACAACAAACCTCGTTACTCATTTATGGCATCAGCATCCATCATTACTTTCCATAAGCGCTATGCAAAAGTGAAACAACTACTAAAATTAATGCTTAAGGTTCCATTAAAAGTGTACATACTGTTTCACACCAAAGATCACAGATATGCTAGGTGCACAGGCTAAATACAAATCTTCAGCACCAAGATCCACAGCTATCACTTGTGCCATAGCAAGTTTTATTGTTCACAATTTCAGCCATAAGTGTTGTATCAGTTGTATCGAACAAAGGATTTTTAAACAAGGGCTCAGTGATTGATCCACGCTATGTTGTGTCATCTAGACAGGTCTTCTGAGATAATTATCCCAGATATGTATTTACTAGTCAAGGAAGATGTAAAAGCATGCTTGCACATAGCATCTAAGGTTCCATTAAAAACTGACAGTTGGACTTACAGAGCAACAGAATTATGTGTTAAATAACTGCATGTTGATTGGAAACTTCAGAGTTATGTGCTTCATGTACAAACACAGGTTCTACCTGAGAGTCACACAGGTGCAAATATTGCTGCAGTTCTGTTGTCAGCTGTTAATGAATGGGGAATTCCATGCAATCCTACTCTGGTAACTGACAATGCTTCAAACATGGCTGTCACAGCATCAGAAGCAGGATGTAACCCATATTGGTTGCTATGCACACGCTTTAAATTTAGCTGCCCAGAAAGGCCTGAACATTAATGTTGGCATACTTCATGGCAGGATCCGAAGAATTGTCAAGCTTTTTTCACAACAGTGCAGTTGCTGCAGGATTACTCAAGAGACAAAATTGAGCTCCAAACTTACCAAAAATACAAACTAATTCAAGATGTTTATACCAGATGGAACTGAGCAGCTTAATGATTGAAAGGTTTCTGGAACTGCAACCAGCTGTATATGCTGCCCTAACCAGCAAAGAGGTGCATAGTGAGAAAAAGATGTAAGTTGGAAACTGATATTAGCGATGTGAAGAAGTATTGGCGTGTTTGAAACCACTACGGACAATCACAACATTGTTATGCACAGAAGAAACACCCACCACATCCATTATTCTTCCACTGCAGAATCAACTGTTGACTACACTTATGGCACCTTCTGATCATATTCAACATTGGTGAAATACATGAAAGCAACTGATGTGAATGATTTTTCAACCATGAAGGAAACAAGGATTTCCTCAAGATAGCAACTGCTCTGGACCCCAGGTTCAGAAACCTCCCTTTTCTGACAACAATCTATTTGAAGTCTACAACCACTTGGCTCTGGCTGGATTCACTTCTTACAAACAGAATCAGCCAATGAAAGTTAAACTGATGAGCCACCTCTTCCTGCATTAATAATTCCTTGTCATCAGAGGATATCAGCACAACTATATCTCAACTAAATCAAAAGAATAAAGACAGATAAAGATGCTTCTGACTTATCCCCATTAGCTAAAGTTAACTCCTAGTTTTTTTTTTTGTCTTATCTACATCTGCTGACGCTTGCATTGCTCAAACAGATGTAAGTTATTTTTCTCCAAAGATAACTACAGTCCTACCCATTTATGTTGACATCCTCGGTCCCAAGGAAATATTGTTGACATAGGCGGATGTTGAGATAAGTGTTGGGAGGCTGGTGGAAGAAAGATGCAAGTTAAATTCACCAGTAAGGGGTGATTTGTTGTCAGTGAGTAGCATTTGCACTGTTGAGAAAAGAAAAAATGGAAATTTTGAGTACATGAAGACAAAACCAGTTTGAAAGACACTTGTATATTGACAAACTACATATTGGTTACCTTTGTGTAATAAAATCCACAATAAAATATTGCATCAGTCACATCCTGATATGAAAAACAATATGATATTCAATGTTGGCATTATCAGTTATTTACATGTTTCAAGTATATATACATGTGCTTAAATTTGCCTAGATTTTGATCAGTCTGTTCCCATTTTATTGAGAATACCAAAGGATGGGGCTATTCATGGGGAAATTAAAACCTGTCGCCAAGTTAATTTAAACAGTACATTATTAAATTAAAGAAGTCAACGTGAAAAGTACATAAAAGCGAACAAGCGATATGCAGCCGATATGATTAATGAAGACGTAAAATTGTATACATTGACACATTCTAATGAGGTAATAAAAGAAAATGATTCTTGCGATACAATATTGTAACAATGTCAGCTCAAGTGGCATACATTTAAAATATGTTCCGGAGATAAGTTATAAATTCTCTCAAAATGCAATTACTCTGTACATGGAGCAGTAAAAGATATTAATGACAAATACAATGACCTTTAATTATCCATAGCATAATCAATGCATAAAATTACAATAAGATTTAAATTAAATTTAAAGTAAAATTAAATGCTAGCACAACAAGTGGGCATGGGAGATAATGAGAGTACACACATTTCTGAACTTCATGCAAGCTTCTTCTGTTTGAGCCTTGACAGATGTTCTCTCTGGAGAAGACGCAAGTTTTCCAAGTGACTATGCGCTTCTTCTGCTTGTTTGTAGAAGTTTTCACATGTTGATATTATATTGTTTTCTAAACAAGTGATGTGGTTATTACAGTTTATGGTGGAATTAAAAGCATATCGTATTTTATTAAATGCAAGGAAATTGCTCATTATTTTAGTACAAAGTATGCAAAATTAACATTCATGTCATAAATGTTATCAGTGACCAATACATATTGATATGTATTGCAATGCATACACAATATATTGCAATGCATAGTTTCTTTGCTATACTCATCCCTATTGTACACTGTTAAAGTTTTGTTTCATCTCTTTCTCTCACACACATGCGCACACTCATGCAGTAAAACTGATTTCAAGTTCTTTATATTTTTTTTGCAATTGGATAAAAGAGTATTGTTGCTATAAAATACAAGTTGCTCATAATTTCTTGACAATGTGGATTCATATGGTTGCATGCAATTTACCAGTAAATAATACCCATTTACATGTTCAAACAATCTTAATCATTATGCCAACATTACATAACATAACTACATATGATCTAAATGCAGACAAGCTTGCACACTCCTGTCTCATTCACTAACAACAAGAACTCTCTCTCATTCACTAATAACAACATTAATCTTTTTGAGTACTTGTATTTTTATTGTAGTTAGATTCATGAATTGAGAGCAGAATGAGGCAGAAAATATACCTTTACTTTGTACCTTTGTAAAGTTAGGTTGTCAAGTTGCATGTGTTCTGTAGATCTTGTTTAGGTAAAATCGATTTATTCTTCTTACATGGTCAGTACCACCTAACGATAATTATTATTTTACATATATATTCTTCGTACACTGAAATTAATAATTATTTTTTGTGTATGAAAAATTACATGAAATACATTGCACTTTTGATTTTAAACTCATCTTTGTTAAAGAGTTAGGGTGTGGGAGAAGTGGGGGTGTATTTATCTTAGGAAATGATTTATTATTCCTCAAGTTAACTAACTGGATAAACATGCATGTACTTTTGAGAAAATAAGTAAAATTTGCTCCAAATGGTGGGGTTAAGTGGGAGTTTTCACTACACTACTTATCTCTTTCGCAAGCTGTGAAATGTTTAAATAATTTTTGGGTAATGGTTGATAATATTTTGCTAGATTAAAGACTGTAAAAACTTGTGCAAGTTTACAAATGAACACTAAAGAGATTCATAAACTAGTGCAAGAAAGGTCTTAATATTTATAACAATAAAATCTGGCTTTTGAATTTATAAAACTGAAAATTATTCTTCATTGCAGGCCAAAATGACAAAAATAATGGAAGTGTTGAATTGTGAATCAAAAAGATAATTTGCTTCATTTATTTTTATCAAGCCATCCATGGGAGACAGTCGTTAAAGCAGCTTGGCGGAAATATCCCAACCCCATGAACCCATCAGTGGTTGGTTTGGATGTAGTCGACCGTTTTGTAGACAAAGATGGTATTTTACGAAGTCATCGTTTGATGAGTACCAAATGGGGAATTCCAGACTGGGCAGCTAAGGTAATTTTATGTTTTATAGACATTTGCACAACTATACCTTCTGAGACAATTCAATCCACATAATTGATCATGTAAGACAAATAATAACAATTACAGGAATTTTCTACCCTATTCAAAAACATGAGCTAAGTCCATACATGCCAACCATTACACTTTTGGCCTAATCATTATGCTTTTTTTCACTAAATTACGCCTTACACATAAAATCTACTTGGATTATGCTTTTTCGGTATATCCCCCCCCCCAACAAATAATTAATTTGTTATCTCATTTTTATTAACATCCCACTAATCGCACAAAATGTAGAAAAGATGGTTTCTGAGTAACTATGACATAAAAGTACACTTGTCTGTAGACTAGCAGTGACTTTACTTAGTGTTTTGTTCTATTTATAGTAACTGCCCTATTTCCAAGAAGACCTCTGTTTCTATTTATAGCAGCTGTCTGGCTAAGGACATTACAGAATGATTTCTAATTTTTAATCTTTGCTCGTATCCTCTGTTAAAAATAATATGAGGTACAGAACCATTCTGGCAGAATTTGGCGGTAAAAGTCATCCTATTTATTCTAGTCGATGTGTATGTTGCAGTAAAAATGTTTCTCAAATGATTTCATAGATGAAAGAAAAAAAAGCCAGAAAAAAATGACTCAGAGATGAATACATGAATAACACAATACAGTGCCATTCTAGGGTAGCTTCATGCCCATTGCACGCTGTATAGAAAGGATTTTGATAATGGTCATAGTGTAAAACAGATTTCTTGACTTAGCTCATTTTGCTATCTCTAATACTAAGGTAACTTCTTTTTTACAGCAGAACTAAATTATGGAAACAAATTTTATAAATGCAGGGACATTATTGACTGTGCTCTTAATAGAATACTGACTATAACTAGTGGGATAATACAGCTTTGGCCCTTTGTTGAAACGGATGCTTCCTGACGCCAAAATTGCAGAAAATATGCATGTGTTTTGTACATATGTGCATTGAATTTTATTATGTTATATGTTGATTATGCTTTTCCTGCTCAGATTACTCCTTTTATCCACTTGGATTATGCTTTTTCCTCGCCAGTGGTTGGCATGTATGTAAGTCTATGGAATTTGGGTGGTGGTTTCCTTGTTAATTAACTGAATTTAAAATGAAATGATTTTTGAACATCTGTATCATTCAAAGTAAATGTTGACTTTGAAGGCTACTTATAACTCTGAAGATATATACAAGTCCAGTACTAGCAGAATTTACTTTTATCAAATATTTATTCCCATGAAAATTCCAAAAGGGGGCTTGTTCTGTGTTAACTGCTGTTGAATTATGACTAGCTTATTGTTGAGGTTTCCATTCTATATTGTACAACTGATGTGAAACAAAAGAAAACATTAAATATTTCATATTTTTATTAGGTTGTAATATCTCATCAGTATTTTAATCAACTGGTCAGAAAAAAATACAAAAACTAATGTATGGATTGACTATTTGAGCAATATACAGTTTGAACTTTCTATATGTCTTCCTCAAATTTGCCATATTCTACATGGATACAGGGCATTTAGCCCAAAATATAGTCAAACATGGATCCCTAACTCATATTTACTGCATTTTTTCGGACACTATTTTTGGACACCGTTGTTTTGGGGAAAATATAATATTTAAATGTCTTGTAATTTTTCAGATGTTGCTCCTCTATAATTTTTTTCTACATCGTATGTCTAAGAAGATCTGCGTCATTTTAAAGTAAAATTCAGTGTGTTTGCCGTTAACTGTACAAATTTTGCTTACTTTGGTTGCAAATATGATTGGTTGTCAGTGTAGACATCGTTACACATGAAACCCTTTCAAGAAAGTGTGACAGTTATGACTGATCAGGAACCATAACTTCTGCTTTATATCTTTAAACAATACATTAAAGAATTGGAATGGATTTGTAAATTCATTGGCATCATGCAAGAAAACAAAACTCTTATCACTGAGGCAGTTGTATCACTGTTTAAAGATAGTTGTTGTTCTACAGGTAATAAACCTCTTTGTAGATGATAAATATTGATTGTGTGTACTACATGTTAAGTACATTGTGTGCTCTTTTAATGAAATCCAGATAGCTGCCTTTTATTTCCAAACACACCTGTAAAGAAATCCCACATGCATCAAAACAATCTTTGAGCATTCGATTGTTTGGAGTTGACAAGCTCTGCTTATTTTTAAGCTACCCTCGGCTGGGTGGGGAAAAAAAAAAGAGAGGACCGCAACAAATAGATCACTTTGCTTTTTAAAAAATACCTAAGGTATTAATCGCACCAACTCATACTTTTGCAACTTGCTTATTTTTACCCTTCCTAGGCATGCGTGCAATACTCACCCCATATGTAGCATCTAAGATCAGCCATCTTATATGTACCTGTATTTCTACTCACAATACTGCCCATAAAATGTTTCTATCATAAATATCTTCAGAATTATAAGTCCAAAATCTTTTTAGTTTGTATTAATATCGTAATTACACAGAAATAAAGCTTGTGTATGCTTTGTAAGGTAGATTTTAATGATCACTGAGTAGCAGAGGGTTAAACTGGATTGCAAGATTACTAATATGGCGGTTCTTTTAGAAATTACGCACACAATTGTGGATCAAATACATGTATGGCTGCATTTTTTGGGATGGACATGTATCAAATAAACAAAATAGGCAAGTAATGCTTGATTTTCGTTCATTATTTTTTTCATGGTGTTAGACAAAATACTTGTTTTTCTTCATGGCAGCACATCATCCCATGAGTTAATGGTAACTTTGTTATGGTCGGGAGGAGCAAAACTTATCTTCTCGTTTGTTTTTGGACAGCTAATTAAAAAATTAAAGTTCCAATTGGGAATTTTTGCACTAAAATCAGGAAAAGTTTACAGTTTTTGGTACTGAGAATGTTGCTGATGTTCTACCCTAAAATAGGGCCATAAAAATCCCTGAATTGGGAATGTTATTGTGCAGTATGAATTTGGTAGAATAAAATAGAAGGTTATTGCAGAATGACTTTTAATATGGAGCAATCTGGATTTCGCAGATTTTTATTTCATGGTAAATATATGATACCGAATCTTACTATCAAATAAGACATTAGTTAATTCCCTTACTCTACGATAGCTTCTTCTGTACAATTACTATAATCAGATTACACTTTCTCCAAGCAAAATTTCTGTTAAATGGGAATAGACACAACATGGTGTTCATTCTCCCAATGTTTTGATGTTGATGGTATTGTGATACATTGAATACTCTGTATATCATTATGTTTATAATTCTACCTATGGCTAGATGAAAAGTCATCATTTCAGTAAACATTCCTTGGATCCTTCTGTGCCTGATAGGCAGCAAGAGTCAAGAGCCTATATGCATTATTCGAATGGAATCATCCAAAACCTCCCTTTTCATTCTTTAAATAATAGTATTTGCACTGCCCGTTATAAATTTACAATACTAATAATCCATGAGCGCAGTTTTCTGAATCTTTTCACAAAGACGAATTTGCTTGTGTTTTTGTAGACTCTTATATAATGTCTTACTGATTATGTTGTTTTATGCATTCATCTCATTTTAAATGATAATTTAGCTTATAGGCGTTTCTGGAATGTGCTATGTCAGCGAAATTTCAGCTGTGGATTTACAAAGAAAACTTATGGCAATACGTTCATATAATGTAAGTAGAAAATGATTCTGTTTGCACCAAACTCTCTAAATTTAGAATTTGAACTCTGGATTAAAGTCAAGAAAATTTTCACCTTCTAGTCTTTCTGCAAAGTGAAATTTTGGTAGTAATTTGTATGGAAGTTCAATGGTAAATTTCTCCAAAATCTGGAATCCAGCATATTGAAAACTTTAGACTTGAATTTGGAAAAGTCTTTTACCAGAAAGTGGAGGTCTTAGGAAGTGGGACTGCAGGGCTTTTCTAATCATGTGTGAGCTAGGTGATTTATCTGCCTGCTGTTATTTTACATAAAGCTACTTAAAAAAAATATCCCCATTGAGGCAGTCCCCCACCCCACCCTCTTTGGTAACTCACCCTCCAACTTGCAGTCTAATTGAAGGCCCTGACTGTGACTCCAGTAACTCTTGGTAAATCTGTTTTCTGGGCAAGTATAATTAACTTCTATGAATCATGTCCTCAGTGTATGACAAAATTTTTATAGTCCTTTGACCCTGAGCCAGAGTCTAAATTCATTGCTTAGAGAGTTTTTTGTATACTGTTGCATGTGGTCTTGTTCTGTTGTTTCTCAGTTATAAGAGATTTATTTTAGATTTTAGGTCGTGATCGTATTTGTTATGCAAGTGAGCATTCAGAGGTGGACCCAAAAAAGCGCATGATGACATTGAGGTCCAGGAATGTGAGTAGCTTTTTTTGTTCCATTTTGTTGTTATTTTGCAAGCTTTCATTAGCTTGATTCCAAGACCCTGTTGAGGGGTAGTGGTTTCCAACAGTGGCATTGAGGATGATGGTATATAGATATTCTACTCTAAATATTTAAGTGTAGGTTTGACTGGTTTTCTACTCTCCTGTTTCCCCCCTTGATTCTCTAAATACAATAATTTTGCTTGAACTGCATGATATACTGTATTTAACTTATTTTTTAAAACTTTAATTTTTCTTACACAATCCAGTTATCAAAATAATAATTATTTAAATGTATCATAATTTTTTGTACATATCACTTTGTATTTTTGGACAAATCCATTAAATTATCAGACATAAATTTTCTTCTAAGAAAGTTATGTCTGCAAAAAAGATCGAAACTACTATATTGCCATTTTGATTTTACAAAAATTAATAATTGTTGGTGAGAAAATTGATGCATAAACATGGGTACATGCAGCAAAGGTCAAGCGGGTTCATGTGACCACCTGGTAATCATACTGTATGTATATATATATATATATATATATATATATATATATATATATATATATATATATATATATATATATATATATATATATATATATTAATTCTGACACGTTTAATCATGCAAATGAATCTGAAAATAATGTCACAAGATTCTATTCAAAACAGTAAAAATCAGCTCTAGTTTCAGACTGCTTACTATAATCTCCTGGCAGGGACTGACTCCTTAACCCCCACCCCCGAAAAAAATCTTGAAAAAAAACCCCAACCTGCAAAATATCCTGAAAGCGCCTATGTGCATAAGCTCCCTTAATGTCATTACAGAATCTACTGGTGTTTATTAAGAAATGGACAAAGGACTTCACAGACCATACCTTTAAATATTATCGTTAATTAGTTCTGCTTATTAAGTCTGTCACCGTAACAAAACACCACATGCATTTTAAAACAAGTTCGGAAGCCCTTTCATGTTTTCTTATCCAACAAAAGTTACATCCCAGTACATGCTAAAGTGAAGACCATTGGTTAACTAGTCCTATTGTTTCATTATATTCATACAAACAAAAAATATAAAACCTTGTTATTTTCTATTGTAAATTTGAAAGTCATGGACTGCAAGAAATCGATTCATATTTGTTCATACACTATCTTTTGACTTGGATATGATTAACAATTTATTGCAAATCTATTTTTGGGGACCCCAAGTGGTCTAAAGTGCTCTTCGTTACGGATCACTGCCATCTCACCTCTGTCTCTGTGGGTTTGAGTCTTGTATTTGGCCAATGTGGGTATGTGAGAAAGCTTGCCAGTAGCTTCTTGTGAGTGAGTGTTTCTTTCCAGGGTTTTCCCCGGATTTTTCCTCCAATGTTAATTCTGGCAGCCATGTATAGCCTATCATGTGCTGAAAAATGGTGTTAAACCTTACAACAACAACAAATCTATTCTGTGATATACCCCACTATTATCTTTTTTGGCGAGTTTGAATAACAAGTAATGCATATGATCGCTTGTCTTTATAACATCTGCTGTATGGACAATGGCTTCAACAGCACAGTGACAGACTTTCATTTCCCTCAAGAGAGCCTCATTTCGAAACTGGCAGCCTTGCTGATTTGACCTCTTCTGTTAATTCTTGCCTTCAGTCTGGAATAACCAAAGCATATGCATGTTTAATTACCGTGTAAATAACACAGCATAGCCATGTGGTTGTTGTGACAATCTACATCGTAACTAAAACAAGAACGAATTGTTGATATAGCTGTGTTTCTTGATAATGGAATATAGTATGGTTGTAATACATGAGGATTATCATACTCGTCAGGTAACTGAAAAGTCTTCTTTTTTTTCTCTTTGCAAAAGCTACAAATAAAACCACCCTGAATAAATACGGTCTTGTACATTGACAAAATTTTGTTTAATCTTTCTTGCACACATGCATGCACACGCTTACATGCATTAACTAAAATGTGATTTCAGGTTCTTTATTTTTTATTGCAATTTAATAATGAGATTATTGTTGCTGTAAAAATACAAGTTGCACTTAATTTCTTGACAATTTACCAACAAATAATACCTATAATTAATACATGTTCAAACCATCTTAATCATTTTGCCAACATTACACAACATAACAGATACATAGCTCTAAATGCAGACAAGCTGTCAGCCTTAGAATGTGGCAGTGATAAAACAGCCATGCTCAGCTTGCAAGAAAGATAAGTCAAATTTCTAAGGTAAATTTTTTAAAGTTGCCGACTGCTTTCCTGTACTCATCCAATCTAAGCTCTTCCAAAGGAAAAAGTTTAAGAGTTGGACATATGTTTCCACATTTTTATATGAACTGAAAGAAAACATGTATTACATCACTTAAATATTCCTATTTAAATCTCTTAAATTAAGAACAATTCAACAGAACAAAATTTTTTTTAAATATCACCCAATTTAAGCCAACATGGACTGTCCATGATCCCGATATTACTTGTTACATCTCTTCTGGTAATTCTTGCCTTCAGTCTGGAATAACCAAAGCATTAACCATTACATTTTGCCTTAAATTCTTCAGATTACAACAGTAAGGTGATCAGTTAATTCCTTCTTCCTCTATAACAAAAATTTTGAAGGTAATCTCTGAATAATCTCATTTTGATTCTGTTATGCCCACCTGAACAAGACATCAGTGCTGCCAAGTTTATATTGATTTTGCATAAGGGTCTCAAAGGTGTAAATAATAGTCTGTCAAATGTTGATCACTGGCACATACAGTTTATTTTAGACAGCATATACTCAGTAGGAAATTTTGCTAGAGATGAATTATGGGTAATTACGGCTGAAATCAACATGCATCATAAAAATGCTCAGGTTGGAATGCATCAGATTTGGATAAAATTTAAATTGCATCAAAATCTGAGGGTACATGTCTTCTGAGAACCCAGTATAAACATATACAGTAACAACAATTATTATTTTTTGAACCAATTTCTGCAAATTTTGATCATTTTTTATAATAATTTGAGCAAAAGAAATGTTTTTTTTTGTAGATGTTCCATTGTTTATATATGCGCAATTAAAATAAATGTTACATGCCATTACAGAACATTTTCAGCAAAATTGTTGTTTATTATAGCAGACTTGATTATTCTTGTATGATTTTTGTGTAATTTATAGAGCCTTTTCCTGTGAATATATAGAGTTTACAATTTTTGCTATCAGTGTGTCTGTCTAATGCAATTCCAACCATATTTGGCACTCCCTTGTTATAATGCAGACCCAGTGAGTCCGATGATTCTGCCTTAGAGTGAGACACTGCATTATAATGAAGTAAATAATTTTACATAAACTAGAATCCGTAACCATGCTTACTTTTATAACAGTTTCATGTTATAATAAATCTCCTTATGGCGCTGGAGTGCCATATTTGTTACAATATCATTCTCAGTCTGAGTTACAAATGACAACATGACCCAGTTCACTTGAAAATTAAAAGAATATAATTTTCATAAACGAGTTAGATTTGCAATTGAAAACAAAATTTAAATTTCACTTTTAATTTACAAATAAATGTATTTTTCATACTTATATGTTTATAAACAGGAACTGTGCCACTTTCTATCACTTCTTTTTTAAACTAGTATGAAGCTTAACAAATTTTTCATTTTGTTTGTATTTGCTAAGATTGGTATCTTTTTTTTATTTGCAGCTAACCTTCTGCAATCTAATTACAATAGATGAACAGCTAATATATTCCCCACATCCTCAAGACCCAAATAAGTAAGTAAATATGCATTTCTATTTCATTTTTTAGATCATTTTGGTTTCATATAATGTTAAGAAATTTGCATGTTTTTATGATCTCCTACTTGTGCTTCATTGTTCACCAGCCCCGACAAAGAATATGTCGAGAATATTTGTGCAGTTTATTGCACAAGGAGGAAAACATCTCATCATTGTGACAGATATTAAGTTAATACTTTTTAATGTACACAATGCCTTAGTTTACAACAGATTTTGTCTTGGGAAAGATAAAGAGGCCTCCATGGAAAATGATAAGTGCATCTGTTTCATGAAATAGCATGTAGTTAAACCACTAAATTATTAATCTGCAATTTGAAGCCATTTTGGAGAACACTGGCAGTGTTTATTTGAAAGATACATACATTAACACTGAATACTATTCAGATCACCTTTTCTAACTAGTCTTATATCGCTATTGTTCAGATCACTTTATCTGTTGTAAATTAATTATAGTTCACAAAAGTGCCCTTTCCTGCCAAATAAATCAAATATTGGCCCTAAAATACTCTTACACTCAAGTCTAATGACGGTCTGAGTGGTCTAAAGTGCTCATATTACAGAACACTGTCATCACACCTCTTTCCCATATGGTTTCAAGTCTCGTGTTTAACAATTGTTGGTATGGGAGCAACCTTGCTGTTAGCTTCCTGTGGGTTAATGGTTCCAGGGTTCTTTCTACACCAGTTATAATGGCTACCATGTATAGCCAGCCTATCTTGCACTGAGAAATGGCATTAAACCCCAAAGTAACAAAGTCCGTGATAAACAGTTACCACTTTATTTGTGTTTGAATGTTCTTTCTCTAATTGTAATAATTTAGTGCATTGTAAGTAAATTCTGTGTAATAAATTGGTACATTGTAAGTAAAATTCTAAAGTGACATAACATTTTTATTTAAGCCTATTCTGTTCAGAGATGTTTATGGAAGAGACATAGAATGTCTGAAGTTGCAGTAAAATCCTGTAGTATCCAATATTTAAAAAATGAGATATTAATTGCAGGTAATTTTGTAGAGGAAGGTTATTTCAACATTTAAAATATGAGATATTAATTGTATGTAATTTTGTTGAGCAAGGTTATTTCAAACATACATTTGTGAGTGTACCAAAAGCAAGACAGTGAAGAGAGATAGAGCAACCAGTAATTATTTTCTTTTCACTGCCTTTTTTTTTTTTAAATTTGGCATTGTCAGTGTTATAGCTTTAGGAAGTGGCAAAAATATTCCTGTTACCATACATACTACTACTATCACTAAGTCTTTTCTTGAAGTAAAATAGGTGAGTTTTATGAGCACTCTTGAATGAAAATTTCCTTTTCCAGAACCAGATTGACACAAGAAGCTGTAGTGACTGTAGAAGGCATCCCTCTCTCCAGTTACATGGAGAATGTGGTGACTGACACAATATCCACAAATGCTAACAAGGCAAGTCACCAATTTAGAAACACATCTGTAAATATAGTTTGCAACTTTTGTTGACATGTGACTTTATGCTACAAGTATTCACTATGACATTGATTGGTCTCACATTTTAAGATTTTTATGTCAACTGTGAATAGCAAAAATTAGTATCGCTTGTCTGCTGCTGTCTGTGTCAGTGACGCCAAGAACCTGTGTTATCTTTCTTTTCTTCATATATCTTCTACGTTAATTGTATTCACCTCAAACTTTTTGTAAAATTGTACTACAGTAGTCCCCTCTTGAAGGGTTTCCTCACCAGCGGCCACCCGCTCCTTACAGCCAGAATCTGAAGGCACCGACAAATTTGTGTTCAAAATTACCCCTCATGAAAGGCCACCCGGCTAACGCGGCCAGCATATTTTTGCAAAATCATAAAATTTACCCCTCACAAGCAGCTGCATTTTATTTTGTAATATGTATCTAGAACAATTTTTTTTACTAATTGTGTTAAGTAATCCGATTTCTGTTTCCCAATGTCAGGTTTTCGTTCTTCAAAAAAGTGTTCTACATGTACCACTAAGGTTAATATGGTATCCTTTACATCTCACGAGAAGCCACATTTATTCCATAAAGCCGAGAAAGACTCAAATTTTAATCCATACATAAAGGTAATCGGTATATCTTTACTGCGTGTTATCATAAGATGTCCAGTTTATCCACTGATAATTGTTAAGATTACATTTATTAATAGTAGTAAGTGGCAATATTGATGTACAATACAAAAGGCTGCCCGGAAAATGGTTTGATAACCTTTATGGCTTTCCTTTGCAAGATGTTGAGTTTGTTAACTTACATAATTAGTAGCTATTACCCCACAATTGTAAAGTTTATGAATCCTAACGGCCGTGATGTGCTATTGTTCAGATCAAATCTGCGTACATATCCAAGCCGTTTTTCGCACTTAGAGTAAAAAAAAAATATAAAAAAATAGGGTACCAGACTGTGACTAGTGAATCACGTGACAATCGCTGCCTTTAAAAATATATGGCATCTTGTTTAAATGCAGAAAAAAAATTGTTTTATCAGTCTTGTAGTTGCAACATTGATGATTATAACTGGACGTAATGTCAAGATCACAAGGTCAGCATTGGCTAAAAATAGAAACAGGGTACTAGACAAAGACCGAAAAATAACATGACAACACAACTTGTCGATTCTTTGCGAAGAAAGCATTTCGTCCGCTCAACAAATGTGTCGTCTGCATAATTAAATCGCATACAGTTAGCAACATCGAATAACTCATTACCAAACATTAACATGTCATCACGTAAACGAAGATGATTATTTCAGAAAATGACGGTTATTATAGTCTACGATATCGGGTGAGGTGGGGAGGGGGACTGGCCAAACAAATTTAGGTAGAAAAGACTTGAATAAAACAATTTTATGTTGAAAAGACTCGAATAAATAACATCGTAACCGATAAGTTATTTAGCAGCAGTGGGAAAATGGAGCAAATGGAAAGAGAATTGCATATGTACCAAGATTTAAATGACGTTTTTGAATGGTTCTGCAATGTGATTGACAACACCCGCTCGCATATCACGCTTACGCCAAGAATAAAAACTATTAATGCATATTCTGTTGAAATAAGTCAACTATTATAGCACAAGAACCGTTCAATAGTTAATGTTGCTTTTAAACGAAGATAATAAATGCTTTGAAAAATGAAGCTTTCTTACTATGTACATATACTTCTCACAAAAAATTTAGTCCCCCTCTGGAAAGGCCACCCGCCTTATAAGGCCACTTTCCCGGTGCAGAAGAGGTGGCCGTATAAGAGGGGGACTACTGTACTACTGTATATCCAAAGTTTGTATCCTGATATACAAGAATTTCACTCGCATATGCAGAAGGTTCATCATAACACTGTTTACAGTTGAGACTAATATAACTCATCACATCCAGTGATGTGGGATACAGATGTTCATGCCCAGGTCCAAATTTATGAGCAGGAATGATGCTTCAATGAATTCCCCAGAAATTCTGATCCCAAGCATGGGATTTCACTACAATACACAAATCATATAAACAACACTGTGGTAATTTTGGAATGGTGTCATTTTAGTAACTGATATCAATACAGCAACAAACAAAAGGTAAAAAGAAAAAAAGTTTTATCTCTACAACTGTCTGATTTGAAAATAATGTTTTTTTAAACTGGTATTTGAAAAACAAAATCCTTATTTAGTAAGCAGCAGGCATCATGTAATGATGCTGTCAATAACAAGTTCCATGCGATCATATCTACTTTAAGCAAATGGACTCTTTACTGCAGAACCATCCATAGGGATAAGGTAGTCATTGCAATACACCTCTCCCTTGAGTGGGGTCCAAAAACAGACTGCACCTCAAGTTGGGGTGCAAGTTACTGAGGGACCTCCATAACACTATACAATGATAACATCCTTGCTGGACATCGAGAAAACCGCGGTGGATGGGAAGCGAATTGGTCTGTTTAATGGCTGAATAATCACTTTAAAATCACTTTGAGAATACTTTTCAATAAAGTGCTTTTTCAATCAACATTCATTTTGTAAAAATGACCTTTATTTTCAAGATGCCCAACTGCTGAGAGATCATTAACATGATCCCAACTGGTTTCAACATGTATGTGAAAACATTGTGTATTAAATCACTGCTTTATGTTGTTGTTGAGTAGTCTGGTTCCGTTTCTTTCATTCCCTAATCTTGTGGAATGCAATGCAAGGAGCATTGTAAGCAGGGAACCAGACTAGTTATCGATTCAAATTCACAACCAAAGAGACCAGTCAGGTGGCTTAGTGGTTAGATCCTCCGCATCGAATGCGGAAGGTTGCAGGTGTGAACTATGGCTGAGTCATACCAGAGACTTAAAAAAAGGGTACTAACAGCTGCCTCTCTAGTTGCTTGGCATTAAAAGGTTAGTGTTGGGACTGGTCCGCCTTGTGTCAGAATAATGTGGCTGGGTGGACTATCATGCTGTATGTCTGCAGCATGATTCCCTAGTGCTAGACATCATTATATACTGCCACACTGCAGACATCATAGCGATATAACTGAAAAATTGTTAAAGCTATGTTAAAAATCCAAATCACACACACACACAGCCAAACAAGATTCCTATTATTTAAGAAACATTTAGTTCATGAAACAGCAGTCATCATCAAAAGTCTTTTTTTTTAAAAAAAAAATTGTTCTATAATAAAATATTGATGCCTTGATTTCATTGCAAGTACATAGCTTCCAGGTGTCCCATTTTTTTATATTTTTTTGTCCTGTATTTTGGATCTGAATTTAAATATTTGGGAAAATTTCATTGCAATTTTCAGTTGAAAATGGGCACAGTTCCATTCTAAAAGAAATACATTGCATGTATATAGGAATACAGTTCTAAAATATGAATGGTTTATTCAAAATCGAGTCTACCATGCCTATCTTTATCTGCCATATTGAATTTTGGAAACAGTTAACGCTATCACTTTATCTCCTTTCATAATATTTAACTTCTAATCATGTTGAATAGGAAATCACAATATTCAGAATTTTCTCCAGGAAAGACAAGCAAACAGAACTGGAAGGACAATTGTGCCATCTTGTTTAGATTTGTGAAGCCATCTAGTAAAGGAGAAAACTTCACGTTTTGCAAATTTTGTAATGTGATTGCTATTGAGTATGGAGGTATCCATGAAATACAAGTGAAAGAAAAAGCTAATAAACATCAGCTTCATCATACACAACTCAACCTAAAATTACAACATATAAAAACCCAGAGATAACCTTAATGTAATCATACATGCCAACCATTACGCTTTTGGCGTAATCATTACGGTTTTTTTTCTTCACTAAATTACACCTTACTTGTAAATGTTGCTGGATTACGCTTTTTTGGTATATCCCACTTCCAAAAAATAATCTTTTCTTCTTTTATTAAAATCCCAATAATCCCACAGACCATATTCTTGAAAAGACAGCTTCTACCTAACTACAAGATAAGAGTATGCTCGTCCATAGACTGGCATGCACTTTCCTAGCAGTAGTATGTTCTATTTTTATCAGCTGTCCTATTTCCAAGAAACATCCTGGATGCTACTTTTAAACTGTGACCTAGATTTCTTTTTATAGCAGCTCAGCTGTATGGCTAAATTTGGAGAGAACAGACTGGTTTTCTAATTTGTAATCTTGTAATCTTTGCAGATTCTTTTCTTTTTTTTTTGTTCTAATTCATATCTGGTACAGAACCAGTCTAGGTATTTGACGCTAGAAGTCAAGTCAGATTTATTCTAGTCGACGTGTGTGTTCAGAGCTGTGTGTAAAGGATTTTAATATTGGTCCTGGTAGCAAAATAAAGAAACCTAGAAATAGCTGGTTTTACAAACTCCAATACTAAAGGTAACTTCTTTTTTTTACAGCAGATTTTAATTGTGAATACAAATTTTATGAAAGCAGAGGTGTTATTTACCGAGTTCTTAATAGAACATGTACTACCCCTAGCAGTAGAAGTCTATGTTGGTGCTTTGTTCTAATGGATGTGTCCAGATTTCAAAATTGCCAAAAATATTCATACATGTGCAAGAGGAAAATCATCTAATATTGTTAGGTATTTAGAAGAAGGTACCAAATCACTCAAAATTTTAAGAGCCATGAAAATTGGGTTGTTTGGTATTGTCACTTAGAGGAGTAGTGATTATGATGACAAAAATATTTGTACTCAATCTCTTTAAGAGACTCTGACAGTGAAAAGGGCAAAGTCAGAGTGCTCATCTTTCATTACCAGAATTAACAGTTGATTCCACTGGAGAAAACATTTTTGATTTGCTTGATAATGCTTAGAATAAACATAAGTTGGCAGAACTGTATGGGGTTTTCAGTTGATAAAGCATCATTGATGGCATAAAGGAGTTGCATTCTATATTTTGAAAATATCTCCATAAGTGTACAAATCAGGTTTTCCCTGTCATATGATACACCTTGCTGCAGGAAAGGCTGCTAAAAAATTAGGAGGACTTCTGAAGTATCAAGTTGGCATTCTACCTAACAATGTACTTCTTGTGAACAGAGTTGATGTGAAATGGCACCTTATTTTCCCAATTAAGAGACAAAATAACTGGAAAATAATTTGTCTTTGTCAAGTTATGAAAGGAATATTGCTTCTTTACCATTCTAATGCTGACTTTGAGAGATTGTTCAATATTGTAAAAAAGAAATAAAACTGAATTCAGATCCAGGCTCAGAAACCCAGCACTAGGTGCTCTTTTTTGAGCAAAACATTGATAGTTTCAGCTGGTACAAAGTGTTTTGAAATGCATTAGTAGAGTCTGTTGCTTTTTAAAGCTAAAAGTGCTACATATGAAAACTTGAAGCAATTATTGATGTTAAAATACTAAAGTGGTAAATAAATCATTTTGTACATATACTCATTAAATTTGATCATGCTATATGTGGATTACTCATTTTTTGCTCAGATTACTCTTTTTGTCCACTTTGATTACACTTTTATCTTGCCAGGGGTTGGCATGTATGTGTAATTCGATTTACTAAATTTCTTTTAAAAATGAACCTTCATCTTACAGTTATTGGTGTTGCTGGCACATTATTTCACACGTATTCCAGACAGTACAGTCACATAGGGGGGGTGGCTGAGTGGTCTTGAGCGCTGTCCGTTACGGATCACTGCCATCTCTTCTCTGTCGGCATTGGTTCATGTCTAGGATTCGGCAAATGTGGATATGTGAGAAAGCTTGCCAGTAGCTTTTCGTGGGTCTTTGGTTCTTTCCAGTGATTTCCCAGTTTCTTCCTCCACCATTAATACTGGTTACCATGTATAACCTATCATGTGCTGAAAAATGGCGTTAAGCCCCAAAACAACAATAACAACAACACTCGTATGAAAAAACAATTCAGTAAGAAAATGGCTCAGAATTCTGATCTTCAATAAAGGATTGGACATTGGAAGTGATAGTGATTGAAAAAGGAAAATGAAATGTTGGCACTAAATAATTAATGAAGGTACTGTCCTACATTACAGATAGTTGTAGATGTTGTAAAAAGTTGCTTATGGGTTAATATTTTAAAAATCAGTATTTGTTTCTGAAAATCAGTCTTTTTGTCATAAGCAGTCAGTATTTGGATACCCCAGGGTTGACAGCTATGGAAGTAATAGTGAAACTTCTCACCCTTGAGGAAATCGAATGCCAATTCAGGAATTAATTAACTACAAATTCGAAACTAACATTTTATTAATAAAACATCTGTGAAATGGAATTTTACATCGTCAAGTATTTGTTTTGCTTGGTTGTCTTGCTATTGTTGATTACATTTGTGAACATGCAATTTAAGGTATTTTAATTATATTATGTTCACACACCCCTCCCAAAAATTTTTTTAACAGTGTTTGATTGATTGCTTGAAACAAGTTGACCTGACACTAGACCAGGGGTTTTAGCTCAGGCTTTTGTGCAAGTTGGATTTAAATGCCTTTTAACTTTAATTTAGTCTATACCCTTTATTTGATACAAAATATGTAATTAACATATTTAACCAAAAAAGTCAACTTTTAATTCATTGCAGCAATACAACAAAATACTTGTGCAAATTATGTACTAAAAACACCTTTGGCACTTAATTATGTTCTCACACTCACAAAAACACTTGCAGATGTGGCTGTTACAGAAGATATATTTCATGTATATTTCACATTTGAATACAACAGGGCACATTGTGTTTATTATCATTACACTTAAACCTTACTAAAAGATATAATTATTACATGCATTTCACAAGATTTATTTTTTTAAAATTTGTTTAATTGGTACTTATTTATTAAAGTACTGCATCAAGTAGGCATTAGTGACAATTTCATTGATCGCAATTTTGTTGCATAATGTTGTTTACGGTGTACCAAGAATGTTGTTTGGAAAGAAATTTTAACAAAATACTTGACCCCTTATTATAAGTTGATAGTTTTATAATGTTGATTCAAATTTTCAGGTCATAACAATTCTTTTTGACAATAAAACTGGCAATATACAGAGGAGCTTTGTTAATCTGTACTCACTATCTGGACATAATTCAACAGGAACAGAATTCCTAAACGTTAATTTGCTCCATTAATCAAGAAACCCATGTTCCAGATCCAGAAATAAAATTCAGGGACTAATGTGTAAAATTACTATGAAACTTATCTCGATAATCCAGAAATAATCTGTCCAAAAAAAAGTAAATTTGAAAAATCATATATGAAAATGCAGTCACTCAGATAACACAGATTTACCTATGCAAATGTGGAGGTGTGTCAGTGTATCAATCTCTGATTGGCCAAATTCTGGTGGTATGTTAAAGTTTTCAATTTGTATAAACAATGTAACTAGTGATTGCATAAACAATGTCTGTTTTAGCTAGTTGCCAATGGGGGTATTAATAACTAAATAAACACACTGGGATCAAATCATCCATGCTTTGGACATACCATACATTTACAGCTAGCATATCCATGTACATGTATATAGTATGATGACATCATAATATAAAAATGTGCCTGATTCAGTTATCTGGAAAACTAGTTAATCCAGACATATTCACTGGTAATGAAGGTGTCCAGATTAACACTTAACACTGCTTCCCTGTATCATGGTTTCAGTTGCCAATTTTGATTGTGATTTTCTTCATGTTCAACAAAATGGGGTCAAATTTTTAGTACTTTCTAGTAATAAGCATGAGATCCACTACTGACCCTGCATTAGAAGTGGGTTGGAGTTGTCAGGGCACTAGTTATCAAGGGAGTGGTACAGTTGGAATTAGTCATAATTACATAACCAACTCCTACATATTGAAGCTTAAAGACTCAATTGAGTACCTTTTTTGCAATGAACCCTTCACCATGAAGCCAGACCTGCCAGCTAAAGCTGTCAAAATTTCAGAAAATTTATACCAGTTACCCATTGATCCTAATGATCAGTTACCTGGTTACCAATCAAAGGCTAATCATATTTAATGTGTACAAGAATTTAGCCTCATTGTCTGATCAAGTTGTGAAATCCATCAACATCTGGTAAATCATCATGGCCTAGTCATCATAAATATCATCTGACTCCATTTCCTTTTTCTCACATTTTAAGTAACACTTTGATCCTACAATTTGTTACATCTATTCAAGTTTGCAACTGAACACATCAGTTGTAAGTAAAATATAAAAAAACACCCTCTGTTACTTTCCACTGTACTATATTCATGGCTCAGTCAAAAAATTATATGGGAAAACAAGCTATGGGATTAAGATCAGTTATTCACTGGAAGAGATGGACCTCTTCTTGGCACTGAAAAAGTCTCAATCCAAAGGATTGTCACCTTGAAAACAAAGTGAGTGCTGCCTTTACAAGCACTGGCAGAAAAGTTGTACATGGTAAATGGGTATGCTATGGCTCATTTTATTACCCAGCTTATTATCAACCGGCAAGTGCCCAGATACCCATTGGCATCTTTGCTGCCAACCCTTAAGGTTTTGCTCTAGTCAATACAAATTTCATTTGTGTTGTATTGGTATTAAAAAAAAACTAATCCAAATCCAAAGTTATCATGGAATACAATTTTGTATGTTGACACTACCTTAACATCTATTAAAACAATGTTCATTTTTCATGGTGAACTTAAATTAATGGATATACAAGCAATGGATATACACACATGTTGCTCTGATAGCTCAAAGAGTTCATATGTAAATAATACAGAATTATAATTCTGCTACTTCATGTCATGTTGAAAGTACCTACACTGGGTCCCAAGTATGTTTCACTGGAACTCCCATGATTTTAGAGTGTTGAAATGATAGAAATTATTTAACTTGTATCATAAATTATATATGAATGGAATAGCTACTTGAGATTGAACTCATTACAATTTCAATACTAATTTACTTATATTCACAGGGAAGACAAGCAATGGAATGGGTTATTGGGAAGATCACAGGAGAAGCAAATGACTTGAAACAGGAGGCACAGAAAGCTGTGGACAACATGATACCACACACTCGACCCTCTATGTGATGATAATGTTATTTAGGACCCTATGACTTTGTTGCAATTGACTTCTAATTTCACCATCATTCAATAGTACTGTCCCAAAATGGACACGTTTTAGTACATGTCCTTTTTTTTTCTATAAGGTCAGGAAAGTAAGTGGACTAAATTCTACAAAGTTTTAAGTTTCTGGTCTTATTGAAGAAAGCTGGACAAACCGTTAACAAAATAAATGTTTAATCTATTTTATCCATGAATTATGGATTATTCTGTGATAATCTCATTCTTCATTTTCCATGATTTCATACACAATCTGGAACGAATTTTAAAAAATGGAAAATAATTAGTGAGGGACAGCATTTCTGACTTCATGTGTCTTCTTGATAAACTATTTCTATATCCTGAGGTAAATTTATCTTTACTGTTTAAAAAAAAAGAAAAAGAAAGAAACATGTCATTGAGTGGATTTTAGGGTAGAATATGGAATCTCAGTCTGATCTCTTGGGATCAAACTCTGAAAGATACATGACAGAACTATTGTTTTAAGTTCTACTTTAACATAGAGGGAAGCAGTTCCTCAAGCTCAAAAGATTTCAGTGGCATCACATAATGTATTTTTTTAAAATGTTCCATTCCTTAACTGAATCATCAATCAGTCCTCATTACCACATCACAACATGCCTTATTGATATATTTATAGACAAGTAAAGCATTGAATATTTTAGATCCTTCTCCTAGTCTATAAGTAAAACTCAATAGAAATGACTGTGACTTGTTAGGTTTTTTTGTACACAAGTTTAAGAGTCTTATTATTTTATCTAGACATTTTAATTTTCTTGTAGCAATATCTTGCATTATTGAAAAAGTGGTGTATGGATGTACAAGAAAAATCAAGAATTGTCACTAAACTATCATCCCTGAAGTTTTCTATTTAAATAGCTGTTTAGGTATTTTATCAAGCAATCTAAATTATATCTACAAATATAAGCAAAAGAGGGAAGCTAGATTTAGAAATTACTTTGATAATATGTGTGTGTCCTACCATATGTGTGAGTGGCCCCAGGTAGCCATTTGGTCTAAGGTTTTCCTCTTTAGAGATCACAGACATCTCCCTTCTTTCATGTGGGCTCAAGTCTCATACTTGGCTAATGTGGGCATGGAGAAAGCTTGCCAGTTGCTTCCCACTGATATGGGCTTTTCCAGAGTTATTTCTCCATCAGATATACTGGCTGCCATGTATGGCCTCTCTTGTGCTGAAGTATGGGTTTAAAACCAATATCCATATGTTTATTCACACCCTACATTAACCTTATTGTTTGTGTTTTTCATTTTCTTTCAGTTTTAGTACCTTTTTAAGCTACCAGCTTAAAATCTTGAATATTCATTGTCTTGAGAAAGATCTTTATAGACTTCATGTTTAAGTCTGTCATCCTGCAGACAATGACCAGCTTGTTTTACTCTAGATGTGTCTTTTTCTGTATTGACTTCATGTTTAAGTCTGTTTACATGCAAACTTGTGCCTGATGACTAAATTATTTAGTAATGAGCAAGAAGTTTGTGTTTTAGCATTAGACAGAAAATTTCATCAATATGGTTTGCAAATCAATGAAGTCAGCTGGCACCTACATATACACTATCAGATATTGATATAGTATGGTACTAGGAGTTCATCATATCCTGTCTTCTGTCATCTTAGATAGCTAAGGTTCTAATCACTCTATCTACATCTTGGCATATCGAGCATATATTTCTGTGCATTGGGTCTGTGAATTTCATTGGATGTGGCAGCCAGCCATCACATCCAATCAAAATTAAGTAGTTCAAATTTAAACACTGTTCCAACGTGATCGAGATAAGGGGAGCACATAATTTGAATAGACTGATAAATAAGCACTTTTCCAGTGTCAGTCCAAATTTGCACAAATACCTTTCACTCAAATATACCTATAATGGCTTCCCTCTGATACATAGACATATTTTCAATGTTAAACTTACTATGCCCTTGTTAGGTCAATTGCAACCACCGTTTTTCGTGGATGTACAATGAATCATGTTATTGGTTAGTTGGCATTATGTGCTAAGTTTGTCCAAAATTTGTGGTGTGTAATGTTTGAACACATTTGTGGGAGTGAGTGGAATACTTCATTTTTATTGATCAGTATTTCATTAAAGGTGACTTTCGCGACAAACTGACATATTGATGCCACTTTGCAACATTAATACCAGAAAATTTGGACCAGTTTTCCATCATACATTAAACGCAACTTGTCTCAATAAATTTTCAGTGCTTATAGCTGTCATGCTTGGTCTTGGATATTTAACATAGTTTTGTAAGTTTATAAAAAAATCATTTAAATGATCAATGTTAAATAGTTACATGTTTAGTTTGTTGTTAAAAATGTCACAAGCTCATGTCAGAATGTCTTGTTCACAGCAAATATTTTAATTTAACATACAATTGAGAGAGTACCCTAAAGTAAATTTTCAGCTATAGTGACTATTTTTCAATTTTGTTTGAGCAACATTTGAAGTAGGTCTGCATTGTGTGCCTTACAAACATCCTACTGCTTTATTCTTAAAGTTTATGGATATATTTGTAGATTCATAATCAAGAACCTGTTAATTTCCAAACAGTTTTGAGTATTTAATTACTTGTAATAAATGTTGAATACTTTTACTCTTAGTTGTTGTATACAATGGGAGTTGATGGGTAAATAGCATAGATGTACTGGTAAAAAAAGATCTGAATGCATGAATGTAAATGTTTATGTCAGCAAAACATGAACTGGCCTTGAAATAGGGTATTCAGCAGGTGTACACTCTGTGCCTGTTAGTTTTGCCCATGTTAATTAGCAATGTGCCATCAGCTCTCATAATCTACTAGTTACAGACCAGCATCCAATTGAAAAATGTTGAACTTAATGGCTCATATAGATTAAGCATTCATTGTTGTATATTCAAACAAGTTTGACTTTGATTTTGTTCCATAAACCAAACAGACGTTATTGAAAAATATATTTGTATTTGTTGTGAAGCAGTATACCTCATTGATAAGGATGTGTATTGAGACATAATGAAATTGAAAAATGTTTTACATTATGATATCAACCTGGGTTGAAATTCAGGTGCATTATGAATTAAGTTATGAATGAATTTCTGTAAAGAATAAATAGACAATATTTATCTTAATGGTTTTAGTTTCTCTTTAAAAGAAATGTCAAGAGATCTAGTAACTGCTGCTAAATAAAATCTGCCATGTATAATAAACAGCTTATTGCATGTATTGTCGGATACCTCAGATGAATGGGTTTTGGCACAACTGACTCAAAAACCTGTTGTTCACTTGGCCAAAGTATCTTGTTAGTGTGATGTATCACACCGTAGAAGTAAGCTATAATCATCATGTTGCCACTCCTTAACATCATATCAAATAGCAAATATTTTCTGTGCTTAATGCTAATTATTTCCCATGAACCATGTTGAAATACATGGGAAAGTTTTTTTAAGGTGTTATCATTATTTAGAATAATTTGCCATTACTGTAAAGTCATATTTTGTCACATGAAACAGCTGGCAAATACTTTGGTTTCTCATTAGCAGGTTGATAAAAATCCTCTTAAGTAGGTTCCTAAAAAACAATTAAAAATGCACAGGAACTTCCTTGAAATGTGTTTTTAGCATTTAAATAATGCCAGTAATATAGAACTCTGAAAATTCAACAGTTTGAACTTGGTTATCTTCTGGTATTTTGTGTGATTAATCATCAAAAGACTTAGAGGTAATAGATTATGGAGCAATTTAAAGAAGATTATGTATACATGAAGCAGGTTTTTTTGAAGAAATATTCATTAGTAAAACATTTAATTTCATTTTAGTTTTTTTTTATCCTTTATCTTTGTTGATTTTGTGTTTAGTTGATTTTGTTGTATGTATTTGATATAGCTATGGTCACATATAAATGATAGTTGGAAGAGCGTTGATTAACTTTTTGTAACTCAATATACATAGTTAATATGCACTCTAAGTAGTTGTATTTCTCATCAAGTTACAAATTTATTTATTTTATTTTTTTATGTTATTAAGTCTCCTTATTTTTTTATTGTTAATGCTCTTTATTAAGTCCAGGATCAAAATCAAAATACACAACACGGAGAAACACTAACCTGTAAAATTACTTATGCATAGTCCTTGTTACAGTAAAGATTGTTTATTCTTTTCTAGAAGTTTCCATGGTTAGACTAATTTTCAAGGCAAAAATCCTGATGTTTTCAAAGGCTTTGTTATATTGTTCCATTTTTAAAGTATTTGATTGAATGTATCATTTGATTTCTATGGTCTGCCTGAGAATACTGGCTCAGATTGAACATATGTATCACCTGCCACACCAAAGCCAATAGTGGTAGCATATATCTTTAAAAAAAAACTGCCTTCCCAGGGTACTATGTATGTTTAAGTAGAACAGCTCTAACAAAGGCATAATAATCACACATTTATAATTTATACTTTAGAATTATTGGTTGCTTTGGTGCAATTATGGCATGAAAAGTTTATTTTACTCTGCCTTTTTTGATTAAGTAAGAAATATCCTTTAGCTAATGTTTTTTATCAGTATGTTGACCATTTTGTACAGTTCGTTGAATTCTAACTGTTCTGAAAATAGCTGAAAATTCACTATAAGATAAAGAAAAAGATCTTGTTTCAGAAACTTAGCTACACATAATAAGAGGAATAGAAGCAGGGTGTTCATGGATATAGAGTGTGAAATAAATTTATTGTCTACAGTCAATATGATTTGTTATGTATGACATTATGTTTCCACAGATCATGCTGCAAACTGTTCCTTAAGGCTGAGTTTAGTGAACAAATGGATGTAATTAGCAGTGATAGCAACAATGGTCCCATTGCAGATGATGCATGACGCATTGCACCTACTTGGGTCTGGTAATGAGAATGCTGATTTCTTGGGTTGCATTCAAATGATAGTAGCACTGTATCATCTGCAATAGAAATGGTTAAGAATATTAATTTTGAAATCAGTGATTGTCAGGAAGCAGCTAATGTTTTGTAGCTGGAAATGACAATGATTTAGTACCAGACATTCTGCTCAGAAACCAGCAAGGTTCTAGTTAGTATATCAGACCTTAGACTGTACCTACCAGCTCAGTGTGCCCACCTGATTAATGAAAACCATATCAACAAGAAAATTTCAAATCAATTACAAGACCTAATCAACGAATGTTGAATATTTTCTCCATCAAACTAAATAAAGGACTAATTTACAAGTTATTGAAGAAGGAAGTTTTCACATAAAAGTAATTTTTGATTCATTGGCTTGTAAATGCACAAGTAAGCTAACACTTTAATCAGATGTTAAAACTGACTGGTGTATGATATATTTGTTTTCATGACATGTATTTATACAAATGTATGTTATTTGAAACTTTTGTTGGCATTACATACAAGTTCTGAAAGAAATCATACCAGTATAAATTGTTTGCTACATGTATGTCTAATACCATTGACATGGATAGGTACATTAACATTTTCAAAAGTAAAATATTAATTTGGATATAACATTTCTCAGTTATAAAGTGTCAAAAGTTCCCTGTGAAGTATATAATCAATCTTTACAAGATTTATTTCGATTGCAGCATTGAAACTCTTGAATCATTTTTAAAGTAATTCTTGTGATGATGACTTTAAATTTTGTTCAGTTAATAAGGCAATTGTATTTCTCTTCCAATGAAAAATGTAATTGACATTTGGCAGGATTTTTCTCAAGCAAGCAAAATTGAACAAAAAATGTTACCATTATAAAACCTTTTATGTATTATCTTTCTTGTATTTTTGTCAAGCTTGAATAAATTGAAAGTTATTTTTCTACATCTTGTTTTGCATTCATTTTAAAAATGTTGACTAGTGTACCTATCTAGCAAGCAGTTAGAAATCTGTTTAAAGGTTAATAATTTTTATCAGAACCAAAAAACATCAGTTTTAATCGGTTTGAGATATTTTCAAAATTTTTCATGGAAAATTAAATTTCACATACTTTAAATGTACCAGGATTCATTAAATCATCATGGTTACTAGGTTGATTTAGTAAAAAAAACAAAAACGTACCCAGATATATTTACCATTAAAAAAAATGTGTGAAATACTTGATTATTGATCAAATGAATACATAGGTTTGGTGTGCAGCGAAAATGTTAATATTAAATGATAAATGTTTTTATATACATGATAACTTATACTTTATTGTTGAAAATCAAAATTAAATACATGGGGGCACGTTATGGAAAGTTCATAATGGCATGGATTTTTCACCACAAGAAGACTTGTGAAGTCTCCTTTGTCTTAAATGAAAATGGTTGCATTCAGATATCCAGAATGGCTGCCACAGTGGTCATCTTGAAAATGTTATCACTACTCCACTGGAATTGTCCTGTCTTATAATGTCTAGTAGGTCTTTGATGAAAATTGTCAGTCTGATGTCCATTATGAATGCCACAGAATTCTCTTCAAATCTTGTTATTGCTGATCTTTCTGAATGGCATTAAACAAATTAACTACATATTGGCATGGTTGTTTTCATCAGAGATTTCTTGTGATGTCTCCTAGGTCCTAATTGAATATTGCAGCCATAAAATGAAATATGGCTACCAAAGTGATCAGTTTGAAATCTTTTCACTATTCAACCAAAATTGATGGTCATTCAAACATGGACTTTTCACTACAATACTCATTACAATATCTTGTTGGTCCTAAATGAAAATGGTGTATACTTTTTCTTTGCTACTTTTCCTTCTTAAAATAAGTTTCATTATGATTTATATGTATCATATGCATGGCAATATTCTATAGCAATACTTTATGATGTGTATCATATGGCAATATTCCATAGCAATATTTTATAATATGTATTATATGTATGGCAAAATTCCATATCAATACTTTAAATGAGTTCTTCAAAGACACCATTTTTACTGCACTCGACACAGGCTATATGTTGCCTGCCTTTTCCCTCAGGACAAAAGGATAAGCATGTAAATTCTGTTCATTGGGCTTTTTTTTTAATTTTGTGTAATAAAAGTACTTTCGCCATATGCCAAGTGAACTTGACCCTATATCCATTGTGTGTTGCCTGTCTATTTACAGTTGCTTGTTACAATGGGGGCAAAACATAATTTTTTTATTTGATTCTGATCCTACTTGGAAAATGGTTCATACAATAAAAACTTCAAATTATTTCAATGGTAAGTGAAATCCATGCATCGTTATGTGATGATCTTATGGCATATGTTTTGCTGAGCTTGTTGCCTGTGGAGGTTATGTGAAAGTGGAATATTGGTCACTTGTGGCATCAAGATTTTTCTTAATGAGCTTGATCAACAAATATGAATAAGGTGATCTTTAAAACCTGATTGGCTGAAGGTGAACTTAGTAACATCTGATTGGTTGAGATTATTGCTACTATTGAGATCACAATGCTGATCTGATTTTGAACTAACTTGAAATAAAGGCTTATATCGCTATTATTAGGGGGAGGTAAACTGTCTATAATTTACCACTACTGTATATCAGCATTATTTGATGGTGTAAATATTAATTTTTTTTTAATGTTTGCAGGATGAATATTTGTTACATTTGTTGAGACATTAAAACAAGGCTGACCCAGTAACTTTATTTAAGAATTTGTAAGGTCACTTGCCCACTAGTCTTTTCAACTCTTTAAGAGATTTTCTTGCCAAAATAATAATTAGGGATTGGTGGGGTGCAAAGAAGGATGCATGGCTTAAGTAGGATATGCCCAATCACCCAATAACAAAATCAAGTGAAAGTGTATTTTAAAAAAAAAAACAAAAAAAAAAACAACCGAAATATGCATAAAAGAATTATTGGAACTAAGAAGACGAATTTGTGTCATTTAACAGTATTTTTTTAATACTTGCTGTTATCGCCATTATAAAGCATTTAGAATCTTCAAAAGTTTAGTCAACTTCGAAGAAATGTAATGACGAAACGACAAGTTTCGTGTGTAATAGAGCAGTTCTATTTTAAGGGAGCTGTGGATTTGGTGAAATTTTAAATGATATTACAAATAAAACTTACTACCTCCAGAATACCAAAGTTCAATCACAGTTGCATACACTCAGGTGTCCCGTTAAAGTCAAAGGTACAAATTCATTGCTTAACGTAACAAAATGTTGTAAATTGGGTCAAAAATATTGATTTTTCATTTATTTATTTTTTCTTCATTAATTATACTGTGGGTGGGGTATGACTTTGTGAAATTTCTGGCCTGATAGGACCGATAGTTTGAGGGCGATACAATTGTCACATACTAAAGGTAAAATTTGGAGTAAAAAAAAAAAGATGTTTTCTTGAGGATAACGCATTTAACAGCTTTGTGCTAGAGGTTTCATTGTACATACGAGGCCCTAGTATTGGGAACCATTTGATGATGCGTGGCCGTTTTCGTCTTTACTTTTTACCCTAGAACAACAAAAGGTCTTTATTTGCATCATTCAATAAAAATAACAAAATACTGGATACTTTTACCGTGACCAGAAACGACAATAGAAGCGTGTGTGTGTGTGTGTGTGTGTGTGTGTGTGTGTGTGTGTGTGTGTGTGTGTGTGATAAATGTTTAACCTAGCTTTAACAATTTTTCAGTCATATCGCTACGATGTACGCAGTGTGACAGTTTATAGTGATGTCTAGCACTGGAGCATCATACTGCAGACATGACGTGATGTCCCACCCAGTCACATTATCCTGACATCAGGTCGACTAGTCCTAATACTAACCATCGTAACGCTGAGCTCCAAGCGAGGCATCTGTTAGTACCATTTTTGATAATCTTTGGTATATCTAGGCCGAGATTTTAACCCGCGACCTCCCGTATTCGAGATGGACGCTCTAACCACTAGGCCATCGAAACGGTCGGAAATAGAAGAAAGGAGTACTTGCTGAAACTGTCACAACACGTCACGCATTAATTCACAAAAAAAAAATGGAAATTCCTTCAGTCTGATATGTTTTTGCAGAACTTTCAGGAAAGATGCAAAGGTTCTTTGGAGTTCATAATGTGTAAGCAGATCTGGGTCTCGACAGATCAGAATCTTTGTTGTTTGCAGTTTGACTTGTAAGCGAGTATATACATTATTTGTCTTACAAAATGGCATAAAAAAAAGAATTAACATGATTAATTTGTCGATTGCAAAGTTAAAATATCGTGCGATGTTTCAGAAAAATGTAGATTCAAATATTACGTATAATGATGATAAAATCGAGTAAGTAAATGCACAGAAATTGTATTTGGCTATATTGTACATAACAATTCAAACAACTCGCAAACTTTTACAAATGTCAGTCTGCAACGATTTAATAAAGCGTTAACTAGAGAAAATGTTCGATTAAAAACATCGCATGGTTACTTGATTGGTATATGAAGTTACTAGTTATAACTTACCCATATAAACGGCAAAATTTGATATAAATCTGAAATCCTTAGTCTTTTAAACTCATTAAAGAAACGTGCTTTATCGAAAACGAAAATTACATTCGTCAATGGATGCCCCACTTCTTATTGACAAAGCCTACGGACAATTTAACAGGCATACAATATTCTCTTGATGTTTTTTATAAAGATTAAAAGGCTGAAAAACAAAGTAAGACCTTTTGAGTACTAATCTTTAAGATGCATTTGCTTATACAAACACCAAACTATTGTGAGAATAAATTAAAACTTAACACAAAAATATATTAAAATACGCCGAATAAGAATGGTTAACTAAACAAGCTACCCATTACACAAACATACTAGCAAAACAACTACATAAAAAATGATTAATGTTAATTATGATCATTGACTGGTATGATTTTTTTTTATATAATAAACATGAAAAACAACAATGGATACAAAGCCAATTTAGTATTAACAAATGTCGTTTGATTATACACTTGGGCCGAGAGCGCACAATCTAAACAAATGAAGATGACGTACATGACGCTTTCAGAGAAGTTCAAAGAAAATAAAGAGCCTTTTAAAGATTAAGGAAAGTGTTTTACAGATGGAAAATTAAGGATTTACTAGAAGAGGAAAACGTGTTGTCAACGTCAACTTACTTAGATAAAGAACATATGTAGTTTAAAGGTTTAGTCTCAAGACTACATGTAGAAGTATTTAATTTAAAATATGGAACCAGAAAAATGGTTTGACCTTTTACCAATCCTAATTCCTGGATACATTAATGCTCATCACAAGTCAGTAGACACGACTGTGGTTCATGGCAACAAGGAAGAACACTGATCAAAGTATGGATTAATATAGTCGGTTACAGACACAAGTGGAACTCCTAAATTTAAAATTGGTGAAGCAATCAGAACATTGGTGTGGGAAATAATTATGTAGAAAAGAAGATAAACGACATTCGCCTTTTGGAAGTTCAAAGGAAAATTCAAATTTAGAAAGGCCAAAAGGTTAAACTGATAATGAAATAAACAGCCATTTATGATTTACTCTTTCCAAAATAGATTATGTTCTTCAACGAAAGACCTTTAACTAAATACGAATAAATTGCGATTACTAACCCTTGGTCGAAAATGCAAATAACAAACTAAATCCAGAACAGGTACAATAACTTGTTCGACGAGAAAAGGAATTTGTCTAACACTCCCTGAACAACCACCAATCACATTGTCAATAATTCAAGGCAACAATGTTTCTGCTTGTTTTACTAAAACAAATAATCAGGTAAATTTCTCAAATTTAAAAAAAAAATAAAAAATTTTGTCAACCAGCAAATGATACGCCATGAGTATGTGATGGAGTAAGTTAAGTATGATCCCCACTTGTTAAGGAGCATTTTAAAAGGATTACCCTATAAAGAACAATCGCTGATAGTTGTCTGCGATATCGCTTAAGCTATTGTAGGTATCATTACAGTCTTTCCATTGAGCAAAAATAAAAGGTTTTCATCCAAAGGGAGTTTGCAACTTATAATTTCGTTAAATATATTTCAGTCGTCCTGTAAGAACCTTAAGTTTTCCCGATTTTATCAATATACTAACTTCGTAATTTTCAGCTTTGCTTATTTTAAATTGTAGTATATTGTTTCATGATCATAGGGTTCATGTAATGTCTTCTTCCATTTTTCTTATATATTCTTCGTGCTATTCTAGCCATATTTTAGCAGCTTTGTTTTTGATAGGATAACTTTCCATTGTTTTGTATATCTTAGCTTTTGCTTTGCAAATAGCCTTCGACAAAGCTCCTCTTCTTGTTGAATAAATTCCCATCGATCTAATTGATTTTTTTGTATACATTATTTTCCTTTTCTACGTCTTCTTATTTAGCTCCAGACTTCTCTCTTGCATACACAATGCTCAAAGTTCGTCAATTTGATACTTTATTTCCTACAATGCAGCATTTGTTTCTATGGGTAGCCTACGTAATTAGTTTGAATCACTCACTTATTCAGTAATAGCATACGCTCAGTCTTTGATATTGGCTGCCTTTCTTCAGCAATATGAACTAGAAATTATTAATGTTGTGTTGTGCTTTAAACAGGCTATGGCGTTTGTTTCTTGTCTCTAAGTATTTTTAGTCAGTCCTGAAATTCATCATATAGTGGAAGTAGGAAGAGTATTTAACTAATCCTCTTCTGAGCTAGGGGATTCACGTTAGCACCATCATTGTGGGGAATCCTTTATAAAAAAAAAATATATAAAAAGCTTGTTTTGAATATCTAAATCATACTTCTGGAATATTTATTTATAAAATTAGAACCCTCTTTATAGTTGGTACTTCTGCACTATTTGTTTGACATAGTTGCCTATTTCTAAAAGTTTATTCATTTTCGGGATAGAGAATCATCGTCAGAGCTAAGGCTACCGCTTTAACAAGCACATTACTTAAGTTTCTTAGTATGAGGATGAAAATATTTTGGTACTGCGAAAAAGTAGAGAAAGTGATCATCAAAGGTGTTCGACTCTGCAATATAAATAAATTTGGAAGATCTGCTGGACAAAGTATATTCCCAAGGGTTTCGATCCATGGAACATCACAGAGAGAGAGAGAGAGAGAGAGAGAGAGAGAGAGAGAGAGAGAGAGAGAGAGAGAGAGAGAGAGAGAGAGAGAGAGAGAGAGAGAGAGAGAGAGAGAGAGAGAGAGAGAGAGAGAGAGAGAGAGAGAGAGAGAGAGAGAGAGAGAGAGAGAGAGAGAGAGAGAGAGAGAGAGAGAGAGAGAGAGAGAGAGAGAGAGAGAGAGAGAGAGAGAGAGAGAGAGAGAGAGAGAGAGAGAGAGAGAGAGAGAGAGAGAGAGAGAGAGAGAGAGAGAGAGAGAGAGAGAGAGAGAGAGAGAGAGAGAGAGAGAGAGAGAGAGAGAGAGAGAGAGAGAGAGAGAGAGAGAGAGAGAGAGAGAGAGAGAGAGAGAGAGAGAGAGAGAGAGAGAGAGAGAGAGAGATTCTTTGAACAACTAACACATAAAAAATTTAGAAATGTATGTGTTCACGATTTTTCCCTAACAGTTATTGCATATGGCTTGATTTGAGAAGTACTGACAATAATAATTTCCATTGCAGAGGTCTAAATTTAGCCAATGTACAAGAAGGTATATACTTGAAAATCTATCTCTAAAAAAGATGTCAATGCCATCGAACTGAACATTTCTTTTGTATCTGAAGAGAATGTAAATATTTAAATCAAATCGTTCATCTTTTAGGTGTGTACAATGTATTTTAAATCAATGACATAATACTTTCTTGAGTAAATAAGTAAATAATTGGGGGACAACACTATTGCCTCAAAATAGTAAATTGGATAGAGACAAAATTATTTATAAAGAAATAACGAAACAATAAAAAAAAAATAATTTTTCGTTGACATTATCATATGCCCAACGTTGCTGTGAAACATGTATTATGATCAAAAAGTTACTAAAAATGAACGGGTGGTTGTTGTACATCACGATGAAAACGAGGTCAGTGGGTCGAGTTGCTGGCTGATATGTATTGAAGAATAATTACTCTGTTCCTAATTTACGACTGCAGGGATCTTGACGACTTAGAAAGGCAAGGAAAACAAATATTGTAACTATATTAGCGTTTATTGGTAGATATTTTAAAATAAGAATGTTTATTCGTGCAAAAGTACAAATCTGTCATGAAAGATTTTTTAAAGAAACTAAACGTTTTTCTTGGTAATTATCTTTAGCGATAATAAAAAACGAAAAAAGAAATGAAAACTAATATCGCTGAAAATGATCTCATCACAAGAGATGTACAACGACATAGTGTAGATACTTTGCAACGGAATAAACTTTTAATGAATGTAATAATGTGAATTTTAATTGCATACCTTGCCAGTTAAAGGTTTTAAAGTGTCCAAAGGTAATGCCTTTATCGTCTGTACTCGCTTATAAGACGAGTCCAATTGCAAACAGCAGACTCAGATCTATCGTTGCATAATGCGCCGGTAGACCTGGATCAATAGAACAGCTTGTTAGGAGTAATCAGTAGAACAGACAAGAGAGACCATGATCTACATACACGTTATGTTACTGCAGATTAGGATCCTTGTTAGCAGTTTGATTCGACTTACAAGCAAGAACAAGCAGTATATAATCCAATAAAAAAGCATATCAATGTAAGAATTCGGTGCTGCTTTGTTCATTTTGATGGTAACATCTCGTGATTGTATAACCTGAATATTTAATTTCCTCTTACCTTTACTTTGGTCCCAAAAAATAAAGTTGGCACATATAAAATTCTAATTGCTCTTTCTTCATTGCACCGAACTATTTCATTGTGTCAGTGAATATATAGTTTAAATCGTT